>CM026272.1:13672505-14272505 GCA_014851425.1 Senna tora | reverse complement strand
TTTAATAAAAATGAAAATAATTAAATCTAAATATCTCGGATATTACAGTTTTCATTGATGAGTGTTTCAAAAATTTGATATTCTTTTTCCTTTTTTAATCAGTTTTCGCCGATGAGTGTTTCGAAAACTTTATATTCTTTTTTATTTTTTTAATCTGTTTTCGTCGATTAGTGCTTCGAAAACTGGATATTCTTTTTTAATCTGTTTTCGTCGATTAGTGTTTCGAAAACATAAAATTCATTTTTCTTGTTTTTTTAAATAGTTTTCCCCGATGAGTGTTTCGAAGACTTGATATTCATTTTTCTTTTTCTTAATCAGTTTTCACCGTTGAGTGTTTCGAAAACGTGATATTCATTTTTCTTTATTTAATTAGTTTTCACTGATGAGTGTTTCGAAAACTTTATATTCGTTTTTCTCTTTCTTAATTATTTTTCGTCGATGAGTGTTTCGAAAACGTGATATTCATTTTTCTTTATTTAATTAGTTTTCACCGATGAGTGTTTCGAAAACTTGATATTCATTTTTCTTTTTTTAATAAGTTTTTGTCGATGAGTGTTTCGAAAATTTGATATTCATTTTTATTTTTTTAATCAGTTTTCGTAGATGAGTGTTTCAAAAACTTGATATTCATTTTTCTTTTTCTAATCAGTTTTCGTCGATAAGTGTTTCCAAAACTTCATAGTCATTTTTCTTTTTTTAATGAGTATTCGCCGGTGAGTGTTTCGAAAACTTGATATTCATTTTTTCTATTTTTAATCAGTTTTCGGCGATGAGAGTTTTCGAAAACTTGATATTCATTTTTCTTTTTTTTCATCAGTTTTCGCCGATGAGTGTTCTGAAAACTTGATATTCATTTTTATTTTTTTTAATCAGTTTTCGTCGATGAGTGTTTTGAAAACTTGATATTCATTTTTCTTTTTTTAAATCAGTTTTCGCCGATGAGTGTTTCGAAAACTTCATATTCATTTTTATTTTTTAATCAATTTTCGTCGATTAGTGTTTCAAAAACTGGATATTCATTTTCCTTCTTTTAGTAAGTTTTCGCTGATGAGTGTTTCGAAAACTTGATATTCATTTTTTCCTTTTTCTAATCAGTTTTTGCCGATGAGTGTTTCGAAAACTTGATATTCATTTAGTTTTTTTAATCTGTTTTAGCTGATGAGTGTTTTCGAAAACTTGATATTCATTTTTCTTTTTTTAATCAATTTTCGCCAATGAGTGTTCTGAAAACTTGATATTCATTTTTCTTTTTTTTTAATCAGTTTTCGCCGATGAGTGTTTCGAAAACTTGATATTTATTTTTCTTTTTTTAATCGGTTTTTGCCGATGAGTTTTTCGAAAACTTGATATTTATTTTTCTTTTTCTAATCAGTTTTTGCCGATGAGTGTTTTTGAAAACTTGAAATTGATTTTTCTTTTTTTAATCAATTTTCGCCGATGAGTGTTCTGAAAACTTGATATTCTTATTTCTTTTTTTATTCAGTTTTCGCCGATGAGTGTTTCGAAAACTTGATATTCATTTTTCTTTTTCTTAATCAGTTTTCGCCGATGAGTGTTTCGAAAACGTGATATTCATTTTTCTTTATTTAATTAGTTTTCATCGATGAGTGTTTCGAAAACTTGATATTCATTGTTTTTAATCACTTTTCGCCGATGAGTGTTTCGAAAACTTGATATTCATTTTTCTTTTTTTAGTAAGTTTTCGTTAATGAGTGTTTCGAAAACTTGATATTCATTTTTCATTTTTTATTTAGTTTTTTCCGATTAGTGTTTTGAAAACTTGATATTCATTTTTTTAATCAGGTTTCGCCGATGAGTGTTCCGAAAACTTGATATTCATTTTTCTTTTTCTTAATCAGTTTTCGCCGATTAGTGTTTCGAAAACTTGATATTCATTTTTCTTTATTTAATTAGTTTTCATCGATGAGTGTTTCGAAAACTTGATATTCATTTTTCTTTTTTAATTATTTTTCCCCGATGAGTGTTTCGAAAACTTGATATCCATTTTTCTTTTTCTTAATAAGTTTTCGCCGATGAGTGTTTTGAAAACGTGATATTCATTTTTCTTTTTTAGGTAATTTTTCGCTAATGAGTGTTTCGAAAACTTGATATTTCTTTTCCTTTTTTTTAATCTGTTTTTGTCGATGAGTGTTTCGAAAACTTGATATTTATTTTTCGTTTTTTTAATCAGTTTTCGCCGATGAGTGTTTCGAAAATTTTTTATTCATTTTTATTTTTTTAATCAGTTTTCGTCGATTAGTGTTTCAAAAACTGGATATTCATGTAATACCCGAAAGTATTTTAACTAGCGTAATTAATTAAATTACGTTAATTAATTTAGAAGTGAAAAATGAGATAACAAATAGATACTATCCTACTTCTTATTTTTTTTAAAAGAAAAAAAGAAAATAAATAAATAATAATATATACAAATTATTTTATAACCTAATAATTCTACATATATACATGTAATAAGAAAGAATAAAGGAAGAGAAGGCGTGAGGGAGAGAAGCAGAGAGGAAACGCACGCAAGGAAAAAAAACGGAGGGAGAGAGGGGTGAGGCGTTGTGCACGGGAAGCTCACGGACGCGAGGGTTGGTCGGAATCGCTGCCCACCAGAGCTAGTCACCGTCTTGTGGCTGGAGGAGAGAGAGAGCTCGGGTTAGAGAGAGAAAGCAAAGGGGGAGAGCTTTCTCGCCGGAAAACTCGCTGGAAAACGCCGTCTCTTCACCGGGGAAGGTAGCTGGGAGTCTCCTCTACTCCATATCGTCCTTTTAACCGGTTGAATCGAGGTGAGAAGTCCCGAAACTCTCAAACCCCAATTTTATCAATTTTAGGGATTTTTTTGGAAAGACCCCAATTGATTCAATCTGAGTATTTTGGGTCCTAAATTGAAGTATTTGCATGCTAGGAAGTGAGTTGGAAGCTTAGGAACCGGAACCAAATTGATGGAATTTATCCGGGTTGAAAAAAGTGTAGGAAAATGTGGTTGTTAAGGTTTAAGGGTGTTGTGGAATGATTTGGGGTGCATTGAAAGGTTGAATGATAATTATATAATTATTAAAAAAAATTATTGGAATGTACGAGGGATTAAAACCCGAGTAATTCCCGTCTCACCCGGAACCCCGTTCGGGGAAAAAGAGACAATTTTCTAATTTTACGCGTATTCGGGTATGTGTATTCATGTGTAGGTAAAGTATTGGAAGTTATTTTAGTAAATGGAAGTTTTAGACAAGTAGAATTTATGACTCTTGATCCATAAATTCAAGACTTGGGAAATGGAAACTTCGAATATACACATAGAGGTGGAATTGGGTAACCTTGCATTCCCAAATTCAACGTTTCCGAATAGCGTGATTAAGAGAGGGTTGGACACGAATAGAAACATGCTAGGTGTCCTAAAACTAGTTGAGGGCATTTCCAAGCCAACAACTAGTCTATGGAATTAATTAGAGAGAACATGAGCACTAGCGTTGCATGTACACTATAGCGGTTGAATTTTCAAGCTTCTGAATCTCTCAAATATATGTGTATAGGGCACCATACTGTAAGTGGACTTTCGGGCGCACCGAGAGCCAATCAGAGGGGCCAACCAGGTGAGGGGCTTTCCTATCCTTGCCCTATAGGGTTGACTGCGGACATGGATATATGGTTTGCCTTCTTGCCTATTTGTAGAAATTACATGTCAGATAACATGCTATTGGTGTTCCTAAATTACAGTACATGTGAAAACGTGCTATATGTGTGTATGTGAATTGTAAAAGCAATGGTGGCTCAAGGGGCCTTATATGGAAAGAAGGTCCTCGGGACCTAGATGATATCGGGGGTAGGATTGAGTCAATTTTATTTGTGAGGGTCTTGTGGTACTAGAAACAAACCTCATCAATCATTACCTGAAAAGTGTGGTTTGTATGTAAATCATTAAAGGAAATAAAAACAGGTGACTTTGTTTTGAACTAAGAGTCTGAATTAGAAACCAATTGAAAATCTAGAATTGCCTAAGAAGTAAAATGAACAAGTAGTGGTCCATAGAGGTCATTTATGGTACAACGCGAGAACCGAGTCTATCACAGGTGGTCCGGGTAGATTGAGTCTCTTGTCTTGAGTCAACCCACAGAAATACAGAGTATATGAGTACACCACAGTGTGGCTATTGCCTTGGGTAAACCGAGGTCAGATGAGTCGCCGGCTATTGCTTCAAGTGAAGTCTTGGGGTCAGACTATTGTTCCAAGTAAAATCTTGGGACCAGGGGTTCCTAGTATGATCAACTAGGTTCCCATACTGTTCACGTGAGATATTGCCTTCGGGCCAGATTCTCTCATAACAGAGACATTGCCTTCGGGCCAGTTTATGATTACGGTTAATTGATTACGGGTGACCACATGGAATTATACGTTAAATCATGATATGATGTATGTGTGAATTTAAATGTATGTAAATCCATGCTTTAAATTCTTTATTGTGAAAATGACATATGTTAATTGCATGACCACCTAATATATGAAAATTTAAACCCGTTATATGCGTATGTGTTTGTGATTGGCTCCTCTTCCCCAGTTGTAGTGGTGCCCGCTACTACACCAGGGATGGGAAAGCCTCTCACTGAGTCTGTTTGACTCACCCCATTGTTACATGTTACAGACACAGGTGGTATAGGCATCGGGAGCGCTTCCACTTCAACTCAGGGAGGCGGACAGACTTAGAGACCGCACGCATTGTTCGCGTGGGTAGTATTGATATATGTATTTTGTCAGGATGTATATGTATATGATTCTTTTGGTATAGCATTGTTTTGTACAGTTGCTATATGCATATATGTATATGTCACACTCTAGAACTGTCGGCTTCATACAGATTAAAGATTGGTCTGGTTGTTGGGATCATAGGTTATGATATGATGAATATCATGTGTATATATATATATATAAGATTGTGACTTCCGCATGTGAATAGGATAGATCACACGCACTGAGCGTGTGGTCAATATGTAAATTTATATATATGTGTGACTGAATACTTGATTGTGTGAAAATACGGCTTCCGCATGTGAATAGGATAGGTCACACGCATTGAGGCGTGTGATCAATATGTATATTTTATGCAGGTGTGTGATTGAATATATATGCTTGACTGTACACAGGAACTCTGCATGTGAATAGGATAGATCACCCGCCCTGAAGCGCGTGATCAATATGTATATTATATGTACGTGTGATTGACTATGTGTATACGTATAGACTGAAGCGGCGTTGAGCGAGCCGTGGATTGCCTGCTACTTAGGTCACCGGATAGGGATGACCATATATACTATATATTGTTTGTAATAGAAATAGGTAGTTATGCATGTGTAAGAATGTCAATCAGGGATTAGAGGCTTACGGGATAGGAGAAATCCTACCTCCCGTGCCGGTCACGGACGTCCGATAGGGGGTCGTGACAATTCATTTTCATTTTTTAGTAAGTTTTCGCGGATGAGTGTTTTGAAAATTTGATATTCGTTTTGGTTTTTTTAAATAGTTTTCACCGATGAGTGTTTCGAAAACTTGATATTGATTTTCCTTTTTTAATCAGTTTTCGCCGATGAGTGTTTCGAAAACTTTATATTCATTTTTTTTAATGAGTTTTCGTCGATTACTGTTTCGAAAACTGGATATTCATTTTTCTTTTTTTAGTAAGTTTTCGCTGATGAGTGTTTCAAAAACTTGATATTCATTTTTCTTTTCTTAATTAGTCTTTGCCGATGAGTGTTTCGAAAACTTGATATTCATTTTTCTTTTTTTAATCAGTTTTTGTCGATGAGTATTTCGAAAACTTGATATTCATTTTTCTTTTTTTAATAAGTTATAGCCGATGAGTGTTTTCGAAAACTTGATATTCATTTTTCTTTTTTTAGTAAGTTTTAGCCGATGAGTGTTTTCGAAAACTTAATATTCATTTTTCATTTTTTAATCAATATTCGCCGATGAGTGTTCTGAAAACTTGATATTCATTTTTCCTTTTTTTTTTAATTAGTTTTCATCGATGAGTGTTTCGAAAACGTGATATTCATTTTTCTTTATTTAATTAGTTTTCACCGATGAGTGTTTCGAAAACTTGATATTCATTTTTCTTTTTTGAATCAGTTTTCGCCGATAAGTATTCTGAAAACTTGATATTCATTTTTCTTTTTTGAATAAGTTTTAGCCGATGAGTGTTTTCGAAAACTTGATAGTAATTTTTCATTTTTTAATCAGTTTTCGCCGTTGAGTGTTTCAAAAACGTAATATTCATTTTTCTTTTTCTTTTTTTTTTAAAATAGTTTTTGCCGATGAGTGTTTCGAAAACTTGAAATTCATTTTTTTTAATCAGTTTTCGCCGATGAGTGTTCTGAAAACTTGATATTCATTTTTCTTTTTCTTAATCAGTTTTCGCCGATGAGTGTTTCGAAAATGTGATATTCATTTTTATTTATTTAATTAGTTTTCACCGATGAGTGTTTCGAAAACATGACATTCATTTTTCTTTTTCTTATTCAGTTTTCGCCGATGAGTGTTTACAAAACTTCATATTCATTTTTCTTTTTTTAATCACTTTTCGCCGATTAGTGTTTCGAAAACTTGATATTCATTTTTCTCTTTTTAATCAGTTTTCGCCGATGAGTGATTTCAAAAACGTAAAATTCATTTTTTTTAAATAGTTTTTCCCGATGAGTGTTTTGAAAACTTGATATTCATTTTTCTTTTTCTTAATCAATTTTCGCCGATAAGTGTTTCGAAAACGTGATATTCATTTTCTTTATTTAATTAGTTTTCACTGATAAATGTTTCGAAAACATGATATTCGTTTTTCTTTTTCTTAATCAGTTTTCGCCGATGAGTGTTTCCAAAACTTCATATTAATTATTCTTTTTTTAATCACTTTTTGCCGATTAGTGTTTCGAAAACTTGATATTCATTTTTCTCTTTTTAATCAATTTTCGCCGACGAGTGTTTTCGAAAACGTAAAATTCATTTTTTTTAAATAGTTTTCCCCGATGAGTGTTTTGAAAACTTGATATTCGTTTTTCTTTTTCTTAATTAGTTTTCACCGATGAGTGTTTCGAAAACGTGATATTCATTTTTCTTTATTTAATTAGTTTTCACCGATAAGTGTTTCGAAAACTTGATAGTAATTTTTCATTTTTTGATCAGTTTTCGCCGTTGAGTGTTTCGAAAATGTAATATTCATTTTTCTTTTTTTTAAATATTTTTCGCCGATGTCACGACCCCCGTTTAGAGGACCGTGACCGGCACAGACACCGGGAATATCCCTGTGCCTGTAAGCCTTATCACCTAATTGACAGAATATCTATTATTGAAAATACATCCACATGCAGTATAGTACCATGGCTACACCGAAATGGTGGCCTATCCTAGGAAAGCAAATCCACGGCCAGTGCCGCTTCAGGATATTGATATAGAAAAACACACATAATATATATAACCTGTGTACTGGCTACAGATCTGAAGATACTGCCTATCCTATTCACATGCAACAGATATATCATATATACATTTTGAAAACAATTTTTTCCTGCATCATAATCTAACGGATCCTGATCTTTAAGGTGTGTGAAGCTGACAGTTCTAGATTTAGTAATACAGTCTAATTGGGTACGTCTACCCTTTACTTTATGATACAATGATAAAGTAAGTTAAATTACAATTACACTTTATTCACCCACATGAACAAGTTGTGGATCTTGGAAAATGTTGCTCAACCCTCGTTCCATCGAGACTCCTTTCACCTGTACTTAACCTGTCTCTGTGTAGTAAAAATGAGGTGTGAGTCTTAACCACGCGACTCAGTGAAGACTCTCCCATCCCCGGCGCATGGCGGGTACCTTACTGCTGTGACTAGGAGTCATACACAACCACATGCACATACAACTAGTTACTGTGAGTTAGCATGCATTCTTGGTGATCACACAATAACAGAAATTTCACCCAAACACTCACATGCATTTAACAGATATAAGCATGCAACAGTTTATTCCACGTCATCAATCAGCAAGTAACATGTAACACATAGTGTCGGGTTTTACCTACCGGTCCTCTCACGTTCAGCACGTTTGAATCAACAAAACGCGTGGTGACGTAGTCCTATACGTTACCACTACACTGCACAATCAACAGTCATTTGCAACCACAGACAATTTATACATACACATAGATGCTAAACATACATCTACTTAATCTCCCCAACTCTGGGGTATCTACTAGCCACTACGTGAATTTTTCTACTTCAAACCCGTGCACTCGGGCTACTGGCCACCACGTGGCAAAACATACTTAACCCATTCACTTAGATCCTGTATTCCTACTTGGAATATTTGATCCGTTAACTCCAGCATGACCCTTTTCGGACATGTTCTACTCCCCTTGACCAAATGGGATCTGCTCCCACGGTTTGATTTTTCCTTTCTTACGGTGTGGCATATGTTCACGAACATTTACCGCCTCTTGCAAGTGTGTTACCCGTTGGGTTCCAATCGCCCCCAACGGTAGCATACATGTTTTATCATTTTGGCTCGCATCCCCAGATGCTTACCCAACTCCATTCCCGTATTCACTCTCTTCTTTTCCATTTCGTTCCTACGTGGTACTCTTTCTTCGAGTATTTCTCAATACTCGTTACTCACTAAATTCTCCTTCTCGATTAACCATCCTTACGATAAATTTTCCCTTTATGGCACCCACATGGCCATTTATACGTTTGGTTTGTCCACTCAGTCTCTACCCAAACACGGCTTAAGACTAACGGATTTACGATTCACTAACCTGTGAAATTAGCTTACCTAGCTATGTTCACTACAATCTGTGTACTATACATACACTTACGGTAGTAGTTGGTTCTCCACCTCCTACTTGACTCTTATCCTATGGGGTCCTGTAGGCTTCCGCTCTTCCCCCCTTATGGGACTACTTATCCCTGTCTACTTTCTCTCCCCTCGGGCCTCCACGAGTCCCTTTGGGGTTTATCTCTCACGTTATCTCGTTTGAGAGCTATCTACCGCAATAGCACTCATTTTCTTATCTCTGGACGGTACCCGAAGCTCTATGCCCAATTCTACTTCTAGACCTGCTGCGGTCTAATGTTTTTGGGTCCATAATCACCCTATGACTCCCTTAATTGGCAACCCTTAGGTTTACCTGTATACTCCCTTGGCACTTTAGCACTCTCTAATGCTTTTCGATGTCTACTTAACTTTAATCATTCCAAGCGAGTGATTTCTCAACTACATCTACCATCCTTATACAGATTACCTGTAAAAGGACTATTTTTTGGTAGGGTATTGGTCACATGAGTTAGTTTTCTTAGGCACCCTGCGGTTTTTAAAAATTAATTCAAGTTTATTTCTTAGGAAATGACGCCTAAGGTTTTCGTAAATGGTTAGGGTTTAACCAATTGGAATGACACAAATTGAGAAAGAGTTTTCGTGAAAATTTGCCTTCCAATGGTTATCCCTAGTATTTTCAAGAAAAGTTTGAGGGTCTTTCAGAATCTCTCATCCGGAAACACTAAAAAGATTTTTACAAAAATTTCTCATGTGATCAATATCCTATTTTTTATGCTCTTTCTTAAGCAACCCAAGAGGGTTTGGTTGGGCTTAATCCCTTCTTTTCCCCCTTGTTTGCTTAAGGAACTAGCAGTTCATGGATGGAGCGTAGGGTTGGGCTAGGCTCCTTCCCTGTGCCTTACCATTTACACTATTTCAAGCTCGGCACATGGTCACGCTCTATACGTTTGCGTACGCCTCGACTTCTTAACATCTATCTCTACGGCATATGGTTCGGCCACTTTGCCCTTCCATATACCGTATCCTGATTTTCTAGTCCGTAGACTTCTACTTCTATACTGTGGCATACACCACCTCTAGTCTGTTTACTTTCTAGGAAGGACAACTCACTTCCTTCAGCCATTGCATACCGCACAGTCGTGACCCATTCACGTGGTCATCTTCCTGTCAGTCTCATGCCTCATGGCCCTATTTATTCTTGTCTGTAAACTTTCCATTTCAATTGCCCCATGGACTTACTTTCTTTTCTACACGCCAAGCGTGTCTTTTCTTTCACTTTATAAACCATTCCTAGCCTGAACTACCATTCACTGCATATTTCTATTCTACTTGCATTCCATACTATAATCAAACAACTTGTGCCTATACCATAGCACACAATGCGCCGCAAACAGAGCAGACGCATCGTCTCATTTAACACCTGCAAAACAATCACTCATTGTAGCGCATTCCTGCCTAAAATTCAACCAAATGTGTCTGTGTCTAGGTAGCATCCTCTATGGAGGTCACCTTTCCTATTATGGCGTCCTAAGGTTATAGTGCTCATCGGCACTTGTGTACTGTACAGGTTATATGCTTTGCATGGAATTTCACATACAAATTCTATGCCTAAAACGATGACTGAAAAGAATTTATGACTCAACATCCTGAGCAACCTCACAAGTGTCCGTCGGATCCACCGTTACGTCCGGATTCGTAATGGATAGCCCGACTGACACCCGAGAATACTAGTTAGCTTCACACCCTTAAAGAACAACCTGCCTCTGATACCAAGTTTGTCACGACCCCGTTTAGAGGACCGTGACCGGCACAGACACCGGGAATATCCCTGTGCCTGTAAGCCTTATCACCTAATTGACAGAATATCTATTATTGAAAAAATATCCACATGCAGTATAATACTATGGATACACTGAAGTGGTGGCCTATCCTAGGCAAGCAAATCCACGGCCAGTGCCGCTTCAGGATATAGATATAGAAAAACACACATAATATATATAACCTGTGTACTGGCTACACATATAAAAATGCTTCCTATCCTATTCACATGCAACAGATATATGTATATATATATATATATTTTGAAAACAAGTTTTCCTGCATCATAATCTAACGGATCCTGATTTTTAAGGTGTGTGAAGCTGACACTTTTAGATTTAGTAATACAGTCTAATTGGATACGTCTACCCTTTACTTTATGATACAATGATAAAGTAAGTTAACTTAAAATTATTCACCCACATAAACAAGTTGTGGGTCTTGGAAAATGTTGCTCAACCCTCGTTCCATCGAGACTCCTTTCACCTATACTTAACATGTCTCTGTGTAGTAAAAATGAGGTGTGAGTCTTAACCACGCGACTCAGTGAAGACTCTCCCATCCCCGGCGCAAGGCGGGTACCTTACCGCTGGGACTGGGAGTCATACATAACCACATGCACAAACAACTAGTTACTGTGAGTTAGCATGCGTTCTTGGAGATCACACAATAACAGAAATTTCACCCAAATACTTACATGCATTTAACAGATATAAGCATGCAACAGTTTATTCCACGTCATCAATCAGCAAGTAACATGTAACTCATAGTGCCGACTTTTACCTACCGGTCCTCTCACATTCAGCACGTTTGAATCAACAAAACGCGTGGTGACGTAGTCCTATACGTTACCACTACACTGCACAATCAACAGTCATATGCAACCACAGACAATTTATACATACACACAGATGCTAAACATACATCTACTTAATCTCCCCAACTCTGGGGTATCTACTAGCCACTACGTGACTTTTTCTACTTCAAACCCGTGCATTCGGGCTACTGGCCACCACGTGGCAAAATATACATAACCCATTCACTTGGGTACATTTATTTTTCTTTTTAAGATTTTAATTCCTAGCCCCGGAATAAATCATTCTTAAATCCTCGAAATTTTTTGGGGTATTACAGCCGATGAGTGTTTCGAAAACTTGATATTCACTTTTCTTTTTTTAATCAGTTTTCGCCGATAAGTGTTCTGAAAACATGATATTCATTTTTCTTTTTTTAATCATTTTTCGCCGATGAGTGTTTTGAAAACATAATATTCATTTTTCTTTTTTTTAAATAGTTTTCTCCGATGAGTGTTTCGAAAACTTGATATTCTTTTTTCTTTTTCTTAATCAGTTTTCGCCGATGAGTGTTTCGAAAATGTGATATTCATTTTTCTTTATTTAATTAGTTTTCACCGATGAGTGTTTCGAAAACTTGATATTCATTTTTCTTTTTCTTAATCAGTTTTCGTCAATGAGTGTTTCCAAAACTTCATATTCATTTTTCTTTTTTTAATCACTTTTCGCCGATTTGTGTTTCGAAAACCTGATATTCATTTTTCCCTTTTTAATTAGTTTTCGCTGAGGAGTGTTTTCGAAAACTTGATATTCATTTTTTAGTAAGTTTTTGCTAATGAGTGTTTCGAAAATTTGATATTCTTTTTTCTTTTTTTTAAACATTTTTCATCGATGTGTGTTTCAAAAACTTGATATTCTTTTTCCTTTTTTAATCAGTTTTCGCAAATGAGTGTTTCGAAAACTTTATATTCATTTTTATTTTTTTAATCAGTTTTCGTCGATGAGTGTTTCCAAAACTTGATGTTCATTTTTCTTTTTTTAGTAAGTTATCGCTAATGAGTGTTTCGAAAACTTGATATTCATTTTTCTTTTTTTAATTAGTTTTCGCCGATTAGTGTTCTGAAAACATGATATTCATTTTTTTAATCAAGTTTCGTCGATGAGTGTTCCGAAAACTTGGTATTCATTTTTCTTTTTCTTAATCAGTTTTTGCCGATGAGTGTTTCGAAAACTTGATATTCATTTTTCTTTATTTAATTAGTTTTCATCGATGAGTGTTTCGAAAACTTGATATTCATTTTTCTTTATTTAATCATTTTTCTTTGATGAGTGTTTCAAAAACTTGATATTCATTTTTCTTTTTCTTATCAGTTTTCGCCGATGAGTATTTCGAAAACGTGATATTCAATTTTCTTTTTTAGGTAAGTTTTCGCTAATTAGTGTTTCGAAAACTTGATATCTATTTTTCTTTTTTTAATCTGTTTTTGTCGATGAGTGTATCGAAAACTTGATATTTATTTTTATTTTTTTAATCTGTTTTTGTCGATGAGTGTTTCGAAAACTTGATATTTAGTTTTCATTTTTTTAATCAGTTTTCACCGATAAGTGTTTCGCCCTTGAGTGTTTCGAAAACGTAACATTCATTTTTCTTTTTTTAAAAATTTTTCGCCGATAAGTGTTTCGAAAACATGATATTCATTTTTTTAATCAGTTTTCGCCGATGAGTGTTTCGAAAACTTGATATTCATTTTTCTTTTCCTTAATCAGTTTTCGCCGATAAGTGTTTCGAAAACGTGATATTCATTTTTCTTTATTTAATTAGTTTTCAACGATGAGTATTTCAAAAACTTGATATTAATTTTTCTTTTTTTAATCATTTTTCGCCGATGAATGTTTTGAAAACTTGATATTCATTTTTATTTTTTTGATGAGTTTTCGTCGATGAGTGTTTCGAAAATTTGATATTAATTTTTCTTGTTTTAGTAAGTTTTCGCTAATGAGAGTTTCAAAAACTTGATATTTATTTTTCATTTTTTAATTAGTTTTTGCCGATGAGTGTTTCGAAAACTTGATATTCATTTTTCTTTTTTTAATCAGTTTTCGCCGATGAGTGTATTTGAAAACTTGATAATTATTTTTATAATCAGTTTTCGCCGATGAGTATTCTGAAAACTTGATATTCATTTTTCTTTTTTAAATCAGGTTTCGCCGATGAGCGTTTTGAAAACTTGATATTCATTTTTTTAAAATCAGTTTTCTTCGATAAGTGTTTTGAAAACTTGATATTTATTTTTCTTTTTTTTAATCAGTTTTCCTCGATGAGTTTTTCGAAAACTTGATATTCGTGTTTCTTTTTCTTAATCAGTTTTCGTCGATTTGTGTTTCGCAAATGTGATATTCATTTTTCTTTATTTATATAGTTTTCACCGATGAGTGTTTCGAAAACTTGATATTCATTTTTCTTTTTCTTAATCAGTTTTCGCCGATGACTGTTTAGAAAACGTAATATTCATTTTTCTTTATTTAATTAGTTTTCACCGATTAGTGTTTCGAAAACTTGATATTCATTTTTCTTTTTTTTTAATCAGTTTTCGCCGATGAGTGTTTCGAAAACTTGATATTCATTTTTTTAATCAATTTTCGCCGATAAGTGTTTCAAATACTTGATATTTATTTTTCTTTTTTTAGTCAATTTTTGCCGATTAGTGTTTCGAAAACTTGATATTTATTTATTTTTTAATTAGTTTTTGCCGAAGAGTGTTTTCAAAAACTTGATATTCATTTTTCTTTTTTTAATCAATTTTCGCCGATGAGTGCTCTGAAAACTTGATATTCATTTTTCTTTTTTTTCAATCAGTTTTCGCCGATGAGTGTTTCGAAAACTTGTTATTCATTTTTCTCTTTTGTAATCAATTTTCGCCGATAAGTGTTTCGAAAACGTGATATTCATTTTTCTTTATTTAATTAGTTTTCATCGATGAGTGTTTCGAAAACTTGATATTCATTTTTTAGTCAATTTTCGCCGATGAGTGTTTCGAAAAGTTGATATTTATTTTTCTTTTTTTAATCAGTTTTCGTCGATGAGTGTTTCAAAAACTTGATGTTCATTTTTCTTTTTTTAGTAAGTTTTCAATAATGAGTGTTTCGAAAACTTGATATTCATTTATCTTTTTTAATTAGTTTTCGTCGATAAGTGTTCTGAAAATTTGATATTCATTTTTTTAATCAGGTTTCGCAGATTAGTGTTTCGAAAACTTTATATTCATTTTTCTTTTCTTAATCAGTTTTCGCCGATGAGTGTTCTGAAAACTTGATATTCATTTTTCTTTTTTTTTAATCAGGTTTCGCCGATAACTGTTTTGAAAACTTGATATTCATTTTCTTTTTTTAATCAATTTTTGCCGATAAAAGTTTCAAAAACTTGATATTAATTTTTCTTTTTTAGTCAGTTTTCTTCGATAAGTGTTTCGAAAACTTGTAATTCATTTTTTTTTATCAGTTTTCGCCGATGAGTGTTACGAAAACTTGATATTAATTTTTTTTAATCAGTATTTGCCGATGAGTGTTTAGAAAACTTGATATTCATTTTTCTTTTTTTTAATCAGTTTTTGCCGATAAGTGTTTCGAAAACGTAAAATTCATTTTTCTTGTTTTTTTAAATAGTTTTCCCCGATGAGTGTTTCGAATACTTGATATTCATTTTTCTTTCTCTTAATCAGTTTTCGCCGATGAGTGTTTCGAAAACGTGATATTCATTTTTCTTTATTTAATTAGTTTTCATCGATGAGTGTTTCGAAAACTTGATATTAATTTTTCTTTTTTTAATCATTTTTCGCCGATAAATGTTTCGGAAACTTGATATTCATTTTTCTTTTTTTGATGAGTTTTCGTCGATGAGTGTTTCAAAAATTTGATATTAATTTTTCTTTTTTTAGTAAGTTTTAGCTAATGAGTGTTCCGAAAACTTGATATTCATTTTTCATTTTTTAATTAGTTTTTGCCGATGAGTGTTTCGAAAACTTGATATTCATTTTTCTTTTTTTAATCAGTTTTCGGCGATGAGTGTTTCCAAAACTTCATATTCATTTTTCTTTTTTTAATCAGTTTTCGCCGATGAGTGTTTCGAAAACTTGATATTCATTTTTCTTTTTTTAATCAGGTTTCGCCGATGAGTGTTTTCGAAAACTTGATGTTCATTTTTCTTTTTTTAGTAAGTTTTTGCTAATGAGTGTTTCGAAAACTTGATATTCATTTTTCTTTTTTTAATCTGTTTTCACAGATGAGTGTTTCGAAAACTTGATATTCTTTTTCATTTTTTAATCAGTTTTCGCCGATGAGTGTTTCGAAAACTTTATATTCATTTTTATTTTTTTAATCTGTTTTCGTCGATTAGAGTTTCGAAAACTGGATATTCATTTTCCTTCTTTTAATAAGTTTTCGCTGATGAGTGTTTCAAAAACTTGATATTCATTTTTCTTTTTATTAATCAGTTTTCGCCGATAAGTGTTTCGAAAACGTAAAATTCATTTTTTTCTTGTTTTTTTAATAGTTTTCCCCGATGAGTGTTTCAAATACTTGATATTCATTTTTCTTTTTCTTAATCAGTTTTCGCCGATGAGTGTTTTGAAAACGTGATATTCATTTTTCTTTATTTAATTAGTTTTCACTGATGAGTGTTTCGAAAACTTGATATTCTTTTTTCTTTTTCTTAATCAGTTTTCGCCGATGTGTGTTTCGAAAACGTGATATTCATTTTTCTTTATTTAATTAGTTTTCACCGATGAGTGTTTCGAAAACTTGATATTCATTTTTCTTTTTTTAATAAGTTTTTGCCGATTAGTGTTTTGAAAACTTGATATTCATTTTTAATTTTTTTAATCAGTTTTCGTAGATGAGTGTTTCGAAAACTTGATATTCATTTTTCTTTTTCTAATAAGTTTTCGCCGATAAGTGTTTCCAAAACTTCATATTCTTTTTTCTTTTTTTTAATCAGTTTTCGCCGATGAGTGTTTCGAAAATTTTATATTGATTTTTATTTTTTTAATCTGTTTTCGTCGATTAGTGTTTCGAAAACTGGATATTCATTTTCCTTCTTTTAGTAAGTTTTAGCTGATGAGTGTTTTCGAAAACTTGATATTCATTTTTCTTTTTTTAATCAATTTTCACCAATTTGTTGTAATACCCCGGAAAAATTCGAGGATTAAAGAATGATTTATTTAAAATTTTGAGGATTTAAGAATGATTTATTTCGGAGTTAGGAATTAAAAATTAAAAAAAAGAATATAGAAAATGTATGAAAGTTAAAAGAAATCGGAAAGGAATTTTTTTCGAAGATTGTAATACCCGAGGGGTATTTTTGGAATCAAGTCAAATATATACTAAGACTTAGAATGGTCATCATTTGGAGTTGGAATGTAAAAAATAATAATAATAATAATAATATATAAACAATTAAATAAATAGAAATATGTATATATATATATATATATATATATATATATATATATATATATATATATAGATAAAAAAATCCTAATTAAGAAATGATGGGATAATATGAAATTGATAGAATTTTTATGTTGAGGTTGGACATTTTGACTAAATAAAATAAAAATAATTTTTTGGAATGAAATAAGAATTTTTGGGTTATTATTAAGATTTTAATTGCTTTAGATTTGGGAATTTGATAAATTAAAATAAATAATAAATTCAAATACAAAAATATAAATTGGGTTAAATATGAATCATATGAATTATTTAGAGCTTATAGTTTAAACTTGAGAATTTTTCAGAAATAAAAATTGTACTGGGTAGAAAATTCTCATCTGCTAGAGACTCAGTGACAGATATATTTAATAGGCCTATGATTACCAAAAATTTTATAAATTTTTCCAATTCTTACCCAAAAATAAATCTAGATGAGAAAATCCAATCAAAACTCTATTTTACCATATCCCAAAAGTTGTCAAATGTCTAAATTATCATAAATCTCCCAACAACTCATTAAATTGTGTTTAATCTAGAAAGAATACCAAATGATGACCATAGGCTAAGTAAATGAACTTGGGGGTTGGATAAATGTAAGAAGTCATTAGAAAAGAAACTAGAAAATTGTATGAAATTTGATATCGATTGAATTGGTTGTATGTGATAGGGTTCAAGTACTTCCTTGGAGACCAGAGTGCTCAAAGGGAATGCTAAGTGAAGCGGCCAAGGTGAGGGTTCTTCTATCTCTGCTCCTAGGGTTGTATACTTGTGTGGATTACATGAGTATGTACATTCTCTGCTTGTTTGCTATGTGATAGCTAGAGGTATAGGATGTTAAAAGAATAAAGGAGCTAGAAAATAGGTTGTGGAAAGTAGCTTAGATAGGAAGACATAGGAGTAGAGAGTAATTGTTTGCTATGATTGGTGTGTTACAAATCCAACTCATACACTCCGGAGGCATGATGAGTATTTTATTAAATCTTTTCCACGACGGTGGCAAGAGTCCTTGTACGGAAGGACTAACTTTTTATTTTGAAAACTCGTCACGACGGTGACTTAAATTATAATCATGCAAAGGGAGTTATTGGTGGGTTTCGGATTTGGTTATGCTAGCGATGTGAGACATCGACTAGAACAACGTCATATGACACTTGAGACCTCAATTTTATAATCACCATGACGATGGTCATTACCCTATCCTGGCAATAGGGTCAGAAAAGTTTTATATTGCTATGACGATAGCTTGAGGCTCAGAGAGTGCATTTGGACGGGTATATGAGTTATATCCTGTTGAGGATACTTGTACATATTAATAAAGAGAGGAATTGTTGATCCTTCGGGAAAGATACAAAGAATCCTATTAATATGTGAGACCAAGATAAGGAGACACGGGAGGAACCTACGGGTGAATCGTGAGCCTGATCTTACAGAAGAGAAATCATCCGGTGGAGTTGGTCCAGGGTGTGACAGTGGCCATGCTTCGAGACGTCGTGCCATGCCCGCCATGTGGCCTGGTTGGGTAATGGACGAGTGGGCTCAAGCTATTGCCACGCAGCAAGGGGTCAGAACGTATGTTAAGTAGATGTATGTTATAGTGTCTGCGTGTACTTAAAGAATTGTCTGTGTTTGCATATAATTGTTGATTGTGCAGCGGAGTGGTGACGTACAGGATTACGTCTTCATAAAGTCTTGTTTGATTCAAACATGCTGAACGTGAGAAGACCAGTAAGTAAAAGCCGGCACTATATGTTACATGTTTACTTGCTGATTGATGACGTGGAATAAATTGCTGCATGTTTACAGTTATTAAATGCATGTGAGTGTTTGGGTGAAATTTCTGTTGTTGTTTGATCACCAAGAAAGTATGCTAACAACAGTATCTACTTGTTTTTGCATGTGGTTGTGTATGACTCCCATACCCAGTGCTATGGCACCCACCTTGCGCTGGGGACGGGAGAGTCCTCACACCTTATTTTTACTACACAAAGACAGATTAAGTACAGGTGGAAGAAGTCTCGGTGGAACGAGGGTCGAGCAACACTTTTCCAAGACCCACAACTTGTTCATGTGGGTGAATAAAGTGTAATTGTAATTTAATTTACTTTATTATTGTATCATAAAGTAAAAGGGTAGACGTACCCAATTATATTGTATCACTAAATCTAGAACTGACAGCTTCACACACCTTAAAGATCAGGATCCGTTAGATTACGATGCAGGGAAAACTTGTTTCTAAAATATATATATACATATATCTGTTGCATGTGAATAGGATAGGCAGCATCTTCGGATGTGTAGCCAGTACACAGGTTATATATTATGTGTGTTTTCCTATATCTATATTCTGAAGCGACACTGGCCGTGGATTTGCTTGCCTAGGATAGACCACCATTTCAGTGTAGCTATGGTATTATAATGAATTTGAGTGTATTTTCAAAAATAGATATTCTGTAAATTAGGTGATAAAGCTTACAGGCATAAGGGTATCCCCTGTGTCTGTGCCGGTCACGGTCCTCTAAATGGGGGTCGTGACATTAGTGTTCTAAAAATTTGATATTCTTTTTTCTTTTTTTTAATCAGTTTTCGCCGATAAGTGTTTTGGAAAACTTGATATTCATTTTTCCTTTTTTAATCAATTTTCGCCGATGAGTGTTTTGAAAACTTGATATTCATTTTTCTTTTTTTAATCAGTTTTCGCCGATGAGTGTTTCGACAACATGATATTCATTTTTCTTTTTCTTAATCAGTTTTCGCCGATAAATGTTTTGAAAATGTGATATTCATTTTTCTTTATTTAATTAGTTTTCATCGATGAGTGTTTCGAAAACTTCATATTCATTTTTTTAATCATTTTTCGCCGATGAGTATTTCGAAAACTTGATATTCATTTTTCATTTTTTAATCAGTTTTCGTCGATGAGTGTTTCGAAAACTTTATGTTCATTTTTCTTTTTTTAGTAAGTTTTCGCTAATAAGTGTTTCAAAAACTTGATATTCATTTTTCTTTATTTAATTATTTTTCGCCGATTAGTGTTCTGAAAACTTGATATTCAATTTTTTTAATCAGGATTCGCAGATGAGTGTTCCGAAAACTTGATATTCATTTTTCTTCTTCTTAATCAGTTTTCGCCGATGAGTGTTTCGAAAACTTGATATTCATTTTTCTTTATTTAATTAGTTTCCATCGATGAATGTTTCGAAAATTTGATATTCATTTTTTTAATCAATTTTCCCCGATGAGTGTTTCGAAATCTAGAAATTCATTTTTCTTTTTCATAATAAGTTTTCGGCGATGAGTGTTTTGAAAACGTGATATTCATTTTTCTTTTTTAGGTAAGTTTTCGCTAATGAGTGTTTCAAAAACTTGATATTTATTTATTTATTTTTTGTCAATGAGTGTTTCAAAAACTTGATATTTATTTTTCATTTTTTTAATCAGTTTTCGTCGATGAGTGTTTTGAAAACTTTATATTCATTTTTATTTTTTTTAATCAGTTTTCGTCGATTAATGTTTCGAAAACTGGATATCCATTTTCCTTTTTTTAGTAAGTTTTCGCTGATGAGTGTTTCGAAAACTTTATATTTGTTTTTCTTTTTTTAAATTGTTTTCACATATGAGTGTTTCGAAAACTTAATATTCATTTTCCTTTTTTAATCAGTGTTCGCCGATGAGTGTTTCGAAAACTTTATTACTTTTTTAATGAGTTTTCGTCGATTAGTGTTTCGAAAACTGGATATTCATTTTTCTTTTTTTAGTAAGTTTTCGCCGATGAATGTTTAAAAAACTTGATATTCATTTTTCTTTTTTTAATTAGTTTTTGTCGATAAGTGTTTCGAAAACTTGATATTCATTTTTCTTTTCTTAATTAGTTTTTGCCGATGAGTGTTCCGAAAACAAGATACTCAATTTTGTTTTTTAATCAGTTTTTGTCGATGTGTGTTTCGAAAACTTGATATTCATTTTTCTTTTTTTAATAAGTTTTAGCCGATGAGTATTTTTAAAAACTTGATATTCATTTTTCATTTTTTAATCAATTTTCGCCAAAGAGTGTTCTGAAAACTTGATATTCATTTTTCTTTTTTTAATCAGTATTTGCTTATGAGTGTTTTGAAAACTTGATATTTATTTTCCTATTTTTTAATCAATTTTCATCGATAAGTGTTTCGAAAACGTGATATTCATTTTTCTTTATTTAATTTGTTTTCACCGATGAGTGTTTCAAAAACTTGATATTCATTTTTCTTTTTTAATTAATGAGGTTTCGCCGATGAGTGTTTCGAAAACGTGATATTCAATTTTCATTATTTAATTTGTTTTCACCGATGAGTATTTCAAAAACTTGATATTCATTTTTCTTTTTCATAATCAGTTTTCACCGATGAGTGTTTCGAAAATGTGATATTCATTTTTCGTTATTTAATTAGTTTTCACCGATGAGTGTTTCAAAAGCTTGATATTCATTTTCCTTTTTTTTAATCAATTTTCGCCGATGAGTGTTTTCGAAAACTTGATAATTATTTTTCTTTTTTAATCAGTTTTCGCCGATGAGTGTTCTGAAAACTTGATATTCATTTTTCTTTTTTGATCAGGTTTCGCCGATGAGTGTTTTGAAAACATGATATTCATTTTTCTTTGTTTTAATCAGTTTTCGCCGATGAGTGTTTCAAAAACGTAAAATTCATTTTTCTTTTCTTTTTTTTAAAATAGTTTTCCCCCATGAAGGTTTCGAAAACTTAATATTCATTTTTCGTTTTCTTAATCAGTTTTCACCGATGAGTGTTTCGAAAACGTGATATTCATTTTTCTTTATTTAATTTGTTTTCACCGATGAGTATTTCAAAAACTTGATATTCATTTTTCTTTTTCTTCATCAGTTTTCACAGATGAGTGTTTCGAAAACGTGATATTCATTGTTCTTTATTTAATTAGTTTTTACCGATGAGCATTTCAAAAACTTGATATTCATTTTTCTTTTTTTTAATAAGTTTTCTCAGATGAGTGTTTCGAAAACGTGATATTCATTTTTCTTTATTTAATTAGTTTTTACCGATTAGTGTTTCGAAAACTTGATATTAATTTTTCTTTTTTTAATCAGTTTTCGCCGATGAGTGTTTTCGAAAACTTGATAATTTTTTTTTCTTTTTTTAATAAGTTTTCGCCGATGATTGTTCTGAAAACTTGATATTCATTTTTCTTTTTTCAATCAGGTTTCGCCGATGAGTGTTTTGAAAACATGTTATTCATTTTTCTCTTTTTAATCAGTTTTCGCCGGTAAGTGTTTCAAAAATTTGATATTTATTTATTTTAATCAGTTTTCGCCAATAAGTGTTTTGAAAACTTGATAGTAATTTTTCATTTTTCATCAATTTTCGCCGTTGAATGTTTCGAAAACGTAATATTGTTTTTTCTTTTATTTAAATAGTTTTCGCCAATGAGTTTTTCGAAAACATGAAATTCATTTTTGTTTTTTTAATCAGTTTTCGCCGATGAGAGTTCTGAAAACATGATATTCATTTTTCTTTTTTTTAATCAGTATTCGCCGATTAGAGTTTTGAAAACTTGATATTCATTTTTCTTTTTCTTAATCAGTTTTCGCCGATGAGTGTTTCGAAAACGTAAAATTCATTTTTCTTTTTTTATTAAATAGTTTTTCCGGATGAGTGTTTTGAAAACGTGATATTCGTTTTTCGTTATTTAATTAGTTTTCACCGATGAGTGTTTCGAAAGCTTGATATTCATTTTTCTTTTTTTAATAAGTTTTCGCCAATGAGTGTTTTCGAAAACTTGATAATTATTTTTCTTTTTTTAATCAGTTTTCGCCGATGAGTGTTCTGAAAGCTTGATATTCATTTTTCTTTTTTAATCAGGTTTCGCCGATGAGTGTTTCAAAAACGAAAAATTCATTTTTCTTTTCTTTTTTTTAAAATAGTTTTCCCCGATGAGTGTTTCGAAAACTTGATATTAATTTTTTATTTTCTTAATCAGTTTTCGCCGATGAGTGTTTCAAAACGTGATATTCATTTTTCTTTATTTAATTTGTTTTCACCGATGAGTATTTCAAAAACTTGATATTCATTTTTCTTTTTTTTAATCAGTTTTCGCAGATGAGTGTTTCGAAAACGTGATATTCATTTTCTTTATTTAATTAGTTTTTACCGATTAGTGTTTCGAAAACTTGATATTGATTTTTCTTTTTTTGATCAGTTTTCGCCGATGAGTGTTTTCGAAAACTTGATAATTTTTTTCTTTTTTTAATCAGCTTTCGCCGATGATTGTTCTGAAAACTTGATATTCATTTTTGTTTTTTCAATCAGGTTTCGCCGATGATTGTTTTGAAAACTTGTTATTCATTTTTCTTTTTTTTAATCAGTTTTCGCCGATAAGTGTTTCAAAAATTTGATATTTATTTATTTTAATCAGTTTTCGCCAATAAGTGTTTCGAAAACTTGATAGTAATTTTTCATTTTTTAATCAATTTTCGCCGTTGAGTGTTTCGAAAACGTAATATTGTTTTTTCTTTTATTTAAATAGTTTTCGCCAATGAATTTTTCGAAAACTTGAAATTCATTTTTCTTTTTTTAATCAGTTTTCGCCGATAAGAGTTCTGAAAACTTGATATTTATTTTTCTTTTTTTTTAATCAGTATTCGCCGATGAGAGTTTTGAAAACTTGATATTCAGTTTTCTTTTTCTTAATCAGTTTTCGCCGATGAGTGTTTCGAAAACGTAAAATTCATTTTTCTTTTTTTTTAAATAGTTTTACCCGATAAGTGTTTCGAAAACGTGATATTCATTTTTCGTTATTTAATTAGTTTTCACCGATGAATGTTTCGAAAGCTTGATATTCATTTTTCTTCTTTTAACTAGTTTTCGCCGATGAGTGTGTTCGAAAACTTGATAATTATTTTTCTTTTTTTTAATAAGTTTTCGCCGATGAGTGTTCTGAAAACTTGATATTCATTTTTCTTTTTTAGGTAAGTTTCCCCGATGAGTGTTTCAAAAACGAAAAATTCATTTTTCTTTTCTTTTTTTTAAAATAGTTTTCCCCGATGAGTGTTTCAAAAACTTGATATTCATTTTTCATTTTCTTAATCAGTTTTTGCCGATGAGTGTTTCAAAACGTGATATTCATTTTTCTTTATTTAATTTGTTTTCAACGATGAGTATTTCAAACACTTGATATTCATTTTTCTTTTTTTTAATCAGTTTGCGCAGATGAGTGTTTCGAAAACGTGATATTCATTTTTCTTTATTTAATTAGTTTTTACCGATTAGTGTTTCGAAAACTTGATATTGATTTTTCTTTTTTTAATCAGTTTTCGCCGATGAGTGTTTTCGAAAACTTGATAATTTTTTTCTTTGTTTAATCAGTTTTCGCCGATGATTGTTCTGAAAACTTGATATTCATTTTTGTTTTTTTAATCAGGTTTCGCTGATGAGTGTTTTGAAAACTTGTTATTCATTTTTCTCTTTTTTAATCAGTTTTCGCCGATAAGTGTTTCAGAAATTTGATATTTATTTATTTTAATCAGTTTTCGCCAATAAGTGTTTCGAAAACTTGATAGTAATTTTTCATTTTTTAATCAATTTTCGCCGTTGAATGTTTCGAAAACGTAATATTGTTTTTTCTTTTATTTAAATAGTTTTCGCCAATGAATTTTTCGAAAACTTGAGATTCATTTTTCTTTTTTTAATCAGTTTACCCCTATAAGAGTTCTGAAAACTTGATATTTATTTTTCTTTTTTTAATCAATATTCGCCAATGAGAGTTTTGAAAACTTGATATTCATTTTTCTTTTTCTTAATCAGTTTTCGCCGATGAGTGTTTCGAAAACGTAAAATTCATTTTTCTTTTTTTTAAATAGTTTTTCCCGATGAGTGTTTCGAAAATGTGATATTCATTTTTCGTTATTTAATTAGTTTTCACCGATGAGTGTTTCGAAAGCTTGATATTCATTTTTCTTTTTTTAGTCATTTTTTGCCGATGAGTGTTTTCGAAAACTTGATAATTATTTTTCTTTTTTTATTCAGTTTTCGCCGATGAGTGTTCTGAAAACTTGACATTCATTTTTCTTTTTTAATCAGGTTTCGCCGATGAGTGTTTCAAAAACGAAAAATTCATTTTTCTTTTCTTTTTTTTAAAATAGTTCTCCCCAATGAGTGTTTCGAAAACTTGATATTCATTTTTCATTTTCTTAATCAGTTTTCGTCGATGAGTGTTTCAAAACGTGATATTCATTTTTCTTTATTTAATTTGTTTTCACCGATGAGTATTTCAAAAACTTGATATTCATTTTTCTTTTTTTTAATCAGTTTTCGCAGATGAGTGTTTCGAAAACGTGATATTCATTTTTCTTTATTTAATTAGTTTTTACCGATTAGTGTTTCGAAAACTTGATATTAATTTTTCTTTTTTTAATCAGTTTTCGCCGATGAGTGTTTTCGAAAACTTGATAATTTTTTTTCTTTTTTTAATCATTTTTCGCCGATGATTGTTCTGAAAACTTGATATTCATTTTTGTTTTTTCAATCAGGTTTCGCCGATGAGTGTTTTGAAAACTTGTTATTCATTTTTCTCTTTTTTAATCAGTTTTCGCCGATAAGTGTTTCAAAAATTTGATATTTATTTATTTTAATTAGTTTTCGCCAATAAGTGTTTCGAAAACATGATAGTAATTTTTCATTTTTTAATCAATTTTCGCCGTTGAATGTTTCGAAAACATAATATTGTTTTTTCTTTTATTTAAATAGTTTTCGCCAATGAGTTTTTCGAAAACTTGAAATTCATTTTTATTTTTTTAATCAGTTTTCGCCGATAAGAGTTCTGAAAACTTTATATTCATTTTTCTTTTTTTTAATCAGTATTCGCCGATGAGAGTTTTGAAAACTTGATATTCATTTTTCTTTTTCTTAATCAGTATTCGCTGATGAGTGTTTCGAAAACGTAAAATTCATTTTTCTTTTTTTTTTAAATAGTTTTTCTCGATGAGTGTTTCGAAAAAGTGATATTCATTTTTCGTTATTTAATTAGTTTTCACCGATGAGTGTTTCGAAAGCTTGATTTTTATTTTTCTTTTTTTAATCAGTTTTCGCCGAAGAGTGTTTTCGAAAACTTGATAATTATTTTTCTTTTATTAATCAGTTTTCGCCGATGAGTGTTCTGAAAACTTGATATTCATTTTTCTTTTTTAATCAGGTTTTGCCGATGAGTGTTTTGAAAACTTGATATTCATTTTTCTTTGTTTTAATCAGTTTTCGCCGATGAGTGTTTCAAAAACGTAAAATTCATTTTTCTTTTCTTTTTTTTTAAAATAGTTTTCCCCGATGAGTGTTTCGAAAACGTGATATTCATTTTTCGTTATTTAATAAGTTTTCACCGATGAGTGTTTCGAAAGCTTGATATTCATTTTTCTTTTTTTAATCAGTTTTCGCCGATGAGTGTTTTCGAAAACTTGATAATTATTTTTCTTTTTTTAATCAATTTTCGCCGATGAGTGTTCTAAAAACTTGATATTCATTTTTCTTTTTTAATCAGGTTTCGCCGATGAGTGTTTTGAAAACTTGATATTCATTTTCATTTGTTTTAATCAGTTTTCGCCGATGAGTGTTTCAAAAACGTAAAATTCATTTTTCTTTTCTTTTTTTTAAAAATAGTTTTCCCCGATGAGTGTTTCGAAAACTTGATATTCATTTTTTATTTTCTTAATCAGTTTTCGGCGATGAGTGTTTCGAAAACGTGATATTCATTTTTCTTTATTTAATTTGTTTTCACCGATGAGTATTTCAAAAACTTGATATTCAGTTTTCTTTTTCTTCATCAGTTTTCGCAGATGAGTGTTTCGAAAACGTGATATACATTTTTCTTTATTTAATTAGTTTTTACCGATTAGTGTTTCGAAAAATTGATATTCATTTTTCTTTTTTTAATCAGTTCTCGCCGATGAGTGCTTTCGAAAACTTGATAATTTTTTTTCTTTTTTTAGTCAGTTTTCGCCGATGAGTGTTCTGAAAACTTGATATTCATTTTTCTTTTTTAATCAGGTTTCGCCGATGAGTGTTTTGAAAACTTGATATTCATTTTTCTTTGTTTTAATCAGTTTTTGCCGATGAGTGTTTCAAAAACGTAAAATTCATTTTTCTTTTCTTTTTTTTAAAATAGTTTTCCCCGATGAGTGTTTCGAAAACTTGATATTCATTTTTCATTTTCTTAATCAGTTTTCGCCGATGAGTGTTTCGAAAACTTGATATTCATTTTTCTTTATTTAATTTGTTTTCACCGAATAGTATTTCAAAAACTTGATATTCATTTTTCTTTTTCTTCATCAGTTTTCGCCGATAAGTGTTTCGAAAACGTGATATTCATTTTTCTTTATTTAATTAGTTTTTACCGATGAGTGTTTCGAAAACTTGATATTCATTTTTCTTTTTCTTCATCAGTTTTCGCAGATAAGTGTTTCGAAAGCTTGATATTCATTTTTCTTTATTTAATTAGTTTTTACCGATTAGTGTTTCGAAAATAGGATATTCATTTTTCTTTTTTTAATCAGTTTTCGCCGATAAGTGTTTTCAAAAACTTGATAATTATTTCTTTTTTTAATCAGTTTTTACCGATGAGTGTTTCGAAAACGTGATATTCATTTTTCTTTATTTAATTAGTTTTTACCGATTAGTTTTTCGAAAACTTGATATTCATTTTTCTTTTTTTAATCAGTTTTCGCCGATGAGTGTTTTCGAAAACTTGATAATTATTTCTTTTTTTAATCAGTTTTCCTCGATGAGTGTTTTCGAAAACTTGATAATTATTTCTTTTTTTAATCAGTTTTCCCCGATGAGTGTTTCGAAAACTTGATATTCATTTTTCTTTCTTTAATCAGTTTTCGCCGATGAGTGTTTTCGGAAACTTGATAATTTTTTTTCTTTTTTTAATTAGTTTTCGCCGATGATTGTTCTGAAAACTTGATATTCAGTTTTCTTTTTTCAATCAGGTTTCGTCGATGAGTGTTTTGAAAACTTGATATTCATTTTTCTCTTTTTTAATCAGTTTTCGCCGATAAGTGTTTCAAAAACTTGATATTTATTTATTTTAATCAGTTTTCGCCGATAAGTGTTTCGAAAACGTAATATTGTTTTTCTTTTATTTAAATAGTTTTCGCCAATGAGTTTTTCGAAAACTTAAAATTCATTTTTCTTTTTTTAATCAGTTTTCACCGATGAGAGTTCTGAAAACTTGATATTCATTTTTCTTTTTTTTTAATCAGTATTCGCCGATGAGAGGTTTCAAAACTTTATATTCATTTTTCTTTTTCTTAATCAGTTTTCGTCGATAAGTGTTTCGAAAACGTAAAATTCATTTTTCTTTTCTTTTTTTAAATAGTTTTTCCCGATGAGTGTTTCGAAAACGTGATATTCATTTTTCGTTATTTAATTAGTTTTCACCGATGAGTGTTTCGAAAGCTTGATATTCATTTTTTTTTTATTCAGTTTTCGCCGATGAGTGTTTTCGAAAACTTGATAATTATTTTTCTTTTTTTAATCATTTTTTGCCGATGAGTGTTCTGAAAACTTGATATTCATTTTTCTTTTTTAATCAGGTTTCGCCGATGAGTGTTTTGAAAACTTGATATTCATTTTTCTTTGTTTTAATCAGTTTTCGCCGATGAGTGTTTTAAAAACGTAAAATTCATTTTTCTTTTCTTTTTTTTTTTAAAATAGTTTTCCCCGATGAGTGTTTCGAAAACTTGATATTCATTTTTCATTTTCTTAATCAGTTTTCGCCGATGAGTGTTTCAAAAACGTGATATTCATTTTTCTTTATTTAATTTGTTTTCACCGATTAGTATTTCAAAAACTTGATATTCATTTTTCTTTTTTTCATCAGTTTTCGCCGGTGAGTGTTTCGAAAACGTGATATTCATTTTTCTTTATTTAATTAGTTTTTACCGATGAGTGTTTCGAAAACTTGATATTCATTTTTCTTTTTTTAATCAGTTTTCGCCGATGAGTGTTTTCGAAAACTTGATAATTTTTTTTTCTTTTTTTAATCAGTTTTCGCCAATGAGTGTTCTGAAAACTTGATATTCATTTTTCTTTTTTCAATCAGGTTTCGCCGATGAGTGTTTTGAAAACTTGATATTCATTTTTCTCTTTTTTAATCAGTTTTTGCCGATAAGTGTTTCAAAAACTTGATATTTATTTATTTTAATCAGTTTTCGCCGATAAGTGTTTCGAAAACATGATAGTAATTTTTCATTTTTAATCAATTTTCGCCGTTGAATGTTTCGAAAACGTAATATTCTTTTTTCTTTTATTTAAATATTTTTCGCCAATGAGTTTTTCGAAAACTTGAAATTCATTTTTCTTTTTTTAATCAGTTTTCGCCGATGAGAGTTCTGAAAACTTGATATTCATTTTTCTTTTTTTAATCAGTATTCGCCGATGAGAGTTTTGAAAAATTGATATTCATTTTTCTATTTCTTAATCAGTTTTCGCTGATGAGTGTTTCGAAAACGTGATATTTATTTTTCTTTATTTAATTTGTTTTCACCGATAAGTGTTTCAAAAACTTGATATTCATTTTTCTTTTTCTTAATTAGTTTTCGCCGATGAGTGTTTCGAAAACGTGATATTCATTTTTTTTATTTAATAAGTTTTCGCCGATAGGTGTTTCAAAAACTTCATATTTATTTATTTTTAATCAGTTTTCGCCGATAAGTGTTTCGAAAACTTGATAGTAATTTTTCATTTTTTTAATCAGATTTCGCCGTTGAGTGTTTCAAAAACGTAATATTCTTTTTTCTTTTTTTAAATAGTTTTTGCCGATGAGTGTTTCGAAAACTTGTTATTCATTTTTCTTTATTTAATTAGTTTTCATCGATGAGTGTTTCGAAAACTTGATATTCATTTTTCTTTTTCTTAATCAGTTTTCACCGATTAGTGTTTGAAAAACGTGATATTCATTTTCATTTTTTAGGTAAGTTTTCGCTAATGAGTGTTTCGAAAACTTGATATTTATTTTTCATTTTCTTAATCATTTTTTGCCGATGAGTGTTTCGAAAACTTGATTTTTATTTTTCATTTTCTTAATCAGTTTTCGCCGATGAGTGTTTCGAAAACTTTATTTTCATTTTTATTTTTTTAATCAGTTTTCGTTGATTAGTGTTTCAAAAACTGGATATTCATTTTTCTTTTTTTAGTAAGTTTTCGCTGATGAGTGTTTCGAAAACTTAATGTAATACCCTGGAAATTTTCGAGGATTAAAGAATGATTTATTTAAAATTTTGAGGATTTAAGAATGATTTATTCCGGGACTAGGAATTAAAACCTCAAAAAGAATATAGGAAAAGTATGAAGGTTAAGGGAAACCGGGAAGGAACCGCGAAATTCTTTGAAATTTCAAGTAAAATAAAAGATAAAAGAAATGAGTAAAATATTTTTTTTGGAAATTATTCAGGACCTACGAAATTAGAAACCTAAAATAAATAGGAGTGGGAACTAAATCAAAATATTATTAGCTACTATTTCTTTAATTATTAATTAGTTTATTTTTATTATGATTATTTTATTATTATTATTATTGTTGTTGTTATTTAATTAGAAAGGGGGGGGTGCCGTGGAAGTAGGTATAGAAGAAGAAGAATTAAAAAGGAAAGAAATAAAAAGAATAAGGGGAAGGAGAGAGAGACAGATCAAAGAAAGAAATAAGGAAACAAGAGTGAGAAAGAAAAGAGAGAGAGGAGAGGCGTGAGGAAGAAGAAGAAGAAGGGTTGGGGTTCACCAGAAAAGTGACCGGAGGAGAGCTAACTGACGCCGAAAAAGTCACCGGAGCTCGGGTATGACGTCTCCTACACCCTCCACTAATCGAATAAAAGGTTTTTAACCCCAATTTCATTCGAAACCCCCAATTTCTTCATTTTAGGGATTTCTTCTTTTTTTTTGGCCAAACATTTTAGGGATTTCTTCGATTCACCTTCGATTGAGTTATTTCGAGGGTAGATTGAGACCTAGAAAGTGTTCTTGAACACTTAGTTGGGGTAGGAATCGAGATTTTGTTCTCGGATTTGCTCAAATTCGAATTTGGAAGGATTTGGGGTTGAAATTATAATTATTTCCAAATTGGGGAACATTGTTGATAATTAGGATTGAGCTTGGATTTGAGTAAATAGGCTTGGATTGATATTATTAAAATTATATTGTGTAAATATTAGCTGAACAAGACCCATGAAGAGCTGCCCTGAGGTTATTAAGGTTGAACTTTGACGTTAACGTGCCGGGTCCCTGCTCGATTTTCCCAAATACACTTAAGGGTGACGTTGAGTGTTTTAAAGCTCCTCTCTTCGATCTTATACACCCGAGGATAATTATGAATATTTATTAAGAATTATTTTAGGTACCTTCTTGTTTCTCAAGGATGAAACTTGCGGAACAAATTAAGTCTAACTTCGTGAATTTCAATCTTATCCTTTCACAACCTTTAGGAAACCTTAAGTGGGATAAATCAGAGGTATATTGAGGTTTAGAAACTAGATTACTTAGAACCCAAGTAGGATAAATTGGAGGTATATTGAGGTTTAGAAACTAGATTTCTTAGAACTCAAGTAGAAACACAAGTTGAATTAGAATGCTTAGACCTTCCTAGAATTAGGATTCCTTCCAACCAAGCTAGATAAGCTTCCTTAGATGCGAATACAAGTTAGATAGAGGTCTAGTACTCAAATCCAAGTACGTGAAACACTCAAGTAGAGTGTTATATTCGAGTAAGTCAAGTGTCCGAGGAAGGATACGCATAAGTCGGGATAGAGAGGTCCGATAAGACCAAGAGCTTGACTCTGTGGCAACCATGGACTACATGTGAGAGTAATGGAGAGATAAATAACAAGTTAAGTTAAGTAATAACCTTAATGAAGTAAATGTTATTCTTATAGGAACAACGACACACGATTGAGTGCAACATGAAATCTGAGAAGACTAAAGTTACAGGAGAGGATTGCATGGAAGGTTGGCCAAGGTGAGGGTTCTTCCATATCTGCTCCTAGGGTTGTATGCTTGTGTGGATTACATGAGTATGTACATTCTCTACTTGTATGGTATGTGTTAGCTAGAGGTATAGAATGCTAAAAGAATGAAAGAACTAGAAATAGGTTGTGGAAAGTAGCTTGGATAGGAAAACATAGGAGTAGAGTATAATTGTTTGCTATGATTGGTGTGTTACAAATCCAACTCATACACTCCGGAGGCATGATGAGCATTTTATTAAATCTTTTCCACGACGGTGGCTCAAATTATAATCATGCAAAGGGAGTTATTGGTGGGTTTCGGATTTGGTTATGTTAGTGATGTGAGACATCGACTTGAACAACGTCAGATGGCACTTGAGACCTCAGTTTTAAAATCACCATGACGTTGGTCATTGCCCTATCCTGGTAATAGGGTCAGAAAGGATTTATATTGCTATGACGATAGCTTGAGGCTCAGAGAGTGCATCTGGACGGGTATATGAGTTATATCATGTTGAGGATACTTGTCCATATTGACAAGGAGAAGAATTGTTGATCCTTTGGGAAAGATACAAAGAATCCTATTAATATGTGAGACTAAGGTAAGGAGACACGGGAGGAACCTACAGGTGAACCGTGAGCCTAACCTAGTATAAGAGAAATCATCCTGTGGAGTTGGTCCAGGGTGTGTCAGTGGCGATGCTTCGAGACGTCGTGTCGTGCCGTGCCTGCCATGTGGCCTGGTTGGGTAATGGACGAGTGGGCTCAAGCTATTGCCCCGTAGCAAGGGGTCAGGACGTGCCAGATGGTGGCTACGTATCAGTTGTTTGATAGATAGAAGTTGATTGTTTTGATTAATAGAATTGTCACAAGGTGACTCGTACCCAAGTGAATGTGTTAAGTATTGTTTGATTAACAGAATTGTCACGAGGTGACCAGTACCTGAGTGAATGGATTAAGCATATTTGCCACGTGGTGACCAGTAGCCCGAGTGCACGGGTTCGAAGTAGAAAAGCCACGTAGTGGCTAGTAGATACCCTAGAGTTGAGGAGATTAAGAAGATGTATGTTTAGCATCTGTGTGTATGTACAAATTGCCTGTGTTTGCATAAAATTGCTGATCGTGCAGCGTAGTGGTAACGTACAGGATTACGTCACCACACGTCTTGTTTGATTCAGACATGCTGAAACGTGAGAAGACCGGTAAGTAAAAGCCGACACTATATGTTACATGTTTACTTGCTGATTGATGACGTGGAATAAATTGCTGCATGTTTACAGTTATTAAATGCATGTGAGTGTTTGGGTGAAATTTCTGTTGTTGTGTGATCACCTAGAATGTATGCTAACAACAGTAACTAGTTGTTTTTGCACGTGGTTGTATATGACTCCCAAACCCAGCGCTATGGTACCACTACAAAAAATAAGGTTTCTAACGGCGGTTACCTGCCCACGGTTAATGACAACCGTGGTTAGATTCAATGTTGAAAATAGTTTAACCACCGTTGTTTACCTACAGTCCCAACCGTTGTTAAAAATGAAAAAAAAAACAAAATCTGCTTCTTCTTTTTCTAATACGTGCGTTTTTTCTTCTCCTATCCCGCCAGTCTTTTAGATCCACAAACCCACAAACCCACCTTTAGCAAAATCAATTTCTCTAACCTAAACCCACAAACCCTTCGACGATCGAGCGGCACGACGGCAAGAGAACGACAACCGTGAGCAACTGTGAGCAATCGAACCTCTCTTTTCGGCACGATGGCAAACAGAGTCAACCACAGAACTCGACGGCTCTTCTCAGCTTCGTGCCTACGAACTCCACGCGAACTCCAAGCTTCACGACACTCATCAGTTTGGGTTCTCTGAAATTTTGATGGTTTTGCTAAGGTTGGTACTTCTTAATACATTATGGTCTCATTTCTTTATTTGACTCCTTCTTCCTTGCTTAAGCTACCATACATGTCTTCTGTTATCAAGTTTCAGTAAACTATTATTACATTCTTTTGTCTCTGAGTGATTAGTATTTTATCAGCTTAATTGTATCAATGTAGACTAGAGTTCTTTGAGGAATGGAAACTCATCAGAATGTATTTTTTGCTTCTTTTAAACAAGCTCTCTTAACATTCTTTGCCTTTGACTAAAATCGGTGCCCTGTGTTGTGATTTGTTAATGAGCTGATGCCATCCATCTACAACTTGTGCTGGGGTCATCTTTTTAGTATAAAATTCAGTCCCAAAATAACATCACAATTCACAGTCATTAATCCATGCCTGCAGAAAGTAATTTACATAAAGTAATCCGAATAACATCACCTGTCATTAGAGTTCAATGAACATGAACTTCTCTGTAACGGTGTTTCAGAAAAATATATAAAAGCTTGCTACTTTTTCTGTATATATTCAATATGATTATTATTTTCATATTTAATATTTCTTATTTTAAACTGCATTAGTTTATTAAAGCAAAATATGCAGAGAAAACAAAAGGCAAACCAGAAGCAGCACATTATTGGATTATTAATTGTTTCTCTATTGTTGGAATATACTATTACTAACCCTACCCGCCCTCTCATAATTGCCTCCCTTTGCAATTTTGTTTAGCGCAAACTAATCACAATTAGTGAGGAGGGATTGTCGCAAGTGATAAACTCGCTTAAAGAAAATTGTCCCAGATTTGAGATATTGTGAATATAATTATTTATATTTGAAGATTCTCCAACTATAGACAGGTGCACATAATTAAGATTGATGATTGTGTGATAATGTGGATTGCAAGTCGAAGTTGAAGTTGAAGTTGAAGTGTGGTTGGGGATATATGTTAGAGAGTGTAGGGGTAGGAGTAGGACCCCTCTCTTGTATCTTCCTTCCATCTATTCCTACTCTTTTTCATAATGTCAAATTTCACACACTGCTCTTCTTGAAGAAGCTGCACCAGTGTTTTGTTTTTAGAAGATTCCAACTCTTACGCCAACTCTTTGTTTTCATCTTCTTGTTCTCTTCTGGGAAACATCACTTTTCATAGATTCTAATATTGCAAATCTCTCCCTCTCTTGTATATTATTCAAGTACCGTTGTTAACTTCTACTTATGCCAACCAAGTCATATATATTTGGCAACATCATGAATTAGACTAAAGCAAACTGGAAAAACAATAATACTAACTCACCCTATTCACTATTGTAGGGAATGATAAGAAAAAACAATATCTGAGTTTTTCTCAAGTTATAATTGAATTATGTTGTATTCTTGTATTGTATTTTGTAGTGTTCTAATTTGACTACTACCATCAATAGCCTGGACTTAATTTGCTTAAGATTTATGGATTGATGATTTGTTGATTTTGGGGTTAGATTAAGAACTTATTACCTGAAATTTTGGACTTAATGTCTTGATATAGATAGGGTTTATGTCGGTTCTAGTTTTTCACAATTCTTGCTTGTAATTGTATTATGTTGTGTTGTATTTTGGAGTGTTCTTTGACAAGCTCCTAATAGTAGCCTATAGTCTATACAATTAATTTGTTTGATGAAGATGAATGGATGCTTGATGGATTGATGATTTGTTGATTTTGATATTATTTTGGGGCTAGATTAAGAACTTGTGACTTAACACTGATTTTCTTGGATTTTTGACTAAAAGGTGTAGACATAGGACGATTTAGGTTCTAGTTTTTCACAATTCTTGCTTTTAATTGTTGTATGTAAATGTGTGTGTGTGAACTTGCTGCAATATTAGAAATACAATTTTTTTTTTTACTTTTTTATATAACCATCATCACCTTATTGGTGAAAATTTATTTTAAAACTGAATAACTTTTAAAATGATTCTGATTTACTTATAACATTTGAATTGTCAACAGAGACTTTTTGATATTGTGTGCACGACTCATATGGAAGAACAGCCCTGTTTCTGACTTAGACAGAGAGGAGATTTGCTTCCCCCTAATATCCTTGCTGCTGCACGCGAGGTATATATATATATATATATATATATATATTAAATTTGATTGATATAATTGTATGAATTGTGCCAAAAGCACATGTGACAACCTACTAATTCAATTCTCGAGGTTTCTTTCAAGTCACTGGGTTACAACCTACTAATCACTATGCTCCCCAAGATCACATGTCCCTCCAATTAGTGTAATACAAGTCTTTTCATTACCAAGTTACTATTTCATTCTACTTCATTACTAGGCTAATTAATCAAGCTTTGTGTTTCCTAATCTTGCATGTGCAGGTAATGTTATTATGGTTGAGATAGAGATGCATGGTTTGAGACTTAATTAAGAATGTAACTTCTGCTTCTTGTATGTTGGCATAATGATAGCAGACTTAATTGAACATATTGTTTTCAATAAAATGTTTTAACTGTGTTAAGTTATCTATGCTCATTACTCTTCATATGAATATATATATATATATATATATATATATATATTTTCTTTTTTTAAAAAAATGATACAAGGAAACTAACGGGTTGTTTGGTAGCTAGAATTTGTGAGGTGATATCAAAGATAATTTAACATATTCTCTAACATTATGCATATTAAATAAATTTTATTTTTTGCAATCTGATGAAATTATGTTTTTAACCTTATTTTTTTTACCTATTTTTACTCTATTCCCACTTTTAATATAAGGATAAAATATTGTTTATGCTTCTTAGCTCTTACGAATTTCTTGTTTATTCCTAACTAACTTCAGGATTTTCAAGACTAACACACACAATCTGGGCTTTTGGATAGAAAGGTGTTTTACAAGTTAAAACAAACTAATGTAAATTAAAGAAGCTTGCCTTTCACTAGCTGCTTCCTAGCTAGAAGAATGGGTGGCTTGAAAATTGAATCACATCTCATAGGCTTCCATTCCACCATTTTCCTGTACATGCAGTTTTACTTAACTCTTAATTTGGACATTATAATTTATTTCACATCATTAATTTTTTGTCAATATTTGTTTTGGTTGAGAGATATTATTCTCGCAATTTCAATGATAAATCACTAGATAATTAGATTGTTGCTCTCTTCACATCTGGTACAGTAAATTGTGAAAGTGAAATGGACGAAAAACAATATAAACTAAAATAAATCTTTTAAAATGATAAAGGTGCAACTACTAATTTTTAAAAAATAAATAAATAAATAAATAAACGGATAATTTAACGAAAATCTATTTTTCTTGACATCTAGATTCAAGTAGTTTTTAGATTTTTTTATTGTTTAATGTTCGAATTTTGTTTATCTACATTATTTAAGTAGTTGTTAGATTCTTTTATTGTTTAATGTTCGAATTTTGTTTTTCTGAAAATTGCTGAAACTGTACTAGTTTACTCTATGGTTGAAATTGTGAATTCGTTGATAAATGTGCTTATCTACTGTCATGATATGTTTGCTGTTAATTTCCCATTATTTGGCTATTGTATGGATGTAGTTAATTGGAAAAAACATATTTTTCGCAGGTTCAATTGCGGCTTGACTAAATTGCAAGGTTTCTAAAGTTGTACGTTCATTTCCAACTACATCAATATAGTTGAAAGTAAGTATGATAAAAGTAAATTTTATATTATCAAATTCTTTGATTGAAATATGAGCATCTTTTCTTGCATTACTATATGTCGCTACATCAATATAGTGTACTTTGCTTATATTGATATGAGTATATCTTTGTTTTAGAGTGGCTGCGGTTATTGATCTCTGAGAAAAATAGAATTTTGTTACTGTGATGTCTAGATGTATTCATCTTTCATTATGAATTATAATGGTAAATGAATTTTTTAGGTTGACGCTATTATGTCGTAGTCATACATACAATTTATATGAAATTATACAAGCTTAAGTGTTTAGTAAAAGTATAATATGTTTAGTAAAAGTGAAATTGTTCTGATTAAGTTTCTAACTATTTAGGTGTAGCTATGGATAGAAGTTGGATTAGTAGGCCACGCTATTCACCAGAATATGTTGCTGGCGTAGAAAGTTTTCTCGATTTTGCATTTTCTAGGCCTTATGTGGAAGGGATTGTGAAATGCCCATGTCTCTCATGTGGCTTTAAAAAATGGTTTACAAGGGACGTTTATGTTTGATCACTTGATATGCAATGGGTTCCCGTTGGGGTACACTACTTGGATTAGGCATGGTGAACGGGTAGAGGAAGATGCCCCTACTACTCCTTTGGTACAAGTGGAGCAAGTAGGTGGGGAAATGCAAGATTTATTACACGATGCCTTTGGGGTCTTTAGAGATAGAAACATTGATGAACCAGGGTCATGAGGTGCACATTGGTTCCACTAGTGGAACAAATGGGGAAAGTTGCAAATTCAATGACTTGATGAATGATGAAAATGAAGAATTGTATGAAGGTTGTACGAAGTATTCAAAGCTTTCCTTTTTGGTTAAGCTTTATCACATTAAATGCTTATGTCGAGTGAGTGATAAAGCTATGGACATGATTTTGGAATTGTTGAGGGATGCATTTGAAAATGCAAGACTTCCGAAATCGTTTTATGATGCAAAAAAGACCATAAACAAGTTGAGTCTTAATTATCAAACTATCCATGCTTGTCCAAACGATTGTATGCTATATTGGGGGGATGGTGCTGAACATGACAAATGTAAAACATGTAATACTTCTAGGTGGAAGACAAATACAAGGGTGGATAGTACCAATGGACGTGGTGGAAATAAAAAACGAAAAAAGAGACCTGCAAAGGTGTTACGCTATTTTCCACTCACTCCAAGATTGCAAAGATTGTATATGTCCACTAAAACAGCTGAGCATTTGAGGTGGCACGCTACAGATCGAAACTTAGATGGTCTTCTTAGACATCCAAGAGATGGTGAAGCATGGAAGTCATTTGATAGTCAATACCCAGGATTTGCTGAAGAACCTAGAAATCTTAGACTTGGGTTGGCTAGTGATGGTTTTAATCCTTTTGGAACAATGAGCACTAATTATAGCATTTGGCCGGTTATTTTGATTCCATACAACTTTTCCACCATGGATGTGTATGAAGCCAACATCTTTAATGTTGCCTATGATCATACCTGGGAAAAAATGCCTGGAAATGACATTGATGTGTATCTACAACCGCTAATAAAAGAATTAAATGATTTGTGGGTCGAGGGCGTTGAAACATTTGATTCTTCAACTAACCAGAAGTTCAAAATGCGAGCTGCATTGTTATGGACTATAAGTGATTTCTCAGGGTTAGGTAATCTATCTGGTTGGAATACCTACACCGGCTATGCTTGTCCATCATGCAATTTTGATCAAAAGCCTATGAAACTCACCAATTGGAAAAAGTCCTGCTTCATGGGTCATCGTAGATTCTTGCCAGCACAACATAGTTATAGATTTAATCGAAATCGTTTTGATGGGACAACAGAAAGACGAGATCCTCCAATTCAACTAGATGGTGCCATGATATTGAATCAAACAGAAGGCATTAATGTGACATTTGGTAAGCCTCTAGAGTCAGATTCAGTAAGAAAAAGACCACGTGCAAGAGAGACCCAACAATGGAGAAAAAGAAGTATATTTTTTCAATTGCCATATTGGGTTAATCTTAAGTTGCGACACAATTTAGATATGATGCACATTGAAAAAATGTAAGTGATAATGTGTTGTATACTTTGTTGAATGAAGCTGGAAGACAAAACATAACTTGAATGCTCGAAAAGATTTGCAATGTTTAGGAGTGAGACCAGAGTTATGGCCAGATGCAAATGGGAAATATAAATCTGCTTGTTTACTATGAATAATCAGCAAAAGGATATTTTCTTACAAACATTAAAGGATGTGACAGTGCCGGATGGTTATGCATCCAACATTTCTAGATGTGTTGATATGAAGAATCGTAAAATCTCAGGCTTGAAAAGTCATGACTCTCATGTACTCATAGAGCAGCTACTTCCAGTAGCATTGCGAAATGCACATATTGACTCTAAGGTTGTTGCAGTTGTGGTGGACTTGCACTACCAAAAAAATCGGTGTTTGTGACGGACAAATCCGTCACATATTAAGGCATTCCCGTCACAAATTTATTTTTTGTGACGGATCTGTGACAATCAATGGTCTGTCACCATTTTGTTTGTCGCAAAAGATTCTGTGACAGACTTTTTGTGCTGTCACACATCAACGTCGGATTTGTGACTGTGAAACTCTGTCACAAATTTTGTGACGGTGTATTACTGTCACCAAACTGTGACGAATTTGTGATGGGTTTATTTTGTCATAAGTTTGTGAGGGCATGTCTGTCACACATTGTGTCAGACGTTTGTGACGCTTGCAAGCATCACAAATTTGTGACAACAAATCGTCACAAACTTATGGCGGGTTTGTGATGAAATTTTTTCATCACAAGTTCGTGACGGTGTGTCTGACACACATTGGTGACAGACTTCTGTGATCGTTTATCCGGCATCACCAATTAGTGACAATTGGCTGTCACAAAGTTGTGACGGTCGATGAATTCTGTCACATTCATGTGAGAGCATCTTTAGCGACAGCCAGCATTCCATCACAAAAACACTAGAAGAAAAAATAGGATTAGCTACGGCAAAATTCGTATCTAAGCCGTAGCTATTCGGTAGCTAAATCGCCCCCTCCGACGATAGCCACCGACGACCTCCTCCACCGGCAGCCCCTCCGACGGCGGCCGCCGCCGACCTCCTCCACTGGCCTCCGGCAGCCCCTCCGATGACCGTCGCCGACGACCTCCTCCACCGACCTCTGGCAGCCCCTTCGACGACATCCTCCTATACTCCTGTGTTAGATATCAAAGAGCTTGACCAACTTCAAGAAAAAATTGTGGTCACACTTTGTCAACTAGAGATGTTATTCCCACCTTCTTTCTTTACAATCATGGTGCACTTGGTGGTTCACTTGGTTGATGAAGCAAAACTTGGGGGTCCAGTTCAGAATCGATGGATGTATCCTATAGAATGGTATTCTTTAATTTAATTTAGTTTTATCAAAATTAAAGTATTGTTTTCATTTTTTATTTTCTTTTGTTTTGACAATTGTGTGTATAGGTACCTTGGACATTGTAAGACATATGTAAGAAATAAGGCTCAAGCAGAAGGCTCTATTGCTGAGAGTTATCTAGCTGAAGAAATATTGAACTTCTGTTCAAGGTATCTAGATGACATAGAGACAAGATTTAATAGGCCGAGTCGTATTGACGATAATGTTTGTACCGAGAACTTAGGGTCACAGATGTTCCCGCAATTAGGGCGTCCAGTTGGTAGCATCTTAGACTTTGAACTAACTCCTACTGAAAGATTGCAAGCACATCGTTGTGTCTTGTTCAATTGTAAAGCAATTGATGAGTTGTTCAGTAAGTGTACACACTAATAAATCTCTTTTTAGTTTATAAAATAATGTGGCTACGTAACTAACCTAATAAAATATCTTGTAGACAATATAAGAGATGACGTGAAAGCTATGCTTCGTCGTCATACCAGATCTGCAGTGGCGATTGCCAAGCATGTCACAAAAAATTTTGCTAATTGGTTTAAAGATTATGTAAGATTCAATTTTTTGTAAGATATATATTTTATTAAATACCAAGTGTATGTTGTTAAAATATTTTGTTAATTGTTTTAGATTGGCAAGAATGACAATGCAAATGTGTCGGATGATATCAAATTTCTTGCACGTGGTCCTCAATCAATGTCTAGGAGATTCAGTGCAGTAAATATTAATGGCTTAGGTTCCGAACACTAGCAAGAGAAGAAGGATTGAAAACCCCAAAATAGTGGTGTAGTGGGTGTCATCACAAACTAGATGTTATGCATGTGCAAAAGATGGGAATGTAGCACTTGCAAACCTCTTATACTATGGCAAGTTAGTAGATATCATCGAATTGAACTACTATGTCATATGAAAGTTATGCTATTCAAATGTTGTGGGCTAACACTAGAGGGATAAAGAACGATGAGTTTCAGTTTAATTTGGTTAATTTTTCCCGATTGATCATACTGGAGATCATGTAGACGATGAGCCTTACATATTGGCTTCAGATGCTCAAATGGCTTTTTATGTGGATGACAAAAACCAACTTGCCATGGAGTGTTGCAATCCATGTGAAGCCTCGAGACTTATATGAAATGAGTGATGAAGTAGACATTGATGAAGAAGATAATGGTCGTCAAATTCAACAGGCACAACTAGAGCAACAAATAAATTCAATTTTTCCTGTTGACATTGATAACTTACAACTGTTAAGGGGTGATGAAGAACATATTTCTGATCAACCAGCTAACAATGTTGATTCAATATTTGATAATAGTGATGAAGATGACATGGTTTGTTTATTACTTTGTTCTACATATATAGTCTACCATAGTTATGTATATATTTTACATGGTTTTGCTATTATATTATTCTAACCCATATCTTTTTTATTGTCTTTCAGGATGCAAACATAATAAGCGTAAACGATCATCTAGAGCTAGACTAAAAGTTGATGCATTGATACAAAAAATATATGAGGCCCCTTCTGCACCAGCTGCTCCTCCTACACAACCACTTGGCACATCTTCCCAACAGGAAATGACTGTGAATTCTGCTCGAGTTGAGGCCGCACCTGCAGCATCTGCTCCTCCTACACAACCTATTGGTACTTCTTCCCAACAGGAAGATGTGGATTCTGCTGAACCTGCATTTGTACGAGTTCCAAGTGAAGAGCAAGGTTTGAACAAAGACTGGACAGTGGACATTATTCGTAAGTATCCAGTTTGAACTTATTTTTATTGATCTGTTACAATATGTATATTTTTGTTAGTCTTATTTTTATGTTATGTATGGAAGATGAAAATGGACTTATTACACAAGAGAGGATGAAGGCAAAGAATGTGTGGAATTTACCAAGGGGAAAGAAGGTGATTTGTCAAGTTAATGAATTTGGGCAAGGGCTTGGTGCTGCTGGAGGTTTTTGGATTCTGGTTGGGAAATATGGCTACGGATTGTGAGCTGATTCCTCTAAATTTCTGTAATTGGAAGGAAGTGCCTGAACAATATTTTAATGATGCAGTTTCACTCATTGAGGTAAGAAGTGGATTTTCCATTGTTCATCTTTATTTGTTTTTTAATCACTTCCTTGTAATTAACGTTTCAATGGTTTTAAATTCAGAGTAAGATTGCATTTTCAGAACGCAATGGATTAAAGTGGGCTTGGAGATCATTAGGGGAGAAAAGAAGGGACTATAGAAGTAAGCTATCCGGGATAATAAAAAAACTTCAAGTAAGAGACGAGATTATGAAAGCGCGTCCTCCAAAAGTACCACAAGACCAGTGGAATAGCTTTGTCGATTACCGACTAAGTGACAAATGCATTGTAAGATTTCATATATAACTTATAATTTAATTTTGTTTTATATAACATGATTAATTTTATTTGTCTTTCATGTGTAGGAGATGTGCATTCAGAACCAAGAGAATAGGAAGAAATTAAAATTTCCTCACACGGGTGGTTCCAAAAGCAACGCGAGAAGGAAGAATGAAATGGTGATTTAAAATTTTGTTCGTTCATATATTAGTTACAAGTATTTTTAAAATGTTAAACAATGTGATTATTTCTTGTTTTTAGGAAGTAAAAAAAGGTCGACCAGTAGTCGAGCTGAGTTATTCATTGCAACCCACACAAAAAAGGATGGGAGCTATGTTAATGAGGATGCCAAAACAACTGTGGTAATGTATTTTCAATTTTAATCTATTTGCTCTAATATATTTTGAAAGGCTGCTCTGGTTTGGTTTGCATTGTTGGAACTGTTATAAAATTTGTATTCTTGGTGCATGTGTTTTTATTCTAAAAAAAGTGCAGCTTTTGTTTTGAGGTAGAATATTACTAAAACTTCCATTAAAAAAATTGGATTTTTTGTTTGGCCTGAAAAAAAAAAGTAGATTGTGTCACAGGAAAAACTAGATTCAACTGTAAGGGGGATTATGCTAAATCACATGCATTGGGGCAAGTTTGTGGTTAAGAATTGAACTGTGTGTAATATTATAATTATAATACATGTTTGAATTTTCAGGAAAAAATATCAGAAAAGATTCGTGAGCAAGAATCTTTAGAGTCATACACTGGTGTGGTTTCATCAGATGATGCATTGGGGCAAGTGTTTGGCAAGGAGCATTTTGGACGAGTTCGAGGGTTAGGACTAGGTCCATGCCCTTCTCAAGTTTTTGGGCTACCCAAATATCGGTTCAACGACTTAAATTTCAGTTCTACAAGTAGTGCACATTCAAATGAAGGATCCTTGCAATCTGAGCTAAGTTCAGTGAAAGAAGAATTAGAAGCTCTAAAAAAGGAGCGTGAAATGGAGCAAGCTCGTATGAAAGAAAAGTTTGAAGCTCTAGAAAAGGAGCGTGAAATGGAGAAAGCTCAACAATATCACATGGTCAAATATTTAGCTGATCACATGGGAGTAACAATACCATCTGTGATTGTTGGCGAGGTATCATGTCCTGCAACACAGGTAACATAAATTTTCTTTTCTTTACAACAATGTTAAAATGGACACTACGCGTTTTTATAAAATCTAACTATCTTTCTTTTTCTAATTATAGGCACCTGATGTAGGCAGCGCAGAAGCATCACGTCGACGATCATCTGGAGCTAGTCATGATCCATGATCTTAATATTTATGTAGTTCTATTTTGATGTTAGTTATATTTAATTAGTTTTATTTTGTTGCTAGTACTAAACTTTTTAATTAATATTAATGTATCCTTTATATTTTGAGATTGAGAATTATGTTGTGAAGACTTTATTTTGAGTTTAAATACTCTTGAACTTTATTAGTAGTTGTTGAAGTCATCTCAAATTCTATTATATATGTTGTAGACTTCATTTTGAATTTATATGCAGATGAAACTTTATTATTAGTGTTGAATTTATCTTAAATTCTATTAGGCTTGATTTATTTATTGTTATTGTTGCTGGAGTTCTTTTATTGATGTGCAAACTCTTGAATAGGTTGAGTATGAATGTTACAAAGAAACAAAGACCTAAAAAAGATTTTTTTAAACAAAAACGATTCTAACGGCGGTTGCAACCGTCGCCAAAGGAAGCACCAACAGCATAACTCTAACGGCGGTTGCAACCGTCGTTAGAAATGTAAAATAACGGCGGTTGAAACCGCCGTTAGATTACCTACTTCTAACGGCGGTTCCAACCGCCGTTAGAGTTAGTCACTCTAACAGCGGTTTGAACCGCCGTTAGTTCACTTACGCTAACGGCGGTTGCAACCGCTGTTAGGTCAAAGCCTCTAGCGACGGTTGCAACCGCCGTTAGGTAAAAATGTGCCTAACGGCGGTTATTCCGACGGTTGGCTTAACCGTCGCTAGACGTGGTCCCGACGCATCGTTTGGCGACGGTTGAGCAACCGCCGCTAGAGTTCTAGCCACGGTCAGAACCGCCGTTAGAGGCCTGTTCTAACCGTGGCTAGAAGCCTGTTTTCTTGTAGTGTACCCACCTTGCGCCGGGGATGGGAGAGTTCTCACTGAGTCACGTGGTTAAGACTCACACCTCATTTTTACTACACAGAGACATGTTAAGTACAGGTAGAAGAAGTCTCGGTGGAGCGAGGAACGAACAAAACTTTCCGAGACCCACAACTTGTTCATGTGGGTGAATAAATTGTAACTGTAATTTAATTTACTTTATCATGTAGCATAAAGTAAATGGTAGACGTACCCAATTAGATTGTTTTACTAAATCTAGAACTGTCAGCTTCACACACCTTAAAGATCAGGGTTTATTTTACTGCGATACAGGGAAAAATTTGTTTTCAAAATGTATATATATACATATATTTGGTGCATGTCAATAGGATAGGCAGCATCTTCGGATGTGTAGCCAGTACACCGGTTATATATATTATGTGTGTTTTCCTATATCCATATCCTGAAGCAACACTGGCCGTGGATTTGCTTGCCTAGGATAGGCCACCATTTAGGTGATAAGGCTTACAGGTACAGGGATATTCCCTGTGTCTGTGCCGGTCACGGTCCTCTAAACGGGGGTCGTGACACTTGATATTCATTTTTCTTTTTTTAATTAGTATTTTCCGATGAGTGTTTCGAAAACTTGATATTCATTTTTCTTTTTTTAATCAGTTTTAGCTGATGAGTGTTTCGAAAACTTCATATTCATTTTTCTTCGATTAGTGTTTCGAAAACTTGATATTCATTTTTCTTTTATTAATTAGTTTTCGTCGATGAGTGTTTCGAAAACATGATATTCATTTTTCTTGTTTTAATTAGTTTTTGCCGATGAGTGTTTCGAAAACTTGATATTCATTTTCCTTTTTTTAATCAGTTTTCGCCGATGAGTGTTTTCGAAAACATGATAATAATTTTTCTCTTTTTAATCAGTTTTTGCCGATGAGTGTTTTGAAAACTTGATATTCATTTTTGTTTTTTTTAATCAGGTTTCGCCGATGAGTGTTTTGAAAACTTGATATTCTTTTTTCTTTTTTTTAATCAGTTTTCGCCGATAAGTGTTTCGAAAACTTGATCTTTATTTTTCTGTTTTTTTAATCAGTTTTCGGTGATAAGTGTTTCAAAAACCTGAAATTCATTTTTTAATCAGTTTCGCCGATGAGTGTTCTGAAAACTTGATATTAATTTTTCTTTTTTTTTTAATTAGTATTCACCGATGAGTGTTTTGAAAACTTGATATTCATTTCTCTTTTTTTAACCAGTTTTCGCCGATAAGTGTTTCAAAAATTTAATATTTATTTTTCTTTTTTTAATCAGTTTTCGCCGATAAGTGTTTCGAAAACTTGATAGTAATTTTTCATTTTCTAATCAGTTTTCGTCGTTGAGTGTTTCGAAAAAGTAATATTCATTTTTATTTTATTTAAATAGTTTTCGCCGATGAGTGTTTCAAAAACTTGATATTCATTTTTATTTTTTTAATCAGTTTTTGCCGATGAGTGTTCTGAAAACTTGATATTCATTTTTCTTTTTTTTAATCAGGTTTCGCCGATGAGTGTTTTGAAAACTTGATATTCATTTTTCTTTTTTTTAATCAGTTTTCACCGATAAGTGTTTCAAAAACTTGATATTTATTTTTCTTTTTTTGTAATCAGTTTTCGCCGATAAGTGTTTCGAAAACTTGGAATTCTTTTTTTAATCAATTTTCGCCAATGAGTGTTCTGAAAACTTGATATTCATTTTTCTTTTTTTAATCAGTTTTCGCCGATGAGTGTTTCGAAAACTTGATAGTCATTTTTCATTTTTCAATCATTTTTATATTCATTTTTCTTTTTTTTAATCAGTTTTCGCCGATAAGTGTTTCGAAAACGTGATATTCATTTTTTTAATTAGTATTCATCGATTAGTGTTTCGAAAACGTAATATTCATTTTTCTTTTTTTAAATAGTTTTCTCCGATGAGTGTTTCAAAAACTTGATATTCATTTTTCTTTTTCTTAATCAGTTTTCGCCGATGAGTGTTTCAAAAACTTGATAGTAATTTTTCATTTTCTTAATAAGTTTTCGCCAATAAGTGTTTCGAAAACGTGATATTCATTTTTCTTTTTTTAATTTGTTTTTGCCGATGAGTGTTTCGAAAACTTGATATTCATTTTTCTTTTTTTAATCAGTTTTCGTCGATGAGTATTTTCAAAAACTTGATAATTATTTTTCTTTTTTTAATCAGTTTTTGCCGACGAGTGTTCTGAAAACTTGATATTCTTTTTTCTTTTTTTAATCAGGTTCCGCCGATGAGTGTTTTCACTACAAAAAAAGTTATTTTTAGCGACGGTTAAAAAGCTGTATAGCGACGGTTTTAACCGTCGCTAAAACTTTAACGACGGTTTCACTGACCGTTGTTAAATATAGCGTCGAGATATATATTTGCGACGCTTCGCACAAGCGTCGGCACCAACCGTCGGTAGAGTCTACAGCAATTGGCGACGGTTTTAATCGTTCCACCATGACTTTATGCTGCACCCGCAGCTCATGGCCTCCAATAAGCTATAGACATGTGTGGCTAGTGGGGCATACAAAAAAGGGAGCATCCACGGGCTTCTGACCTGCAAGGTTAGAGGAGGTAATTAGTGATGAAAACTAATTATGGGCTTTTTGAGCTTGATGATATTGGGCTTGAGTCTTTTTTTTTTCAAAGAAAATGCATAAACTTGAACTTAACTAATTAAATTTGGGCCTTCCATTTGAGATTTTACCACTTTTTTTTTTTGAAGTGGCCAACTATTTACCTAAAATTTCCCTCAGTTGAAGACTTCTGCCAAAAGTGCTGCCAATGTGAATGAAATACCCTTTATTTTCTTTTGATCTACCTTGTATTTCAACCCAAACTAGAAAAAATTAATTAAAAAATAAGTACAGATCTCACTTGCACTTGCACCACAACCATATATAATATATATATATATATATATATATATATAATAAAAATAACTTAATTAATATAAAGATATATAATGCAATAATAATAATAATAGATAAATATGTGTGTGTGTGTATATACCAAGAATGTGTGGCATACACAAAGAGCTTCCCTTTGTGGGAGAAGACAATCAAAGCATCTCAGCATCACAGAGGACAGAGAAATTATAGTGAAAACATACCTGGGATTGTAGAGTGTCCTGTTTCTGGCAAATCCAAGAGAGCATCTTCAACTGAGCCATGAAAGGGAGAAAACATTTAGTGCCTGCACTCATTTAATTTTTTCATTAATATTCTATTCTTTTTTTTAATGCAAATGCAACTAATTTAATTATAAATGCTTACTGAATATTCCCAAGTAAAGATCTTTGTTCCCTGCCACTCTCCCAATCCTTGCTTGCCATCTTTCATGTTGGTGATACCTGCAATCATACAAAATTTATTTATTTTTGTGTTTTAAGTGCATATATATGTTCATTAGACACCACCCACGTTAAGAGTTAGCTAGGTCATATATATATATATATATATATATATATATATATATTATATATATATATATAGTGATAAGACGAAAAGAATAAGAAAATTCCAAGTAAAATATATGTAAATAAAATTATGATGGAAGATTCAGTTTCAGAAAATGAATAATGGAGCTTTTGAATTTGAAAAGAAAGATGGGTAGTTGAGCAGAGGGGTATCTAAACTCTGAAAGATTCTTGTATTTGCCGTTATGCATTCCTCCCACATGCCATGTAGTCCTATTCCACAAAACTCCAAGAAACACACAACATGAGTGAAAGCTGAAGAAAGAGCATAATAATACCAACTTGATTCTCTTTTTTGGTTTTTCTTCTTGAAACTAACTGATTGAGCGCCTCTTTTTTTTTTTCTAAATCCACTCAAAAATTAACTTCTTTAAATTTTATGTTTCTCAGCCGTATATGACATAGTCACATGCTTTATCTTCTATGGCTAATAAATTGTGGAGTTCAAAAACATTACGTAAATGCATTTGTGTTTATTTAATTAGATAGGCATTTAGACTTTGAACTAATTGATGAAGATGAGAGAGTGAGACAGATACCATAACTCATATATGATTGCCTAATTAATATATAATTTCTCAAAGATCAAAATTGAGCATTGGTTACACAATGAAGCCTTGAAGTTCTAATTATGAGGCAAGACAAGCCAAATTACTGCTATTTACGTAATTTGTGTTTGTGCAGTTTCCTTAAACATTGGAAACAAAGCTGTATATCATCTCTGGAACATGCACAGTGTGAGAAAATATATAAAACTTCAAAAGTGAATTTTATAATTCCATATATACCAAAATCACAAAGCTTACTGTAGAAACAAAACAACACTAACTGCAGCTACTACTCTAAAAAACTAGAACCTCCTTTGAAAAATTTCTCAAAAGCTAAAGGAAAAAAAGCTCATTCACAATCTCCCCTGCAACAAACTGCAAGAAAGAAAAACACCACACCTAAAATTTCTTTCTCCTTTGAGGCAAAGAAGTTTCAAATCTCACACGCAGGAGTGAAATACAAGTAATAGAGCAACCAAAGACAAGAGATCTCACATTTGCAAAAGCTATAACCCTGAGAAGAAACACAAGCTAGGGCAAAACGTTGCATAGGTAGGTCAACTTGAATGATTATTACCTTGTCTCTTACCATTGTTTCCGACTGTGATTTGTACGGCCCAACCAGGAGGCAGCCGTTGGTCAGGGTTGAAGGCGGAATCGGGGCATTGGTGTGGTGGCCGGCACCTTCGTGGCTGCCATTACTAGTATCATGATCATCGGCATTCCAAGAACCATCTACTGAATTGACCATGTTGCTCTGAGTAAGAAGCCTCATCGAACCCTAATGAGGTCATCACAGAGAATAAATGCTCGTGCTCGTTCCGCTGATGAAGATTGTGGATGTGTGTCTAAGCTTGAGGAAGGAGAATCGAGTCCTGTAACGACTGGAGTGAGAGCCTCAGATCTTGGTTCTGGCGAGGTCGTCAATGGCAACTTTGGCCTTGTTGATGAACCAATCGATAGCTAGGCCAGGTAAAGATGCGGCGCTAGGTAGGCAAGAAGAAAACTGAGGAAAAAGAAAACTGAAGGAGGAAGAAGGAGAACGGGAAGAAAAAAATCACGGTTATAGGAAGATGAATGGGCAGATGCCCACATAACCTGCTATTCTCTAACAACGGTTACACAAAACCGTGGTTACTTTCAAACTTTTTCAAAATTTAACCACCGTTATATTAACCGTGGTTAGATGACCGTAGTTAAAAATGCGTTTTTCTGTAGTGTTTGAAAACTTGATATTCATTTTTCTTTTTTTTAATCAGTTTTCGCCGATAAGTGTTTCAAAAATGTAAAATTCATTTTTCTTTGTTTTTTTAAATAGTTTCCCCCAATGAGTGTTTCGAAAACTTGATATTAATTTTTCTTTTTCTTAATCAGTTTTCGCCGATGAGTGTTTCGAAAACGTGATATTCATTTTTCTTTATTTAATTAGTTTTCACCGATAAGTGTTTCGAAAAATTGATATTCATTTTTCTTTTTTTAATCAGTTTTCGCCGATGAGTGTTTTCGAAAACTTGATATTTATTTTCCTTTTTTAATCAGTTTTCGCCGATAAGTGTTCTGAAAACTTGATATTCATTTTTTTTTAATAAGTTTTCGCCGATGAGTGTTTTGAAAACGTAATATTCATTTTTCTTTTTTTTTTAAATAGTTTTCTCCGATGAGTGTTTCGAAAACTTGATATTCATTTTTCTTTTTCTTAATCAGTTTTCGCCGATGAGTGTTTCGAAAACTTGATAGTAATTTTTCATTTTTTAATCATTTTTCGCCGTTGAGTGTTTCGAAAACGTAGTATTCATTTTTCTTTTTTCTTAAATAGTTTTCGCCGATAAGTGTTTTTGAAAACTTGATATTCATTTTTTTAATCAATTTTCACCAATTAGTGTTCTGAAAATTTGAAATTCATTTTTCTTTTTTTATAACCAGTTTTCGATGATGAGTGTTTCGAAAACTTGATATTTATTTTTCTTTTTTTAATCAGTTTTTGTCGATGAGTGTTTCAAAAGTTTGATATTTATTTTTCATTTTTTTAATCAGTTTTCGCCGATGAGTGTTTCGAAAACTTTATATTCATTTTTATTTTTTTAATCAGTTTTCGTCGATTAGTGTTTCGAAAACGGGGATTCATTTTCCTTTTTTAGTAAGTTTTCGCTGATGAGTGCATCGAAAACTTGATTCATTTTTCTTTTTTTAATCAGTTTTCGCCGATGAGTGTTTTTGAAAACTTGATATTCATTTTTCTTTTTTAATCAGTTTTCGCCGATGAGTGTTCTGAAAACTTGATATTCATTTTTGTTTTTTTAATCAGGTTCCGTCGATTAGTGTTTTGAAAACTTGATATTCATTTTTCTTTTTTTTAATCAGTTTTCGCCGATAAGTGTTTCGAAAACTTGATAGTAATTTTTCATTTTTTAATCAGTTTTTGCCGTTGAGTGTTTCGAAAACTTGATCTTCATTTTTGTTTTTTGTAATCAGTTTTTGTCGATGACTGTTTCGAAAACTTGGTATTCATTTTTCTTTTTTATTTAGTTTTTGCCGATAAATGTTTCGAAAACTTAATATTCATTTTTCTTTTTTTAAATCAGTTTTCGCGGATGAGTGTTTCGAAAACGTGATATTCATTTTTCTTTATTTAATTAGTTTTCACCAATGAGTGTTTCAAAAACTTGGTATTCATTTTTCTATTTTTAATCAGTTTTCGCCGATAAGTGTTTTCGAAAACTTGATATTCATTTTCCTTGTTTGAATCAGTTTTCGCCGATGAGTGTTTTCGAAAACTTCATAATTATTTTTCTTTTTTTAATCAGTTTTCGCGGATGAGTGTTCTGAAAACTTGATATTCATTTTTCTTTTTTTAATTAGTTTTCGCCGATGAGTGTTCTGAAAGCTTGATATTCATTTTTCTTTTTTTTATCAGTTTTCGCCGATGAGTGTTTTGAAAACGTAATATTCTTTTTTCTTTTTTTTTTAAATAGTTCTCTCCAATGAGTGTTTTGAAAATATGATATTCATTTTTCTTTTTCTTAATCAGTTTTCGCCGATGAGTGTTTCGAAAATTTGACATTCATTTTTCTTTTTCCTAATCAGTTTTCGCCGATGAGTGTTTCGAAAACGTGATATTAATTTTTTTAGGTAAGTTTTTGCTAATGAGTGTTTTGAAAACTTGATATTTTTTTTGCTTTTTTTTTAATCAGTTTTTGTCGATGAGTGTTTCGAAATCTTGATATTCATTTTTCTTTTTTTAATTAGTTTTGTCGATGAGTGTTTCGAAAACTTGATATTCATTTTCTTTTTTTAATTAGTTTTAGCCGATGAGTGTTTTCGAAAACTTGATATTCATTTTTCTTTTTTTAATTAATTTTCGCCGATGAGTGTTCTGAAAACTTGATATCATTTTTTTTTTTTAATCTGTTTTCACCGATTAGTGTTTCGAAAACTTCATATTCATTTTTCTTTTTCTTAATCAGTTTTTACCGATGAGTGTTTCGAAAACGTGATATTCATTTTTCTTTATTTAATTAGTTTTCATCGATGAGTATTTCAAAAACATAATATTCATTTTTCTTTTTTTAAAAAAATAGTTTTCCTCGATAAGTGTTTCGAAAACATGATATTCATTTTTCTTTATTTAATTAGTTTTCACCAATGAGTGTTTCGAAAACTTGATATTCATTTTTCTTTTTTTAATCAGTTTTCGCCGATGAGTGTTGTGAAAACTTGATATTCATTTGTCTTTTTTTAATTAGTTTTCGCCGATGAGTGTTCTGAAAACTTGATATTCATTTTTCTTTTTTTTAATCAGTTTTTGCCGATAAGTGTTTTGAAAACGTAATATTCATTTTTCTTTTTTTTTAAATAGTTTTCTCCGATTAGTGTTTCGAAAACTTGATATTCATTTTTCTTTTTCTTAATCAGTATTCGCAGATGAGTGTTTCGAAAACTTGATATTCATTTTTATTTTTCTTAATCAGTTTTCGTCAATGAGTGTTTCGAAAACGTGATATTCATTTTTCTTTATTTAATTAGTTTTCCCCGATGAGTGTTTCGAAAACGTAATATTTATTTTTCTTTTTTTTTTAAATAGTTTTCCCCGATGAGTGTTTCGAAAACATGATATTTATTTTTCTTTTTCTTAATCAATTTTAGCCGATGAGTGTTTCGAAAACGTGATATTCTTTTTTCTTTATTTAATTAGTTTTTCACCGATGAGTGTTTCGAAAACTTAATATTCATTTTTCCTTTTTTAATCAGTTTTCACTGATGAGTGTTTCAAAAACTTGATATTTATTTTCTTTTTTTTAATCAATTTTCGCCGATGAGTGTTTCGAAAACTTGATATTCATTTTTACTTTCTTTAATCAGTTTTCGTAAATGAGTGTTTCGAAAACTTGATATTTATTTTTCTTTTTTTAATCAATTTTCGCCGATAAGTGTTCGAAAACTGATATTCATTTTCCTTTTTCAATCAGTTTTCGCCGATGAGTGTTTTGAAAATTTATATTCATTTTTACTTTTTTAATCAGTTTGGTCGAATAGTATTTCGAAAACTCGATATTCATTTTTCTTTTTTTAGTAAGTTTTCGCTGATGAGTGTTTCGAAAACTTTATATTTAATTTTCTTGTTTTAATCAGTTTTTGTCGATGAGTGTTTCGAAAACTTGATATTCATTTTTCTTTTTTTAATCAGTTTTCGCCGATGAGTGTTTTCTAAAACATGATATTCATTTTTCTTTTTTTAAATTAATTTTCGCCGATGAGTGATTTGAAAACTTGATATTCATTTTTCTTTTTTTAATAAAATTTCGCCGATGAGTGTTCAGAAAAGTTGATATTCATTTTTGTTTTTTTTAATCAGTTTTCGCCGATATGTGTTTCGAAAACTTAATATTTATTTTTCTTTTTTTTAATCAATTTTTGTTGATGAGTTTTTTGACAACTTAATATTCATTTTTCTTTTTTTTCGTAAGTTTTCGCTAATGAGTGTTTCGAAAACTTGATATTCATTTTTCTTTTTTTAATTAGTTTTTGCCGATGAGTGTTTCGAAAACTTGATATTCATTTTTCTATTTTTTAATCAGTTTTAGCCGATGAGTGTTTTCTAAAACATGATATTCATTTTTCTTTTTTTAAATTAATTTTTGCCGATGAGTGTTTTGAAAACTTGATATTCATTTTTCTTTTTTAATAAATTTTCGCCGATGAGTGTTCTGAAAACTTGATTGTGATACCTGAGAATATTTTAACTAGCGTCATCAATTAAATTAAATTAATTAATTTAGAAGTGAAAAAAATGAGATAACAAATAGATACTATCCTACTTCTTATTATTTTTTTTCTTTTGTTTTTGGTGATATGTATATATTTATTAATTATATATATATATATATATAATATATATATATATATATATGTAATAGTTATAAGAGAATAGAAGGATAAGAGGAAAAAAGAAAAGAAGGCGTGAGGGAGAGAAGCAGAGAAACGAGAGAAGAGAGGGAGAGAGACCTTGAGGCGTCATTGGAGGGAGGAGCTCACGGAGGAAGGCCGGAGCTGGTCGGAGAGGACGCGTGGGGTGGCCGGACGTGCGAGCCGGTGCCGGAAAACGCCGTCTTGTGGCTGGAGGAGAGGAGAGAGCTCGGGTTAGAGAGAGAAAGCAAAGGGAGAGAGCTTTCTCGCCGGAAAATGTCGTCTCTTCACCGGGGAAGGTAGCTGGGAGTCTCCTCTACTCCATATCGTCCTTCTAACCGGTTGAATCGAGGTGAGAAGTCCCGAAACTCTCAAACCCCAATTTTATCAATTTTAGGGATTTTTGGAAAGACCCCAATTGATTCAATCTGAGTATTTTGGGTCCTAAATTGAAGTATTTGCATGCTAGGAAGTGAGTTGGAAGCTTAGGAACCGGAACCAAATTGATGGAATTCATCCGGGTTGGAAAAAGTGTAGGAAAATGTGGTTGTTAAGGTTTAAGGTGTTTGGAATGATTTGGGGTGCATTGAAAGGTTGAATGATAATTATGTAATTATAAAAATTATTGGAATGTACGAGGGATTAAAACCCGAGTAATTCCCGTCTCACCCGGAACCCCGTTCGGGGAAAAAGAGACAATTTTCTAATCTTACGCGTATTCGGGTATACGATTCATGTGTAGGTGAAGTGTTCAAGGTTATTTTGATAAATGGAAAGCTTGGACAAGTAGGATTTATGATTCTCTTGAGCCATAAATTCAAGACTTGGCTAATGGAAGTTTATATGGACACATAGAGGTGGAATTGGGTAACCTTGCATTCCCAAGTCAAAGCTTCCAAATAGTGTGATTAAGAAAGGGGTTAGACACGAATAGAAGCATTTTAGGTGTTCCGAAAACTAGTTAGGGGCATTCCAAGCCAACAACTAGTCTATGGAATTAATTAGAGAGAACTTAAGCATTAGCGTTACATGTACATGATATTGGCTAATTTTCAAGCTTCTGAATCTCTCAAGTATATTTGTATGGGCACCATAATGTGAGTGGACCTTCGGGCACGAGAGTCGATCCGAGGGGCCAACCAGGTGAGGGGCTTTTCCTATCCTTGCCCTATAGGGTTGACTGCGGATATGGATACAGGTTTGCCTTCTTGCCTATTTGTAGTAATTACATAGATAACATGCTATTGTTGTTCCTATATTACAGTATTTGTGAAAAGTGCTATATGTGTTTGTGAATTGTAAAAGCAATTGTGGCTCAAGGAGCCTTATATGAAAAGAAGGTCCACGGGACCTATACGATATCGGGGGTAGGATCGAGTAAATATTATCTGAAGGGTGTGGTTTTGTATGTAAGTCCTTAAAGAGAATAAACCTAGGTGACTTTGTTCTGAACCAAGAGTCCGAATTAGAAACCACTTGGAAATCTAGATTTCTCTAAGAAGAAGTAAAATGAACAAGTAGTGTATAGGGTCATTTATGGTACAACGCGGGAACCGAGTTTTCACGGGTAGTCCGGGTAGATTGAGTCTTGTCTTGAGTCAGCCCACAGAAATACAGAGTATATGAGTTCACCACATTGTGGCTATTGCCTTGGGTAAATCGAGGTCAGATGAGTCGCCGGCTATGCTCCAAGTGAAGTCTTGGGATCAGACTATCGTTCCAAGTATAGTCTTGGGACCAGGGGTTCTAGAATGATCAACTAGGTTCCCATATGCTCGTGAGATATGCCTTCGGGCCAGATTCTCTCCTAACGGAGATATTGCCTTCGGGCCAGTTTTATTATGATTACCTGAATACAGAGGACACATGGAATTGTATGTTAAATCATGATATGGTGGTATGTGAATAAATGTATTAAATCCATGCTTTAAATTCTTTATTGTGAATATATATAAGCTAATTGCCTGACCACTTAATATATGGAAATTTAATCCGTTATAGCGTATGTGTTTGTGATTGGCTCCTCTTCCCCAGTTGTAGTGGTACCCGCTACTACACCAGGGATAGAAAAGCCTCTCACTGAGTCTGTTTGACTCACCCCAATGTTACATGTTACAGACACAGTGGTATAGGCATCGGGAGCGCTTCCACTTCATCTCAGGAGGTGGACAGACTTAAAGACCGCACGCATTGTTCGCGTGGGTAGTACCGCTATATGTATTTTGACAGGATGTATATGTATATGATTCTTTTGGTATAACATTGTTTTGTACAGTTGCTATATGCATATATGTATATGTCACACTCTAGAACTGTCGGCTTCATACAGGTTAAAGATTGGTCTTGTTGTTGGGAACATAGGTTGTGATATGATGAATATCATGTGTATATATATATGAATGTGGCTTCCGCATGTGAATAGGATAGATCACACGCACTGAGCTTGTGGTCAATATGTAAATTTATATATACGTGTGACTGAATACTTGATTGTGTGAAAATATGGCTTCCGCATGTGAATAGGATAGGTCACACTCATTGAGGCGTGTGATCAATATGTATGTTTTATGCAGGTGTGTGATTGAAGATATATCTGCTTGACTGTACACAGGATTCTGCATGTGAATAGGATAGATCACCCGCCCTTAAGCGCGTGATCAATATGTATATTATTGTACGTGTGATTGATTATGTGTATATGTATAGACTGAAGCGGCGTTGAGCGAGCCGTGGATTGCTTGCTACTTAGGTCACCGGATAGGGATGACCATATATACTATATATGTTTGTAATAGAAATGGGTAGTTATGCATATATAAGAATGTCAATCAGGATAGAGGCTTACTGGATAAAATCCTATCTCCCGTGCCGTCACGGACGTCCGATAGGGGGTCGTGACATTGATATTCATTTTTCTTTTTTTAATAAATTTTCGCCGATGAGTGTTCGGAAAACTTGATATTCATTTTTCTGTTTTTTAATCAGTTTTCGCCGATTAGTGTTTCGAAAACTTGATAGTAATTTTTCATTTTTTAATCAGTTTTCGCTGTTGAGTGTTTCGAAAAAGTAATACTCATTTTTCTTTTTTTTTTTAAAATTGTTTTCGACGATAAGTGTTTCGAAAACTTGATATTCATTTTTCTTTTTTAATCAGTTTTCGCCGATGAGTGTTCTGAAAACGTAATATTCATTTTTCTTTTTTTCGTAAGTTTTCGCTAATGAGTGTTTCGAAAACTTGATATTCGTTTTTTTAATTAGTGTTTGCCGATGAATGTTTCGAAAACTTGATATTCATTTTTCTGTTTTTTAATCAATTTTCGCCGATGAGTGTTTCGAAACTTGATAGTAAATTTTGATTTTTGAATCAGTTTTTGCCGTTGAGTGTTTCGAAAACGTAATATTCATTTTTTTTAAATAGTTTTCGCCGATGAGTATTTCAAAAACTTGATATTCTTTTTTCTTTATGTAATACCCGAAAATTTTCCAATCAACGTTAAGGTCCTAATTAAATTTTTATTTTTAATTTGGAAGGAAAATGAGAAAATTTTAAAACAAATGAAATTTTATTTGGACCAAAATTGGGACCTAACGTGAAATTTTGGGTGTAAGTTTATTAACCCCAAAGTCAATTTTAACATTAAATAAATAATATATTAAATATATATATATAAATATATATATACATACAGATTTAGAAAAAAATATATATATATATATGTGTTTGGTGGAGGGTGGGGGTCACCCACGTGACCCCCATATTATCTAATTGGCCCTCATTCCTTTCATCCAGTGAGCAACCCGATGTTGAAATAGAAGCAGAGAAAAAAAACGAAGCACTTGGGAGCAGAAGGAAGAGGACCACACGCTAAGCACTCGACTGAGGAAAGAAGAGTCGACGGCACGCGCACGGGAAGCAACCGGACGGCGACTCGGGACGCCGTGTAGGGGGCCTGCGGATTCACGAGGAGAGAGAGAGAGCACGGTTAGAGAGAAAACAAACGGGAATAGTGTTTTTCGCCGGAAAAGTCACCGGAATCCGCCGTTTCGAAGCCGGGGAAGTGACCGGGAGTTCTTTCTACCCCGTTCTATCATTCTAACCGATTGAATCGAGGTAAAAAGTCCCGAATCTCTCAAACCCCAAATTTATCTATTTTAGGGATTTTTGGAAAATTCCTAATAGTAGAATAAATTTTTTGGATCCTAAATTGAAGTTATTGGGTTGTTTAGAGTGTTTGGATGTATGAGTATTGATAATTGATAATGGGAGTTACTCAATTTGGAAATTATAGGACAATGAGTTTATGATGCTAAAGTGTAGTACAAATTGATTGGTGTGTTGAATTGGTAATTTTAGATGGTAGTAATTGTTGTGATAGACAAGGGCTCGAAGACCGAATAGTTACGTCTTAGCCGGAAACCAATTTTGGTATATTAAAGAGGCAAATTTTAGTCAATTAAGGAGTTGAAGATTTCTAACCAAAGGGTGCTACTAGGATACGATTAGAAGTAAACTAAAGATCCTAAATACTAGCTGAAGTAGTTTTAAGTAATTAACTAGTTGGTGGGATTTATAGTTATATATACATTGTATTGATGTGTACAGTTATATAAGGTTCAAGTTCTAAAACTACTCACTATGTATGTGTGTGTAGGACGTCACGAACTGGTTGGAGCTTCGGGTACGCCGAGGACCGATCAAGGAAAGCAAAGAGGTGAGGGCTTTTCCCATCCTTGCCCTCTTGTGGTTGTATGAGGATGTGAAAATATGGTTTGTATTACTTGCCTCTTTGTTAGGATATGTACGTTAGATAACATGCTATTGTTATTCCTAAATGTGATTATTTGGATATATGTTATATGTGTATGTGATTTATGGAAACATCATGATGGCTTGGGAAGCCTTATATGGAAAAAGGATTCTTGGAACTAGAACGATATCGGGGTAGGATCGAGTCTACTTTCGGTGTCTAAATTTCATGGTCCTAGAAACTCACAAGTTAAATGAGTTGGAAACCTATTGTTTGATCTTGACATTTTTGAAAGAATCAAACTTAGGATGTTCTTCCTTGAAATTATTTTTGAACTTGGGAAAGGGTATAACTTATAAGTTTTTTCCAAGAAAAGTAAACCGACTAGTAGGGGTTCATAGGAGTCATGTAGAGTCTATGACAAAAGAGGTGTCCATTTTGAATAACCGGGTAGATCGAGTATGTCCTCGTGAAGTCGGACACCCAAGAGTCCAATGCTATGAGTTTGCCACTTTGTGGTTAAAGCTTTGGTTAGGCCAAAGTCACACGAGTCGCCGGCTATGTATCAAGTAAAGTCTTGGCCAATATGTCTCAAGTAAAGTCTTGGGGCCAGGGGTTCCTAGAATGATCAACTAGGTTCCTAACCACTCACGTGAGCTATGCCTTCGAGCCAGTTTACCTCCTAACGGATGCCACTCACATGCGTTATGCCTTCGGGCCAGATTCTCTCCTAACGGAGATATGCCTTCGGGCCAGTTTATGTTATTTTAAAATGATATATGATATTGGAAAGTGTTTATGAGATTGAACATGTGAATATATATATATATGCCTAATTTTGTCAATATATGTGTTATGTATGTAAATGCGTGATCACTTAAACATGAAAGGTTAAAAGGAATATTATATGTGCCTGTGGATGTGATTGGCTCCCTTTCCCCAGTTGTAGTGGTACCCGCTACTACACCAAGGATGGGAGAGCCTCTCACTGAGTCCGTTAGACTCACCCCCCAATTTTACATGTTACAGATAGGTGTAGCGGGCGTCGGACACGCGTCTACTTCCTCTCAAGGAGGCGGACATTCCTAGAGACCTCACGCATTGTTCGCGTGAGAAGTTCTTTTGATGTATACATCTTTTGTTATATTTCATTGATGTATACATTATTTTGAGTATAGCCTTTGATGTGCAGGCAATTGCTATATGTATATGTATATGTACAAATCTAGACTTGTCGGCTTCATACTGTTTAAAGATTAGGTCATGGATGGGAATATAGGATATATGAATATTATGATGAGTATGAATTGCTTCCGCTTGTGAATAGGATAGGTCACACCCTATGAGGTGTGATCAATATGTAAATTATACATATATATATATGTGTGGTTGGTATGTGATTGTTTGCAAATATATAAACCTGCATGTGAATAGGATAGATTACACGCATTGAGGCGTGTGATCAATATGTAAAGTTAAATGCGAGTGTGGATGCTTATATACAGGTGATCGAACAGGTTATATATATTGTGTGTGAATAGGATAGGTCATTCCCTTGTGGTTTGATCACTACGTATATACATATTTATGTGTGATTGCTTATGTGAATGGATGTATATATATTTGAATTGGGCTGAAGCGGCAATGAGCGCCGTGGATTGCAGGTTATTTAGGCCACCATGATCGACATGGCCAATATTTATTATGTGAATATTGTATGTTGTCTGTATAGCAGGGTAGTTATTTTAAATGGTAATAGGGAAGGCTTACGGGTTTAGGGGTGAAATCCTACTCCCGTGCCGGTCACGGACTCCTAGGAATGGGGTCGTGACAAAGTTGGTATCAGAGCCTGGTTATCTTTAATTGTATGAAGCCATAGGTATGACCGGGTGTCGGTTTACCCCTCTTTGTGTACCCGGGCACAACGTGGGAGTAAAAAGATATTTGTGGAAATACCCAGGAAATTGTGTCAGCCTTTCTTTCTACTCTCTTTTATACGAAATGTCATTAATATACGTGTACTTATTAGGTGTGGTCCTTGTGCAGTATAGGGATGTCACCTATTACGAGACGGACTAGGGGTGGAGGGAGAACTCCTGCTGAAATTGGTCAAGAGCAGTTCGGGAGAAGGTAATGCCCACCCGAGGCCGAGGTAGAGGCCGTACCCGAGGCCGAGGCAGAGGTCGTGCTCGAGGTCGAGGAAGAGCACAAGTAAGAGGGGAAGAGAGGGGGCAGTCACCGGAACCTCAACCTCAAGTAGAGACAGGTGCACCTTCCGTGGCGGAAATGCTCACGGCAGGATTTCAAGAACTAAGAGAGGAAATGACGAGGCAAATACAGAGGGAGGTACGCCGGTTAATAGTCGGCGAGGAAGAACAAGAGAGGGTTCCTAGCAATCAAGAGATGGAGGTTGTTGAGGAAGAAGATAGAGAATGGCAACAACCACAGGGAATGCCTCGTGAACAACAGGCAGCACCCCGAGAGCTGCCAATTTCAAAATTTCTGAAGCTTCGTCCACCCACTTTCTGCGGGACAAGTGAGAAGGAAGATCCGCAATACTTCATCAAGGATGTGGTTCGAATTGGGCAAATGCTAAGGTGCTCGGGACATGAATTGGTGGAGCTAGCCTCATTTCAATTGAGGGGCGCCGCTAGAGTATGGATAGAGTCCGTACAAACAAGATACTTGAGGAGAGTGGCACCGATGACCTGGGAAGATTTTCAGAGGGAATTCCTAGGTCGGTTTTTGCCTGAGGGGACAAAAGATGCCAAGCGGCAACAATTTGAAGAATTGTGGATGACTCCGGAGATGACTGTGACAGAATTTGAGTTGCTATTTACTGAGCTAGCTCAATTCTCTCCCGAGTTAGTTCCGGATGAGGAAGCAAGAATCAAGAGGTTCATCCATCGTCTTACCGAGCCACTATTTATTGCTTTGTTACCACAAAGAAAGCAATTTGACACTTTGGCTCAAGCTGCTGACTGTGCAAGAATAATCGAAACTAGGAAGAGATATGGGACGTCCAACGATCCCAAAGTGAAATTAATTGCCGGTGGTGGTAACGAAGGGAGTGGAAGTAAAAAGAGGAAAATGACAGGTGGTGGAGCCAAGTATTCGGAATCTGCGAGGGGACAAACCTCAACTATCACCAGTGACACAGCTCCAAGAGGAAATGTACAGGGAGGACAGAGAGTACAAGGTAGTAAAAACACCGGTGACACATGGCCTCAATGTGCAATCTGCAACAGACGTCATTTTGGTGTATGCCGGAAATTGACTGGTGCATGCTACACTTGTGGCGAGATGGGCCACATGTCTAGGGAGTGTCCTAAAAGACGGGAAGGTACGAGTGTGAGGAGTAATTCGACTCCGAGAAGTACTCCTATTCCAGCCCCACCGGTGAGAGCCGTGCCACCACATACAACCCATACGGGTGCAGTTAGAGGTCGTGGTGCGGGTAACAGTGGTAGAGGTACAGGGGCAGTGAGTGGCGGTCAAGCCAGAGTATTCGCAATTTCCCAGCAGGACGCTCATGCATCCAATGCAGTGGTCACAGGTACTCTACTTGTTTGTTCTCTTGAAGCAAAGTGTTGTTTGATTCTGGTTCTACTCATTCATACGTGTCGCATGAATTTGCCTCTAAATTCAAGAGAAGTCCATCTAGAATGGAAGAGATAGTATTAGTATCTACTCCGATGGGAGATTCGGTACAAGTTGAGTATGTGCATAAATCCTGTGTGGTGGAGGTCGATGGTCATGAGACTATAGTAGACCTTCGTCTTTTAGTTATGTTTGATTTAGATGTAATTCTGGGAATGGACTGGTTGGCATCTTGTCATGCGGTGGTGGATTGTAGAGCTAAGTGTCTAAAATTTAGCATGCCGAATGAAGAACCTTTTGTGATAAGGGGCGACGGAGCCGCTCCGTACCCAAGCTTGATTTCAGCTATCAAGGCATCCAAGCTACTTGAAAAAGGGTGCAAAGGGTACTTGGCCTTTGTGAGAGACACTACGAAAGAAGTGGTTTCACCGAATCAAGTACCGGTGGTGCGTGAGTTCTTAGATGTATTTCCGGAAGAATTGCCGGGGTTGCCTCCCGATCGGGAAATTGAATTTGAAATAGAATTGCAACCTGGTACTCAACCTATATCCACACCACCTTATCGTATGGCTCCGAAAGAATTGAAGGAGTTACATACTCAGTTGCAGGAGTTGCTTGACAAGGGCTTTATTCGGCCTAGTTTTTCTCCTTGGGGTGCGCCGGTCCTTTTTGTGAAGAAGAAAGACGGATCTTTGCGGTTGTGTATCGATTACCGAAAGTTAAATAAGGTGACGATCCGCAACCAATACCCACTTCCGAGGATAGATGACTTGTTTGATCAATTACAAGGTGCAAAGCGGTTTTCAAAATTGATTTGCGATCTGGGTATCACCAACTCAAGATTCGAGAATCAGACGTACCTAAGACCGCTTTCCGAACCCGATATGGACATTACGAGTTTTTGGTGATGTCTTTTGGATTGACCAATGCTCCTGCGGCGTTTATGGATATGATGAACAGGGTCTTCAAACCTTTCTTGGATCAATTTGTCATTGTTTTTATTGATGACATCTTGGTCTATTCGAAGAATTCAGAGGAGCACGCTGAACACCTAAGGTTGGCCTTACAAAAGTTGAGGGAGAAGAAGTTGTATGCCAAGTTCTCCAAATGTGAATTTTGGCTTGATAGAGTTGCCTTTTTGGGTCACGTGGTATCATCAGAGGGAATCCACGTTGATCCAAGTAAGGTGGAGGCGGTAAAGAATTGGTCCCAACCTACTTCAGTTACAGAAATCCGTAGCTTTTTGGGTTTGGCGGGCTACTACAGAAGATTCGTACAAGATTTTTCTAAGGTGGCTGCGCCATTGACCAAATTGACACAAAAAGGGGTGAAGTTTGTATGGGATGAGAAATGTGAGCATAGTTTTCAGAAGTTGAAGGAAAGTCTCACTACCGCTCCAGTGTTAACACTTCCTGAAGGCACCGGAGGATATGTGGTGTATTGCGATGCATCAAGGATCGGGTTGGGGTGTGTATTAATGCAACACGGTAAAGTGATTGCATATGCCTCGAGACAGTTAAGGAAACATGAGAAGAATTATCCGACGCATGATCTTGAAATGGCTGCGGTGGTATTTGCCTTAAAAATATGGAGGCATTACCTATACGGAGAGACTTGTGAAATTTATACAGATCACAAGAGTCTCAAATACATCTTCGAGCAGAAAGATTTAAACTTGAGACAACGTCGATGGCTAGAGTTGTTAAAAGATTATGACTGCACGATTTTGTATCATCCGGGAAAGGCTAATGTGGTAGCTGATGCTCTGAGTCGGAAATCTATGGGTAGTCTTGCCCATATAAGTGAAGAGAGAAGACCGTTGATTAAGGAACTTCATGAGTTAGAACAAACCGGGAATCGGTTTGAGATTGGAAGTTCAAATTCATTGTTGGCTCATCTAGAAGCTAAATCCTCTTTGGTAGAAGAGGTGAAGTCTAAACAGGATGAAGATGCCGACCTCAGACAGATTAAAAATACAGTAATCAAAGAGAAAAGGGAGGACCTCCGATTCTCTATTGATGATTTCGGGGTACTTCGCTTGGAGGGACGGTTGTGTGTCCCGATGGTGGACAATTTGAAAGAGAGAATTCTTGAAGAAGCACACCGGACCGCTTATACCATCCACCCGGGAGCTAACAAGATGTATCATGATTTGAAACAATTGTATTGGTGGAATGGTATGAAAAGAGATGTTGCAGACTATGTGGCTAGATGTTTAGTGTGTCAGCAGGTTAAGGCTGAACACCAGAAACCCGCCGGGATGTTACAACAGATAGAAATACCAGAATGGAAATGGGAGAGGATCACAATGGATTTTGTTACAGGGTTGCCTAGATCACAGCGTGGGTTTGATTCAGTTTGGGTAATAGTGGATCGTATGACCAAGTCCGCCCACTTTCTGCCAGTTAAGACCACTTATAGTGTGAGTCAGTATGCGCAGCTCTATCTATCAGAGATCGTCAGATTACACGGGATACCAGTATCCATAATATCGGATAGAGGGCCACAGTTCACTTCCAGGTTTTGGAAGTCCATGCAGGAAGTGTTGGGGACTAGAGTTGATTTGAGCACCGCTTTTCACCCACAGACAGATGGGCAATCAGAGAGAACTATTCAAATTCTGGAAGACATGCTTAGAGCGTGTATTATGGATTTCGGTGGAAGTTGGGAAAAGTATCTACCTCTAGCGGAATTTGCATATAATAACAGTTACCAAGCGAGTATCCAGATGGCACCTTTCGAGGCTCTTTATGGTCGAAGGTGTCGATCCCCGATTGGTTGGTTTGAGGTCGGAGAAGCTAGCTTAGTCGGCCCTGAACTGCTACAAGATGCCATTAAAAGGGTAAAAGAAATAAGGGAGAGGTTGTTAACGGCTCAAAGTAGACAGAAGTCATATGCTGACAACCGAAGAAGAGAATTGGAATTCGCTGTGGGTGAGCTAGTATTTTTGAAAGTTTCACCAATGAGAGGCGTGATGAGGTTTGGCAAGAAAGGCAAGTTAAGTCCAAGGTATATCGGACCGTTTGAGATACTTGAACGTGTGGGAAATGTTGCCTACCGTCTTCAGTTGCCGGCGGAACTAGAAGGAGTTCATCCGGTGTTTCATGTATCAATGCTTCGCAAGTACTTGCCAGATCCTTCTCATGTGATCCAACCCCAGGAATACAACTAACCGAAGATTTGACGTATGAGGAGATACCAGTGGAAATCTTAGATCGTCAATTGAAGAAGTTGAGATCGAAAGAAATACCATTGGTGAAAGTTCTGTGGAGAAATCACTCGACCGAGGAAGCTACGTGGGAAGTCGAGGGAGAAATGCGCAGGACGTATCCTCACCTATTTGCAAACTAAGGTTAGTGTGTGGTTGAAATTCGGGGACCGAATTTCTTAAGGGGGGAAGATTGTAATACCCGAAAATTTTCCAATCAACGTTAAGGTCCTAATTAAATTTTTATTTTTAATTTGGAAGGAAAATGAGAAAATTTTAAAACAAATGAAATTTTATTTGGACCAAAATTGGGACCTAACGTGAAATTTTGGGTGTAAGTTTATTAACCCCAAAGTCAATTTTAACATTAAATAAATTATATTAAATATATATATAAATATATATACATACAGATTTAGAAAAAAAATATTATAATATATATGTGTTTGGTGGAGGGTGGGGGTCACCCACGTGACCCCCATATTATCTAATTGGCCCTCATTCCTTTCATCCAGTGAGCAACCCGAGAGGTTGAAATAGAAGCAGAGAAAAAAACGAAGCACTTGGGAGCAGAAGGAGAGGACCACGACGCTAAGCACTCGACGGAGGAGAAGAAGAGTCGACGGCACGCGCACGGGAAGCAACCGGACGGCGACTCGGGACGCCGGAGGTAGGGGGCCGGTGCGGATTCACGGAGGAGAGAGAGAGAGCACGGTTAGAGAGAGAAACAAACGGGAATAGTGTTTTTCGCCGGAAAAGTCACCGGAATCCGCCGTTTCGAAGCCGGGGAAGGTGACCGGGAGTTCTTTCTACCCCGTTCTATCATTCTAACCGATTGAATCGAGGTAAAAAGTCCCGAATCTCTCAAACCCCAAATTTATCTATTTTAGGGATTTTTGGAAAATTCCTAATATGTATGAATAAATTATTTTGGATCCTAAATTGAAGTTATTGGGTTGTTTAGAGGTGTTTGGATGTATGAGTATTGATAAATTGATAATGGGAGTTACTCAATTTGGAAATTATAGGACAATGGAGTTTATGAGGACTAAAGTGTAGTACAAATTGAATTGGTGTGTTGAATTGGTAATTTTAGATGGTAGTAATTGTTGTGATAGACAAGGGATCGAAGACCGAATAGTTACGTCTTAGCCGGAAACCAATTTTGGTATATTAAAGAGGCAAATTTTAGTCAATTAAGGAGTTGAAGATTTCTAAACCAAAGGGTGCTACTAGGATACGGATTAGAAGTAAACTAAAGATCCTAAATACTAGTTGAAGTAGTTTTAAGTAAATTAACTAGTTGGTGGGATTTATAGTTATATAGACATTGTATTGATGTGTACAAGTTATAATAAGGTTCAAGTGTCTAAAACTACTCACTATGTGTGTGTAGGACGTCACGAACTGGTTGGAGCTTCGGGTACGCCGAGGACCGATCAAGGAAAGCAAAGAGGTGAGGGGCTTTTCCCATCCTTGCCCTCTTGTGGGTTGTATGAGGATGTGAAAAATATGGTTTGTATTACTTGCCTCTTTGTTAGGATATGTACGTTAGATAACATGCTATTGTTATTCCTAAATGTGATTATTTGAGATTATATGTTATATGTGTATGTGATTTATGGGAAACATCATGATGGCTTGGGAAGCCTTATATGGAAAAAAGGATTCTTGGAACCTAGAACGATATCGGGGGTAGGATCGAGTCTACTTTCGGTGTCTAAATTTCATGGTCCTAGAAACTCACAAGTTAAATGAAGTTGGAAACCTATTGTTTGATCTTGACATTTTTGAAAGAATCAAACTTAGGATGTTCTTCCTTGAAATTATTTTTGAACTTGGGAAAGGGTATAAACTTATAAGTTTTTCCAAGAAAAGTAAAACCGAACTAGTAGGGGTTCATAGGAGTCATGTAGAGTCTATGACAAAAGAGGTGTCCATTTTGAATAAACCGGGTAGATCGAGTATGTCCTCGTGAAGTCGGACACCCAAGAGTCCAATGTCTATGAGTTTGCCACTTTGTGGTTAAAGCTTTGGTTAGGCCAAAGTCACACGAGTCGCCGGCTATGTATCAAGTAAAGTCTTGGTGCCAGATATGTCTCAAGTAAAGTCTTGGGGCCAGGGGTTCCTAGAATGATCAACTAGGTTCCTAACCACTCACGTGAGCTATGCCTTCGAGCCAGTTTACCTCCTAACGGATGCCACTCACGCGAGTTATGCCTTCGGGCCAGATTCTCTCCTAACGGAGATATGCCTTCGGGCCAGTTTATGTTATTTTAAAATGATATATATTGGAAAGTGTTTAATGAGATTGAACATGTGATATATATATATATATATCCTAATTTTGTCAATATATGTTTATGTATGTTAAATGCGTGATCACTTAAACATGAAAGGTTAAAAGGAATATTATATGTGCCTGTGGATGTGATTGGCTCCCTTTCCCCAGTTGTAGTGGTACCCGCTACTACACCAAGGATGGGAGAGCCTCTCACTGAGTCCGTTAGACTCACCCCCCAATTTTACATGTTACAGATATAGGTGTAGCGGGCGTCGGACACGCGTCTACTTCCTCTCAAGGAGGCGGACATTCCTAGAGACCTCACGCATTGTTCGCGTGAGAAGTTCATCTTTTGATGTATACAGTCTTTTGTTATATTTCATTGATGTATACATTATTTTGAGTATAGCCTTTGATGCAGGCAATTGCTATATGTATATGTATATGTACAAATCTAGACTTGTCGGCTTCATACTGTTTAAAGATTAGGTCATGGATGGGAATATAGGATATATGAATATTATGATGAGTATGAATTGCTTCCGCTTGTGAATAGGATAGGTCACACCCTATGAGGTGTGATCAATATGTAAATTATACTATATATATATGTGTGGTTGGTATGTGATTGTTTGCAAATATATAAACCTGCATGTGAATAGGATAGATTACACGCATTGAGGCGTGTGATCAATATGTAAAGTTAAATGCGAGTGTGGATGCTTATATACAGGTGATCGAACAGGTTATATATATTGTGTGTGAATAGGATAGGTCATTCCCTTGTGGTTTGATCACTACGTATATACATATTTATGTGTGATTGCTTATGTGAATGGATGTATATATATATTTGAATTGGGCTGAAGCGGCAATGAGCGCCGTGGATTGCAGGTTATTTAGGCCACCATGATCGACATGGCCAATATTTATTATGTGAATATTGTATGTTGTCTGTATAGCAGGGTAGTTATTTTAAATGGTAATAGGGAAGGCTTACGGGTTTAGGGGTGAAATCCTACTCCCGTGCCGGTCACGGACTCCTAGGAATGGGGTCGTGACACTTTATTTAATTAGTTTTCATCGATGAGTGTTTCGAAAACGTGATATTCATTTTTCTTTTTTTAGGTAAGTTTTCGCTAATGAGTGTTTCAAAAACTTGATATTTATTTTTCTTTTTTAATCAGTTTTTGCCCGATATTCATTTTTCTTTTTTAAATTAGTTTTTGCCCATGAGTGTTTCGAAAACTTGATATTCATTTTTCTTTTTTTAATCAGTTTTCGTCGATGAGTGTTTTCGAAAACTTGATAATTATTTTCTTTTTTTAATCAGTTTGTGCCGATGAGTGTTTTGAAAACTTGATATTCATTTGTCTTTTTTTTTAATCTGGTTTCGCCGATGAGTGTTGTGAAAACTTGATATTCATTTTTCTTTTTTTAATTAGTTTTCGCCGATGAGTGTTCTGAAAACTTGATATTCATTTTATTTTTTCTAATCAATTTTCGCCGATGAGTGTTTTGAAAACGTAATATTCATTTTTCTATTTTTTAAATAGTTTATTCCGATTAGTGTTTCGAAAACTTGATATTCATTTTTCTTTTTCTTAATCAGTTTTCGTCGATGAGTGTTTCGAAAACGTGATATTCATTTTTTTTATTTAATTAGTTTTCCACGATGAGTGTTTCGAAAACGTAAGATTCATTTTTCTTTTTTAAATAGTTTTCCCCGATGAGTGTTTCGAAACATGATATTCAATTCATTTTTCTTTTTCTTAATCAATTTTAGCCGATGAGTGTTTCGAAAACGTGATATTCATTTTTCTTTATTTAATTAGTTTTTCACCGATGAGTGTTTCGAAAACTTAATATTCATTTTTCCTTTTTTAATCAGTTTTCACTGATGAGTGTTTCAAAAACTTGATATTTATTTTCTTTTTTTAATCAGTTTTCGCCGATGAGTGTTTCGAAAACTTGATATTCATTTTATTTTCTTTCATCAGTTTTCGTAGATGAGTTTTCGAAAACTTGATATTCATTTTTCTTTTTTACAGTTTTCGCCGATAAGTGTTTCGAAAATTTGATATTCATTTTCCTTTTTTAATCAATTTTCGACGATGAGTGTTTTGAAAATTTATATTCATTTTTACTTTTTTTAATCAGTTTTGGTCGAATAGTATTTCGAAAACTGGATATTCATTTTTCTTTTTTTAGTAAGTTTTCGCTGATGAGTATTTCTAAAACTTGATATTCATTTTTCTGTTTTAATAAGTTTTTGTCGATGAGTGTTTCGAAAACTTGATATTCAATTTTCTTTTTTTAATCAGTTTTAGCGGATGAGTGTTTTCTAAAACTTGATATTCATTTTTCTTTTTTTAATTAATTTTCGCCGATGAGTGTTCTGAACACTTGATATTCATTTTTCTTTTTTTAATAAATTTTCGCCGATGAGTGTTCTGAAAAGTTGATATTCTTTTTTCTTTTTTTTAATCAGTTTTCGCCGATAAGTGTTTCGAAAACTTAATATTTATTTTTTTCTTTTCTTAATCAGTTTTTGCTGATGAGTTTTTCGAAAACTTGATATTCATTTTTCTTTTTTTAGTAAGTTTTCGCTAATGAGTGTTTTGTAAACTTGATATTCATTTTTCTTTTTTTAATTAGTTTTTGCCGATGAGTGTTTCGAAAATTTGATATTCATTTTTCAGTTTTTTAATCAGTTTTCGCCGATGAGTGTTTCGAAAACTTGATAGTAATTTTTGATTTTTAATTATTTTTCGCCGTTGAGTGTTTCGAAAAAGTAATATTCATTTTTCTTTTCTTTTAAATTGTTTTCGCCTATAAGTGTTTCGAACACTACAAGAAATCAAATTTTTAACTGCGGTCAAACAACTACGGTTATATCAACCGTAGTTAGATAGCACAATTTCTAAATTTTAACGATGGTTCCTTTGTAAAGTGAAATAGAAGTTACCATAACCCTAGCCACTCCTCAGAACACACATTCCGTGCGGCGCCCTCTCTTGCTTGACACTTCACGCTTGTTCTTGGTTCTCCATCACCGATCAACCACGGCAACACTCTCCATCACTGAATAATCGTTCATCTTTGCTCCTTCTCCGACACTTCTTCTTGGCAGCAACTAAGGTTCAGACCGACACTCCATCATGTATTGTTCTCCTTGAACTTAATCGTTTAATCGGACCTCGAATCTTCGTCTTTCTACATTTCTTGCTCTCTATTCTCTTGTCGGAGAAACTTATTTTGATTCGGCGCCATTGTCGGAGCTCGTTGTCGCATTCTACGTGCGCCGTCGACATCGTCGATTGGGGGAAAGGTGGGTTAGGGTTGCCTTCGATTTTGCTTTCCATTGCTTCTTCATCTTATTCCACGTTTGATTCTCTAAAGATTTGATGTTAATTGTCGAATGGGGTCCCTAAGTCACGTCTTCATCGAACTCACTGAAGATTTGTCTTAGTTCGATTTTGTCACAGGTCAGTCTTCTTCGAACCCACGGAAGCTGCCGTCGTCGTGTCGTTATTCTCACTGCCAGCCCTTCCCACTGAAGCTTACTCTGTAGCAAAAATTGTCGATGCTGATGTTGAAGAAAAGGCACAGGTACATTAAGCTAGATAAAACACACATACTTTTACATTGTAACTTTGTACTCTTTTGGTGGGCCTCTGTAAATTTTCTTGTTTGCTGATGCTTCTAGTGTTCTTACATCTTACATTAGTAATCTTGGAGTGTTACTTGCAATATTTGGTGTGTTAATTATTTTTCTCTGAAAATATACAGAGTTTTTAGTGTCAAGTGTCTGTAGTTTGGCATAGAAAGTCTTATGTGAGATGAGTTTTAATAAAGGTAGTTGAGGAAAGTGCCATTCTGAACTTGTACTTGACTTGGAAAGTGCCATCCTACTTCTCCGATTGGTATGTATGTTCTACTTTCATTTCTGATTTATGTGCTTCTTTCTTGTTAGAAAGGGGCAGAAGAAGAGACGCAGCTACCTAGCATCCACAATTGATCACCACCCTTCTGCTTCTCTATATATATATGAATAGAAGAAACAATATATATATAATTAATTAATAAGAGTAAAGGATGGAGAGAGAGAGAAGATGAGGAGTGGGGAAAGAAGAAAGGACGAGTAAAAAAGTTAAAACTACTTCAAAAATGGAGCTTCCTCTGCCTGGGAAATGGGAATGAGTCAAAAGGGACATCAATTTGTATTTACTAAACCCCTTCCAAAAGTCAGCTACACCTCCCTCCCCAAAACTCCCCTCTCCATTCAATATGCTCACACTCAAATCGCCTACAATTCTAATTTGGATATACCAAAATTCATTCTTTTTTAAACACAAAAACACCCATATTATTATTTGTTTTAAAATAAATCCTAACACTACAAATTTTGCTTAATGTGATTTGAAGTGGGTTGACATTTTACTTAATTCGCAACTAATCAATATATTGTTTTATCTTAATTTGGTTACGTTTCAAGTACTAGAATTGTCACGACCCCATTTCTAGGAGTTCGTGACCGGCACGGGAGTAGGATTTCACCCCTAAACCCGTAAGCCTTCCCTATTACCATTTAAAATAACTACCCTGCTATACAAACAACATACAATATTCACATAATAAATATTGGCCACGTCATTTACGGTGGCCTAAAAACCTGCAATCCACGGCGCTCATTGCCGCTTCAGCCCAATTCAAGTATATATATATATATCCATTCACATAAGCAATCACACATAAATTTGTATATACGTAGTGATCAAACCACAAGGGAATGATCTATCCTATTCACACACATATATATATAACCTGTTCAATCACCTATATGAGCATCCACACTCGCATTTAAATTTACATATTGATCACACGCCTCAATGCGTAATCTATCCTATTCGCATGCAGGTTTATATATTTGCAAACAATCACATACCAACCACACATATATGTATATATAATTTACATATTGATCACACCCCATAGGGTGTGACCTGTCCTATTCACATGCGGAAGCAATTCATACTCATCATAATATTCATATATCCTATATTCCCATCCATGACCTAATCTTTAAACAGTATGAAGCCGACAAGTCTAGATTTGTACATATTTATACATATAGCAATTGCCTATACATCAAAGGCTATACTCAAAATAATGTATACATCAGAGAAATATAACAAAAGAATGTATACATCAAAAGATAAACCTCTCACGCGAACAATGCGTGAGGTCTCTAGGAATGTCCGCCTCCTTGAGAGGAAGTAGACGCGTGTCCGGTGCCCGCTACACCTGTATCTGTAACATGTAAAATTGGGGGTGAGTCAAACGAACTCAGTGAGAGGCTCTCCCATCCTTGGTGTAGTAGCGGGTACCACTACAACTGGGGAAAGGGAGCCAATCACATCCACATGCACATATAATATTCCTTTTAACCTTTCATGTTTAAGTGATCATGCATTTAGCATATAACACATATATTGACAAAATTAGGCATATATCACATGTTCAATATCATCAAACACTTTCCAATATCATATATCGTTTTAAAATAACATAAACTGGCCCGAAGGCATATCTCCCTTTGGGGGAGAACTGGCCCGAAGGCATATCTCCGTTAGGAGAGAATCTGGCCCGAAGGCATAACTCACGTGAGTGGCATCCGTTATGAGGTAAACTGGCCGAAAGCATAGCTCACGTGAGCGGTTAGGAACCTAGTTGATCATTCTAGGAACCCCTGGCCCCAAGACTTTACTTGAGACATATCTGGCACCAAGACTTTACTTGGTACATAGCCGGCGACTCGTGTGACTTTGGCCTAACCAAAGCTTTAACCACAAAGTGGCAAACTCATAGACTTGGACTCTTGGGTGTCCGACTTCACGAGGACATACTCGATCTACCCGGTTTATTTAAAATGGACACCTCTTTTATCATAGACTCTACATGACTCCTATGAACCCCTACTAGTTCGGTTTTACTTTTCTTGGAAAAACTTATAAGTTTATACCCTTTCCCAAGTTCGAAAATAGTTTCAAGGAAGAACATCCTAAGTTCGATTATTTCAAAAATTCAAGATCAAACAATAGGTTTCCAACTTCATTTAACTTGTGAGTTTCTAGGACCATGGAATTTAGACACCGAAGTAGACTCGATCCTACCCCCGATATCGTTCTAGGTTCCAAGAACCCTTTTTCCATATAAGGCTTCCCAAGCCATCATGATATTTCACATGTATCAAATACATATAACATGTAATTTCATATAATAGCATTTAGGAATAACAATAGCATGTTTCTAACATACATATTCTAACAAAGAGGCAAATAATACAAACCATATTTTTCCACATCCTCATACAACCCACAAGAGGGCAAGGATGGAAAGCCCCTCACCTGGTTGGCACTTCGGATCAGCTCTCGGTGTGCCCGAAGGTCCACTCACAGTATGGTGCCCTATAACACATATATATTTAGGAAATTTAGAACGCGTAATTAAACATCTAAAAATGCGTGTGTCGTACTAATACTCATGTACCGTTTAGATATTTCTAAGAACTAATTATTTAATTCGTTACGTCGTCTAAATTTCTCTTTTTGAAAGTCCAGAATGCCCCATATTTGACTTTCACACTTTCGAGCCATTTAGAACATCTAATTGCTTAGGTTAGAGATTTCCACTTGTCTAAATTCCCCTTCATGTGTTCATGTGAAGTTCCCATTACCCAAGTCTTGAATTCATGGCTCAAGAGTCATAAATTCTACTTGTCCAAAATTTCCATTTATCAAAATAACCCTGAACACTTCACCTACACATACGTATACCCGAATACGCGTAAAATTAGAAAATTGTCTCTTTTTCCCCGAACGGGGTTCCGGGTGAGACGGAAATTACTCGGGTTTTAATCCCTCGTACATTCCAATAATTTTTTAATAATTATATAATTATTATTCAACCTTTCAGTGCACCCCAAGTCATTCCGCAACACCCTTAAACCTTAACAATCACATTTTCCTACACTTTTTCGAACCCAGATAAATTCCATCAATTTGGTTCCGGTTCCTAAGCTTCCAACTCACTTCCTAGCATGCAAATACTTCAATTTAGGATCCAAAATACTCATATTGAATCAATTGGGGTCTTTCTAAAAATCCCTAAAATTGATAAATTTGGGGTTTGAGTGATTCGGGACTTCTTACCTCGATTTAATCGGTTAAGATGATGGAATAGGGTATAGGAAACCCCCGGTCACCTTCCCGAGCTCGGAACGGCCAAAATCCGGCGAGATTCCGGCGAAAAACACTATTCCCGTTTGTTTCTCTCTCTAACCAAGCTTTCTCTCTCTCCTCCGTGAAGACCGGCGTCGGCCCACCTTCCTCCGGCGTCAAAGTCGCCGTCGACGACGGCGTAGCAGCTCGGGCTAGCTCCTCCCCACAACACGCGCGACCTCTCTTCTCCTTGGCCCTAGCGTCGTGCGTCTCCAATCCTTCATTTTTTTTTTCTGCTTTAGCTTCTCGGGTGCTTCTCTGGAGGCAAGGCAAATGGGGACCAATTATTAATTAAGGGGGGGGGGGTCACGTGACCCCCCCTTTCCTCCCTATACATGTATATTTTTTTATTAAGGGGGGTCACGTGTGTGACCCCCCATTTCCGCCATATACATCCTATTTATTTTATTTAATTTTTTTTTCTATTATTTTCTTTTAAAAAAAGAAAAAAAACTGCATATATTATATATATATATATTTATTATTTAATTATTATTTATTTTTAAAATTGACTTTGGGGTTAATAAACTTACACCCAATATTTCCCGTTAAGTCCTAATTTTGGTCCAAATAAAATTTCATTTATTTAAAATTTTCTCCTTTTCCTTCCAAATTAAAATAAAAATTAAATTAGGACCTTAACGTAAATTGGAAAATTTTCGGGTATTACAATCTTCCCCCCTTAAGAAATTCGGTCCCCGAATTTCAATCACATACTAACCTTAGTTTTCAAATAGATGAGGATACGTCCTGCGCATATCAGCCTCGACTTCCCACGTAGCTTCCTCGGTCGAGTGATTTCTCCACAGAACTTTCACCAATGGTATTTCTTTCGATCTCAACTTCTTCAATTGACGATCTAAGATTTCCACTGGTATCTCCTCATACGTCAAATCTTCGGTTAGTTGTACTTCTTGGGGTTGGATCACATGAGAAGGATCTGGCAAGTACTTGCGAAGCATTGATACATGAAACACCGGATGAACTCCTTCTAGTTCCGCCGGCAATTGAAGACGGTAGGCAACATTCCCCACACGCTCTAGATCTCAAATGGTCCAATATACCTTGGACTTAGCTTGCCTTTCTTGCCAAACCTCATCACGCCTCTCATTGGTGAAACTTTCAAAATACTAGCTCACCCACAGCGAATTCCAATTCTCTTCTTCGGTTGTCAGCATATGACTTCTGTCTACTTTGAGCCGTTAACAACCTCTCCCTTATTTCTTTTACCTTTTTAATGGCATCTTGTAGAAGTTCCGGCCGACTAAGCTAGCTTCTCCGACCTCGAACCAACCAATCGGGGATCGACACCTTCGACCATAAAGAGCCTCGAAAGGTGCCATCTGGATACTCGCTTGGTAACTGTTATTATATGCAAATTCAGCTAGAGGTAATACTTTTCCCAACTTCCGCCGAAATCCATAATACACGCTCTAAGCATGTCTTCCAGAATTTGAATAGTTCTCTCTGATTGCCCATCTGTCTGTGGGTGAAAAGCGGTGCTCAAATCAACTCTAGTCCCCAACACTTCCTGCATAGACTTCCAAAACCTGGAAGTGAACTGTGGCCCTCTATCCGATATTATGGATACTGGTATCCCGTGTAATCTGACGATCTCTGATAGATAGAGCTGCGCATACTGACTCACACTATAAGTGGTCTTAACTGGCAGAAAGTGGGCGGACTTGGTCATACGATCCACTATTACCCAAACTGAATCAAACCCACGCTGTGATCTAGGCAACCCTGTAACAAAATCCATTGTGATCCTCTCCCATTTCCATTCTGGTATTTCTATTTGTTGTAACATCCCGGCGGGTTTCTGGTGTTCAGCCTTAACCTGCTGACACACTAAACATCTAGCCACATAGTCTGCAACATCTCTTTTCATACCATTCCACCAATACAATTGTTTCAAATCATGATACATCTTGTTAGCTCCCGGGTGGATGGTATAAGCGGTCCGGTGTGCTTCTTCAAGAATTCTCTCTTTCAAATTGTCCACCATCGGAACACACAACCGTCCCTCCAAGCGAAGTACCCCGAAATCATCAATAGAGAATCGGAGGTCCTCCCTTTCTCTTCGATTACTGTATTCTTAATCTGTCTGAGGTCGGCATCTTCATCCTGTTTAGACTTCACCTCTTCTACCAAAGAGGATTTAGCTTCTAGATGAGCCAACAATGAATTTGAACTTCCAATCTCAAACCGATTCCCGGTTTGTTCTAACTCATGAAGTTCCTTAATCAACGGTCTCTCTCTTCACTTATATGGGCAAGACTACCCATGGATTTCCGACTCAGAGCATCAGCTACCACATTAGCCTTTCCCGGATGATACAAAATCGTGCAGTCATAATCTTTTAACAACTCTAGCCATCGACGTTGTCTCAAGTTTAAATCTTTCTGCTCGAAGATGTATTTGAGACTCTTGTGATCTGTATAAATTTCACAAGTCTCTCCGTATAGGTAATGCCTCCATATTTTTAAGGCAAATACCACGCGGCCATTTCAAGATCATGAGTCGGGTAATTCTTCTCATGTTTCCTCAACTGTCTCGAGGCATACGCAATCACTTTGCCGTGTTGCATTAATACACACCCCAACCCGATCCGATGCATCAATACACCACATACCCTCCGGTGCCTTCAGGCAGTGCTAACACTGGAGCGGTAGTGAGGCTTTCCTTCAACTTCTGGAAACTGTGCTCACATTTCTCATCCCATACAAACTTCACCCCTTTTTGTGTCAATTTGGTCAATGGCGCAGCCACCTTAGAAAAATCTTGCACGAATCTTCTGTAATAGCCCGCCAAACCCAAAAAGCTACGGATTTCTGTAACTGAAGTAGGTTGGGACCAATTCTTTACCGCCTCCACCTTACTTGGATCAACGTGGATTCCCTCTGATGATACCACGTGACCCAAAAAGGCAACTCTATCAAGCCAAAATTCGCATTTGGAGAACTTGGCATACAACTTCTTCTCCCTCTTTGTAAGGCCAACCTTAAGTGTTCAGCGTGCTCTCTGAATTTTTCGAATAGACCAAGATGTCATCAATAAAGACAATGACAAATTGATCCAAGAAAGGTTTGAAGACCCTGTTCATCATATCCATAAACGCTGCAGGAGCATTGGTCAATCCAAAAGACATCACCAAAAACTCGTAATGTCCATATCGGGTTCGGAAAGCGGTCTTAGGTACGTCTGATTCTCGAATCTTGAGTTGGTGATACCCAGATCGCAAATCAATTTTAGAAAACCGCTTTGCACCTTGTAATTGATCAAACAAGTCATCTATCCTCGGAAGTGGGTATTGTTGCGGATCGTCACCTTATTTAACTTTCGGTAATCGATACACAACCGCAAAGATCCGTCCTTCTTCTTCACAAAAAGACCGGCGCACCCCAAGGAGAAAAACTAGGCCGAATAAAGCCCTTGTCAAGCAACTCCTGCAACTGTGTATGTAACTCCTTCAATTCTTTCGGAGCCATACGATAAGGTGGTGTGGATATAGGTTGAGTACCGGGTTGCAATTCAATTTCAAATTCAATTTCCCGATCGGGAGGCAACCCCGGCAATTCTTCCGGAAATACATCTAAGAACTCACGCACCACCGGTACTTGATTCGGTGAAACCACTTCTTTCGTAGTGTCTCTCACAAAGGCCAAGTACCCTTTGCACCCTTTTTCAAGTAGCTTGGATGCCTTGATAGCTGAAATCAAGCTTGGGTACGGAGCGGCTCCGTCGCCCCTTATCACAAAAGGTTCTTCATTCGGCATGCTAAATTTTAGACACTTAGCTCTACAATCCACCACCGCATGACAAGATGCCAACCAGTCCATTCCCAGAATTACATCTAAATCAACCATAACTAAAAGACGAAGGTCTACTATAGTCTCATGACCATCGACCTCCACCACACAGGATTTATGCACATACTCAACTTGTACCGAATCTCCCATCGGAGTAGATACTAATACTATCTCTTCCATTCTAGATGGACTTCTCTTGAATTTAGAGGCAAATTCATGCGACACGTATGAATGAGTAGAACCAGAATCAAACAACACTTTTGCTTCAAGAGAACAAACAAGTAGAGTACCTGTGACCACTGCATTGGATGCATGAGCGTCCTGCTGAGAAAGTGCGAATACTCTGGCTTGACCGCCACTCACTGCCCCTGTACCTCTACCACTGTTACCCGCACCACGACCTCTAATTGCACCCGTGTTGGTTGTATGTGGTGGCACGGCTCTCACCGGTGGGGCTGGAATAGGAGTACTTCTCGGAGTCGGGTTACTCCTCACACTTGTACCTTCCCTCCGCTTAGGACACTCCCTAGACATGTGGCCCACCTCGCCACAAGTGTAGCATGCACCGGTCAATTTCCGGCATACACCAAAATGACGTCTGTTCAGATTGCACATTGAGGCCATGTGTCACCGGTGTTTTACTGCCTTGTACTCTCTGTCCACCTTGGGTGTTACTCTTCCCAGAACTTGTGGTGGTAATAGCAGACTGCCCACCAACTTGTCCTGCATAATTTGAAACTATACCAGAATTACCAGCTGTCTTTTGCTTCTTCTTCCACCCTTGGCCCTCATTGCCCATCAATAATTTATTCTTGGGATTCGCCGACGTCCCAAACTTCTTTCTATTTTCGATCACTCTTGCACAATCCGCAGCCTGTGCTAAAGTTTCAAATTGATTACACTGGGGTAGTAGCACTACGAACAACGGCTCTACCAGTCTGTGAATGAACCTCTTGATCAATTCCCTCTCATCAGGAACTAATTCAGGAGCGTATTGAGCTAGCTCTGTGTACTGCAGTTCAAACTCGGTCACAGACATATTCGGCGTCATCCACAAGTCTTCGAACTGTTGACGCTTGGCATACTTCATTCCTTCAGACAGAAACCGACCCAGGAATTCCCTCTGAAAATCTTCCCAGGTCATAGGAGCAACTCTCCTTGCATATCTCTTCTGTACTGATTCAAACCAAACCCGTGCAGCGCCTCTTAACTGAAACGAGGCAAGTTCCACCATCTCTCCTCCTGGACACCTCAGTAATTGCCCAATTCTGATTATATCACGGAGGAAATGTTGAGGGTCCTCCTTGGTTTCGGTTCCGCAAAATGTGGGCGGATTTAACTTCAAGAATTTTGTAATTGGCAATTCCCTCGGAACTCCCCTCGGTCTCCTGGGTACGTCCCTTAGTTGCCAATCCCTTCTAGGTTCTTCCTCCCTTGTTTCAGTTTCCTGTTCAACCGATATCACTTGCTCTTCTTCTTCGCCGACAACTAAACGGCGGACTTCTTGTTGAATTTGGCGGGTTATTTCGGCTCTCAATTCCTGAAATCCCGCAGTCAACATCTCAGCCACCGACGGAGCACCCGTCTCAACCTGTGGCTCTGGGTTTTGTTGCCTATGCACTTCTCTTTCTTGTGTCCTACCACGACCGCGAGCACGCCTCTAGCACGGCCTCTAGCATGGCCTCTAGCTCGGCCCCTGGGAGGCACTCTCTCCTCCCGAACGGACTCCTCATCTATACGTGCAGGGACTCTACCGCCCCTCCTAGCCTGCCTAGTGGTCGGCAGCATCCCTGTACTGCACAAAGATCACACCTAATAAATACGCATATAACAATGATATATTTAAATATCAAAGAGAGTAGAAAGAAAGGATTGACACATTTTTCCTGGGTATTCCCACAAGTGCCCTTTTACTCCCACGTTGTGCCCGGGTACACAAAGAAGGGTAAACCGACACCCGGTCATACCTATGGCTTCATACTATTTAAAAATAACCTGCTCTGATACCAACTTTGTCACGACCCCATTTCTAGGAGTCCGTGACCGGCACGGGAGTAGGATTTCACCCCTAAACCCGTAAGCCTTCCCTATTACCATTTAAAATAATTACCCTGCTATACAAACAACATATATTCACATAATAAATATTGGCCACGTCATTTACGGTGGCCTAAATAACCTGCAATCCACGGCGCTCATTGCCGCTTCAGCCCAATTCAAGTATATATATATATCCATTCACATAAGCAATCACACATAAATTTGTATATACGTAGTGATCAAACCACAAGGGAATGATCTATCCTATTCACACACAATATATATATATAACCTGTTCAATCACCGGTATATGAGCATCCACACTCGCATTTAAATTTACATATTGATCACACGCCTCAATGCGTGTAATCTATCCTATTCACATGCAGGTTATATATTTGCAAACAATCACATACCAACCACACATATATATATATAATTTACATATTGATCACACCCCATAGGGTGTGACCTATCCTATTCACATGCGGAAGCAATTCATACTCATCATAATATTCATATATCCTATATTCCCATCCATGACCTAATCTTTAAACAGTATGAAGCCGACAAGTCTAGATTTGTACATATATTATACATATAGCAATTGCCTATACATCAAAGGCTATACTCAAAATAATGTATACATCATGAAATATAACAAAAGAATGTATACATCAAAAGATAAACCTCTCACGCGAACAATGCGTGAGGTCTCTAGGAATGTCCGCCTCCTTGAGAGGAAGTAGACGCGTGTCCGGTGCCCGCTACACCTGTATCTGTAACATGTAAAATTGGGGGGTGAGTCAAACGGACTCAGTGAGAGGCTCTCCCATCCTTGGTGTAGTAGCGGGTACCACTACAACTGGGGAAAGGGAGCCAATCACATCCACATGCACATATAATATTCCTTTTAACCTTTCATGTTTAAGTGATCATGCATTTAGCATATATAACACATATATTGACAAAATTAGGCATATATATCACATGTTCAATATCATCAAACACTTTCCAATATCATATATCGTTTTAAAATAACATAAACTGGCCCGAAGGCATATCTCCCTTTGGGGAGAGAACTGGCCCGAAGGCATATCTCCGTTAGGAGAGAATCTGGCCCGAAGGCATAACTCACGTGAGTGGCATCCGTTATGAGGTAAACTGGCCCGAAGGCATAGCTCACGTGAGCGGTTAGGAACCTAGTTGATCATTCTAGGAACCCCTGGCCCCAAGACTTTACTTGAGACATATCTGGCACCAAGACTTTACTTGGTACATAGCCGGCGACTCGTGTGACTTTGGCCTAACCAAAGCTTTAACCACAAAGTGGCAAACTCATAGACTTTGGACTCTTGGGTGTCCGACTTCACGAGGACATACTCGATCTACCCGGTTTATTTAAAATGGACACCTCTTTTATCATAGACTCTACATGACTCCTATGAACCCCTACTAGTTCGGTTTTACTTTTCTTGGAAAAACTTATAAGTTTATACCCTTTCCCAAGTTCGAAAATTTTCAAGGAAGAACATCCTAAGTTCGATTATTTCAAAAATTTCAAGATCAAACAATAGGTTTCCAACTTCATTTAACTTGTGAGTTTCTAGGACCATGGAATTTAGACACCGAAAGTAGACTCGATCCTACCCCCGATATCGTTCTAGGTTCCAAGAACCCTTTTTCCATATAAGGCTTCCCAAGCCATCATGATATTTCACATGTATCAAATACACATATAACATGTAATTTCATATAATAACATTTAGGAATAACAATAGCATGTTTCTAACATACATATTCTAACAAAGAGGCAAATAATACAAACCATATTTTTCCACATCCTCATACAACCCACAAGAGGGCAAGGATGGGAAAGCCCCTCACCTGGTTGGCACTTCGGATCAGCTCTCGGTGTGCCCGAAGGTCCACTCACAGTATGGTGCCCTATACACATATATATTTAGGAAATTTAGAACGCGTAATTAAACATCTAAAAATGCGTGTGTCGTACTAATACTCATGTACCGTTTAGATATTTCTAAGAACTAATTATTTAATTCGTTACGTCGTCTAAATTTCTCTTTTTGAAAGTCCAGAATGCCCCATATTTGACTTTCACACTTCGAGCCATTTAGAACATCTAATTGCTTAGGTTAGAGTTTCCACTTGTCTAAATTCCCCTTCATGTGTTCATGTGAAGTTCCCATTACCCAAGTCTTGAATTTATGGCTCAAGAGTCATAAATTCTACTTGTCCAAAATTTCCATTTATCAAAATAACCCTGAACACTTCACCTACACATGAATACGTATACCCGAATACGCGTAAAATTAGAAAATTGTCTCTTTTTCCCCGAACGGGGTCCGGGTGAGACGGAAATTACTCGGGTTTTAATCCCTCGTACATTCCAATAATTTTTTTAATAATTATATAATTATTATTCAACCTTTCAGTGCACCCCAAGTCATTCCGCACACCCTTAAACCTTAACAATCACATTTTCCTACACTTTTTCGAACCCAGATAAATTCCATCAATTTGGTTTCCGGTCCTAAGCTTCCAACTCACTTCCTAGCATGCAAATACTTCAATTTAGGATCCAAATACTCATATGAATCAATTGGGGTCTTTCTAAAATCCTAAAATTGATAAATTTGGGGTTTGAGTGATTCGGGACTTCTTACCTCGATTTAATCGGTTAAGATGATGGAATAGGGTATAGGAAACCCCCGGTCACCTTCCCCGAGCTCGGAACGGCCAAAATCCGGCGAGATTCCGGCGAAAAAACACTATTCCCGTTTGTTTCTCTCTCTAACCAAGGCTTTCTCCTCCTCCTCCGTGAAGACCGGCGTCGGCCCACCTTCCTCCGGCGTCAGAGTCACCGTCGACGACGGCGTAGCAGCTCGGGCTAGCTCTCCCGCACACCACACGCAGCGTCCTCCTCTTCTCCTTGGCCAGCGTCGTGCGTCTCCAACTCCTTCATTTTTTTTTCTGCTGTAGCTTCTCGGGTGCTTCTCTGGAGGCAAGGCCAATGGGGACCAATTATTAATTAGGGGGGGGGGGGGGGTCACGTGACCCCCCTTCCTCCTCCCTATCACATGTATATTTTTTTTATTAAGGGGGGTCACGTGTGTGACCCCCCATTTCCGCCATATACATCCATATTTATTTTATTTAATTTTTTTTTCTATTATTTTCTTTTAAAAAAAAGAAAAAAAACTGCATATATATATATATATATTTGTATATTTATTTACTGTATTATTTATTGTTAAAATTGACTTTGGGTTAATAAACTTACACCCAATATTTCCCGTTAAGTCCTAATTTTGGTCAAATAAAATTTCATTTATTTAAAATTTTCTCCTTTTCCTTCCAAATTAAAATAAAATTAAATTAGGACCTTAACGTAAATTGGAAAATTTTCGGGTATTACAAGAATAATAAAAATATGGTTGCTAGCTAGTGTTGTAACTTGTAAGAGCACTAATTAAGGATTGTTTCAGTCCTACTGGAAGTGTTAATTGAATGCTTGCAATTTTCTTTTCCAAATCAAGGCATAATCTTGATTAGCAGGAATCAAATAACCACAAGCTTATGGCGCTTATTACTTTTCTACTTTTGGTAGCTCTTTCAATGATCATTCATATTCCAATATTTGTTAATTCTCCTTCATTCTTTTGGTATAACTCTTTCAATGATCATTCATTTTCTACTTATGAAGCCAGGAACGTTCTATGCCTTGCCCCAAAGTCCACAGCTATTTGAACAAATGTTAATGGTAGCTGGTTTTGATAAATATTATCAAGTAGCTGTCACGACCCCGTTTTTAGAGGACTGTGACCGGCACAGACACAGGGAATATCCCTATGCCTATAAGCCTTATCACCTAATTGACAGAATATCTATTATTGAAAATACATCCACATGCAGTATAATACGATGGCTACACCGAAATGGTGGCCTATCCTAGGCAAGCAAATCCACGGCCAGTGCCGTTTTAGGATATAGATAGGAAAACACACATAATATATAACCTGTGTACTGGCTACACATCCGAAGATGCTGCCTGTCCTATTCACATGCAACAGATATATGTATATATATATTTTTGGAAACAAGTTTTCCCTGCATCGTAATCTAACGGATCCTGATCTTTAAGATGTGTGAAGTTGACAGTTCTAGATTTAGTGATACATATAATTGGGTACATCTACCCTTTACTTTATGATACAATAATAAAGTAAAATTAAATTACAATTACATTTGTTCACCCACATGAACAAGTTGTGGGTCTTGGAAAAGTGTTGCTCAACCCTCGTTCCACCGAGACTTCTTCCACCTGTACTTAACTTGTCTCTGTGTAGTAAAAATGAGGTGGAGTCTTGACCACGCAACTCAGTTAGGACTCTCCCATCCCCGGCGCAAGGTGGGTACCATAGCGCTGGGTTTGGGAGTCATACACAACCACATGCAAAAACAACTAGTTACTGTTGTTAGCATACATTCTTGGTGATCACACAACAAAAATTTCACCCAAACACTCACATGCATTTAATACTGTAAACATGCAGTAGTTTATTCCACGTTATCAATCAGCAAGTAAACATGTAACATATAGTGCCGGCTTTTACTTACCGGTCTTCTCACGTTCAGCATGTTTGAATCAAAGACTTTGTGATGACGTAATCTTGTACATCACCACTCCGCTGCACAATCAACAATTATATGCAAACAAAGACAATTCTTTAAGTACACGCAGACACTATAACATACATCTACTTAACTTCCCCACTCTGGGTATTTACTAGCCACTACATGGCTTTTCTACCTCGAACACGTGCACTCGGGTTGCTAGCCACCAGGTGGCAAAACATACTTAACCCATTCACTTGGGTACTGGTCACCTCGTGACAATTCTATTAGTCAAACACAATCAACTTCCATTTATCAAACAACTGATATGTAGCCACCACGTGGCACGTCCTGACCCCTTGCTACGGGGCAATAGCATGAGCCCACTCGTCCATTACCCATCTAGGCCACATGGCGGGCACGGCACGACGTCTCTAAGCATGGCCACTGTCACACCCTGGACCAACTCCACATGATGATTTCTCTTTTACTAGGTTGGGCTCACGGTTCACCCGTAGGTTCCTCCCGTGTCTCCTTACCTTAGTCTCACATATTAATAGGATTCTTTGTATCTTTCACGAAGGATCAACAATTCTTCTCCTTATTAATATGGACGAGTATCCTTAGCAGGATCTAACTCATATACCCGTCCAGATGCACTCTCTGAGCCTCAAGCTATCGTCATAGCAATATAAAACATTTCTGACCCTATTACCAAGATAGGGCAATGACCATCGTCATGGTGATTATAAAACTGAGGTCTCAAGTGCCATCTGACGTTGTTCTAGTCGATGTCTCACATCGCTAGCATAACCAAATCCAAAACCCACCAATAACTCCGTTTGCATGATTATAATCTAAGTCACCGTCTGACGAGTTTTTAAAACTAAAGCTTAGTCCTTCCGTACAAGGACTCTTGCCACCGTCGTGGAAAAGATTGAATAAAATACTCATCATGCCTTCGGAGTGTATGAGTTGGATTTGTAACAAACCAATCATAGCAAACAATTATACTTTACTCCTATGTCTTCCTATCCAAGCTACTTTCCACAACCTATTTTCTAGTTCTTTCATTCTTTTAGCATTCTATACCTCTAGCTAACACATACCAGACAAGCAGAGAATATGCATACTCATGTAATCCACATAAGCATACAACCCTAGGAGCAGAGATGAGAGAGCCCTCACCTTGGCCGCTTCACTTAGCATTACCTTTGAGCACTCTAGTCTCCAAGGAAGTACTTGAACCCTAACAAATAGAACCACACCAATTAAACTACTTATCTACACATGTGTGTAGCAAACTTTCCATAAACTCCATATTAACCAATTTTCCACTTCTACACATATCAATGCCTAAATTCCACTACCTAAGCTATGGTCATCATTTAGGAGTTGGTTTTTGTTCAAAATAAATTTTACTTTAAGAAATCATATTCAAAAGTTTGGACACCATCTAGCTCCATCAATGGAGGTTTTGCCAAATATAAAAATTTTACTAATTTCCACAAAATTCATAAATCACTATCCCAATCATTGGGCATCCTTCCAAATCATCTAAAATGTATAAACAAATTATTTGGCATCCATACAACCCAACAATTCTAAGAAATTAATAAATTCCCTCAAAATTTATAAATTTCGTAACTTATGAACTCTAGAGAGAAATTATCCATATAAATCATGATTTGGGTGTTTTCTATGTTCTAAAATAGTCATAGGGTGATATACTATCAATGGGTAACTCATTTCTACCAAGAAAATTTAGATTGAAGTGGTTGAGACATGATTTTTGGAGGCTTACCTTCCCAAATCCGAGAATGAAGATTTGGGAGTGCTACCCAAGCTCTTTGATGCTCCAAGAGAGTAGATGAAGCTTGTGGGAGCCTTAGATTGTTGGGAAGAAGCAAGAAATTTGATGGAAGTGAGTGGTTCCTTCAATTTGTTCTTGATGCCCTAGAGTGAATGAGGAATGGAGAAGAAGAGAAGAAGAGAAGAAGAGAAGAATGGAGGCGTGGGTGCTGGCTGGTGCTTCTGCTTATAAATTTGGGTTTGGGCATTTAAGGGTAGTTTGGGCAATTGACAACTTTTGAGGTATGGTGAAATATAGTTTTGATTGGATTTTCTTAACTATATTTGTTTGTAGGTAAGATTAGGGAAATTTTGAAATTTTTGGCTAATCATAAGCCTATTAAAATATCTGTCATTGAGTGTCTTGCAGATGAAAATTTCCTACCCAGTATAATTTTTATTTTCGAAAAATTCTCAGATTTAAACTATAAGGTTTGAATAAATCATATGACCACTTTTAAACAAAATTATAATTTTCTACCTAATTTTCATATTTATTTTAATTTCTTAAATTCTCAACTCTAAAACTATTAAAATCTTAATTATATCCAAAAAATTTTATTTCACTCTATAAAATTTTATTTTTATTTTCTTTAGCCAAAATGTTTAACTTCAATTTCACAATTTTATCAATTTCATATTTTCCCTTCAATTCCTATTAAATTCAAGTTTTCAATTTCTTAGGTCCTGAATCAATCCTGAAAATTATTTTCTACTTCTTTCTTTCCCTTTCATTTTATTTTAAACCTCGAAAATTTCTTTCCGTTTTCTTTTAACTTTCACATATATTTTATTTTATTTTATTTCTAAGGTTTTAATTCCTAGCCCCGGAATAAATCACTCTTAATCCTCGAATTTTTTCAATAAATCATTCTTTAATCCTCGAAATTTTCCGTGGTATTACAACGCATGTGCTTGCTTCTTCTTTCTTTTTTTATATGTGATTTAATAAATTGGATGGGGCAAGCCTTCCCTTTTCTTTTTTTTATTTGTTTATTTGTGAAAAAGGGGGGTCACGTGGCCCCCCATATATATATATATTATTAGAAAAACTTATTTACTTGTTATATCCTATTTTTCCCTCATGCTTTTTAATTCTCTTTTCTTTTAGGTTCTAAAAAGAACACTTAGATTTCCTATTTTTCTCCCCTTAATTTTATTTTATCTTTAATTTAATTTATTTTTCTTTCTGAAAGAAAATAAATTTAATAATAATGAAAATAATCCAATCTAAATATCTCGGATATTACACTTTATCCTGTAGACATGACTATAACTACCCTGCTATACAATCAATATATATATATATATCATACTAGTGGCCACGCCCGATCCAGCGTATAGATATATTTATCAGCACTCATAATATAAATATTAATATCATATTGACCGTACGTCTCAATACGTACGATCTATCCTATTCACATGCAGCAAGCACACATATTATATATATCCATATCATATTGACCGTACGCATCAATGCGTACGATCTATCCTATTCACATGCAGAAGTTTATATACTCAACATATATCCTAGTTTATCCCCAACTGGACCCTGTCTTTAAATACATGTGAAGCCGACAAGTCTAGAGTGAACGTACGTCAAAGCTGTAAATATTTACAACATTTACAACTTTAAAATATGTACAACAAAAGAAAGAAAAATAACCAAAAGGAGTCCACCCATGCGAACAAGAGCGTAAGGATGGTCTGATGTCCGTATCACTACCCGGACGTCGATGCCTTCCCGATCCCTGTATCTGAAACATTAAAGCAGAGGGAGTGAGTCAAACAGACTTAGTGAGAAGCTTCCCATCCTCGGCGTAGCGGCGGGTACAACTACAGCTGGGGAAAGGGAAACACCCACAATCGTGTGCACATGAAAGTCCAGTTTATCGAATGTTATATTACGATCAAGCAATATTAATATAACATTAAAATCACAGATAAACCTACGGATCATGCTTTTCTATCATGCTACTTGTAAACAAGCAAGCACATTTTAACATATAATATGAAAACTGTAAATCACTTAACTGACCCTAGTACCAGGCTAGGGCAATGGCCTCAATGGGAAAATTCTTTTAATGTTTAACTGACCCTAGTGCCAGGCTAGGGCAATGGCCTCAATGGGCAAATGCTTTATTCTTTAACTGACCCTAGTACCAGGCTAGGGCAATAGCCTCAACGGGCAATTGTTTTAATTTGTTTCTCTTTCCAAGCTTTCAGCTGGGATCCTGACCCTATCTACCCATTACTATCCTAAACTGACTTTACCTAGGTAGTGTGAACATCCCTACGACTCGCTAATCAATTAAGAGATCGTATTAATCCTCATATTGTTCCCAAACCCTTGGTTTAGATCATAACCTAGCTCTAAGGTCTTCCCTAAGTTCAATTACCGTGAAACGTCGACGTTTGCTAACAACTTCTATATGATTTCTTTAATGAGTTTCTAATTAATAGGGTAAAACAAACCTTGGACTCAATCAACAACTTACCCCCTTGCTTGTACTGTTCGACGTATCTCATGTCATCACATGGATACCCTCAAGTACCTCTTTACCTGTAGTCAAACACACATATACAAATACTTTCATAGATAACAGTTTAGGAACAACATCCACATCCTCAATCAACCCTGTAGGGCAAGGATGGGAAACCCCTCACCTGGATGGCTTCCTTGCGCTTGTCCTGGAGTAACTCCCGCTCCGAACGAGTCATGGTTTCCTAACGAATTCATTCAAGTGGTTAACATCTCATCTATACGCAATTCATATGCATACTACATGCTCATGCCTAAAATGCATCTAGACGTTGCCAAGAACCGAGTCCTTGGTCTTATCCGTCTTCCCTCTCTTCTATGAGAGTCTCAAGTGCCTCGCACTTGGTTTCGTACCGCTATCGCTCTCCTTGAGTTGCTTTGGGGCCTTGGATTTGAGTTACTAAACCTCAACGTGTGTCTAAACTATCCTACTTAAGGTTTCCTAAGGTTTGTATAGAAGGAATTTAGAAATTCAAGAAGTTGGGCTTAGCTTGTTTCGTAAGTTGCTATTCTTGAGGGACAAGAAGGCATTTGAAATGGTTTTGATCCTTAAAAACATGGTTGGGGTGTCCTAAGATGTTTCGGATTGAAAATATGAGGTTCGGACGCCCCGGATTGGCTTAAAAACGAATTTTGGGCATGCTGGGGCAAAGGCTCAGCGCTGTAGCGCCGATTCTGGCGCTATAGCGCGAAGCTGCTGCCCAGCAACTTCTGGTGCACCCGAGAGCTAGCGCTATAGCGCCGGTTTTTGGCGCTATAACGCTGATTCGCAGCACAACAATTCATTTGCTGTAGGAGACGTCGTACCCGAGCCCCGGTGACTTTTTCGGCGTCGGCTAGCTCTCCCCAGTCACTTTTGCGGCGAACCCCAACCCTTCCTCTTCTTCTTCGTCGTCTTCTTCTTCTTCTTCTTCTTCTTCTTCTTCTTCTTCTCTCTCTCTCTCTTTCTTCTTCTTCTTCTTCTCTCTCTTTCCTCCCGTAAATACCTTCCTCCTCCTTTTCTCTTATTTCTTCTTATTCTTATTTCCTTAAGTCACGCCCCCACCCCAAAATTTAAAATAATTAAATAATCAAAATAAATAAATGATAACTAAATAATAATAATAATTATTATAATAAAGATTAGGTGGAAGTCACTCATTAAATATAAACACTTCCGTTGACCGCGTTCTGACTTTGGCTCTGCTAGGGTTCGCTCTGTAGGGTGGAGACAGAAGGTTAACGTCGACCATCTTTCCGGCGAAGCGCCGTGTACTCCGGTCGTTAACACGACCGACGTTTACTGCTACTTAACATGGAGACGAACACTATGGCATACAGGGAGAAGGACGATGATTCACTGGTTATTTACGATGACGATGACGTTCTTGCCGGCGTCGAACGGTGCAAGTTCACATTGATGGGAAAATTTATCTCTTCAAAACAGGTGAACAAGGGGGCTCTTGAGAATGCCTTTCGAAACATTTGGGGTCAGCCGAAGGGGTTTAAAGTGGAAGAGGTGAGCCACAATCTATTCATGTTTCACTTTACAGATGAAACAGAGATGAACAGAGTAATTGAAGGGGGGCCATGGTGCTTTCGAAATAGGTGGCTAGTGGTGGCTCGGTGGAGAAGGGGTCTGTGTGAGACGGACGAAGTCTTTTCGAAAGTCAGATTATGGATGCAAGTGTGGGGATCCCCCCACAATGCAGAACGGAGAAAATAGCAAGAAAGTTGTGTTCGACGATGGGTGAGGTGTTGGAAGTGGGTTTATTTGAAGAACAGAGCTCCGGTAGCATGCATGTTTATGAAAGGTTTGATTGTGTTTGATCTAGAGAAACCTGTGCGTAAAGGTACAAACTTGGGAAACATCAATGACGAAATCCGTTGGGTCGACTTTAGGTACGAGAAGATTCCGAGGTGTTGCTACACATGCGGTATGTTCGGGCATGATGAATTGAGCTGCGAGACGATGAAAAAAGCGTTGTTAGGAAGGTGGATTTTAAGTCGAAGGAGCTTGGGCCATGGCTGAGAGCAGAGAGTGTGGGGAAGAGAGTGGCTTGGTCTATTTCAAGCAATGCTTCGCAGGGGTTCAAGAACTCAGTGGAAGAAAGGAAGATAGGAGTTGTAAGAAAAATTGACTCGGATGACTTGCTTAAAATATTAGAAAGAATGACGATGTGTGAGAAGAAAAATGATAGGGTGCCAACATCACTTAGTAATGGAGGGGAGGAAGTCATGTATACTCAGAGTAAAATTGGGAAGGAAGAAGGGCTGATGGTAATGAAGGAGGTGGGAGTCATTGAAGTAAAAAAGGGAGTGGAAGGATATGGTAATTTGGTGGAGATAGGGGAGGGGTCGGTGATAAAGGAAAAAAAGTGGTAACAGTGAGGTCGAGCCAATCAATATGGCAATGGAGACAGAGGGAGGGACATTACACAGGGAAGAAGATGTGAAAGGGGATAGCGAGAAGGGTATTGGAAGCAAAACATTTAAGGGAGGGGTGAAGAAATGGAAACGAGTGGCAAGGGAGAAAGAAAATGTCGTTCCGGTGATAGAGATTAAAAAGCGTCTCTTTAACGATTTAACTAATGCAAAAGAGGACTTGATGGAATCTAGTGGACCCATAGTAAAGAAAGGAAGGCACGGTGAGATTGATGATGAAGAAGACAAAACGGCGGGACCTGTCAAGCAGGCCTGCCGACACCCATGAAAATACTAGCCTAGAACTGCAGAGGGCTTGGGAACCCTCTTGCAGTTAATCCCTTATGCCGATTGATAAGGCAAGAAGATCCCAAGGTTGTATTCTTAAGTGAGACAAGGAGGACGGTTAGGGAAGGAGAACAGGTGAAGAGCAGGTTGAGGTTTAGAAACGGTTTGATTGTACCGTGTGTAGCAAGGAGAGGAGGATTGCTGATGTTGTGGAAGGAGGAAATAGATTTATCCATTAAAACTTTCTCAAAGTATCACATAGACGGGGTAATCAGTCATCGGAATGAAGGTGATATTAGAATTCAGGTTTTTACGGAGAACCGGTTACAGCACAACATTTTAATGGGTGGAACACACTGAAATCGTTACGAGATGACAGAAAGATACCTTGGGTGGTGATTGGTGATTTTAACGAGGTGTTACAGGCTAAGGAACAGTTGAGCAAAAATTTGAGACCGGAAGGACAGATCCTTTGGTTTAGGGAAGCTGTGGAACACTGTCAACTTAGAGATGGAGGTTATGAAGGGTATAAGTACACATGGAATAACAAGAGAGTGGGGAGGCGAATGTGCAGGTTCGGTTGGACAGAACTTTGGTTAACCAGTGGTGGGTTGACAAATTCCCAAATTTCAAGGTTAGTCATCTAATAGGAGGATCATCAGATCACTTGCCGATAATGATGGATTCAGATTACAAACTAAGGGCGAGTCATAGACGAAAGGAAAATTTTTTTCGTTTTGAACAAATGTTGACCATGCATAACGAATGTGAAGGGTTGATAAGAGAGAGTTGGGAAGAAGGGCGTTATATGGGAGGTACAGGGGTGGAAGGAAGTTTAGAGATGCTGAAAGAATCTCTCACTCAGTGGAACAAGAAGGTGTTCGAAAATGTCAATCACAGAATCAGAAAGCTGCAGGAGGAGTTACAGAAATTATACAAGGTCCCGGACGGCAGGTTGAATATAGAAAAGGTAAAGCAGGTCAAGAATCAGTTAAAAAATGCTTTTGCACAGGAGGAAATTATGTGGAGACAGAGATCAAGGGTATGTTGGTTGAAGGAAGGGGATAGAAATACTAATTTTTTCCACATTTTGGCTTCAAACAGGAGAAGGAAAAATGTTATCAAGGGTTTGCAAGACAATTCAGGAGTTTGGAGAGAGGAGATTGAAGAGAAGGGGGTCATAGTTGTTCACTACTTTCAAGATCTGTTCACTACGAGTGGGCCGACTAGCTATGAGGAAGTGACTAATCATGTGCCTAAGAAACTACCAGATGAGATCATGAACACCTTGGATGAAAATTTCACAATGGAAGAGGTGAAGGAGGCATGCTTTAGTATGTACCCGACTAAGGCCCTTACATATTCTAAGGCGGGTAAGGAAGTGTTAATTAAAGCTGTTGCTCAATCAATTCCTACATATTCTATGAGTTGTTTTTTGCTACCAAACAATCTTTGTCACAAATTGAACATGATGATGGCCAAGTTTTGGTGGGGGACTATTGGGGATGATCGCAAGATTCATTGGATTAGCTAGGAGAAATTGGCAGTTTCAAAAAAATTGGGAGGATTGGGTATCAGGGACCTTAAGAGCTTTAATTTGGCTCTATTAGCGAAACAAGGATGAAGATTACTACAGTATCCCGAGGCTTTGCTATCTAAGACCATGAAGGCAAAATACTTCAGGAATTCATCTTTCTTAGAAGTGAAAATGGGGTCGGCACCCTCATTTACTTGGCGGAGCATAATGGGTGGTAAGGATGTGTTGAGAATGGGATTGTTGAGGTTAGTAGGAGATGGAGACGCTACAAAAATATTCGGTGACCCATGGGTGTTAGGAGTGGAGAACATGACGCTTCATCCGAGGCCAGGAGGACTTGATTTTAATGCTAACGTTAGTTTGTTACTTGATGTCACAGGTAGATGGCGAATGGATGTATTGAGACAAAATTTTTCAGAGGACGAAGTTTCAGCTATTTTGAAACTGCTACAGCACACAAGAAGGAGTGAGGATCAATGGTCGTGGTCCTTAACTACACATGGAGGATTCACGGTCAAATCGGCGTATCATGCAATTCACAACGCAACTCAAGAACAAGCCACAGATATGGAATATGGTCATGTATGGTCAAGAATCTGGAAGATGAAAACACTACCAAGCACCAAACTCTTTATATGGAGAGCGGTGAAGAATATTCTTCCCACAGGCGATGCTTTGAGTAGGCGAGGAATGGATGTCGATGGGGCGTGTATTATATGCAAGATGGAAGCCGAGACTCGTTTTCATGCCGTTATAGGATGCGAGGATGCTCAACGTTTCTGGAAAACAACAAATCTACCTTTTGTTGATGAAAGGAACGACGAGACGGACTTCAAAGAATGGATGAATGCGGCTGTGGTTCAATGGGCACCAAAAGAGCTCGATCTCTTCGCCATGGCTGCTCAAAAATTGTGGGAGAGAAGAAACAAGATCAGAATAGGTGAAACAACGTTGAATTTAAATGAAATCTGGGGTAAGGTCTGCAACTTGTGGCACGAGTTGAATGGGGTCGAAGATGCCCAACTAATTGAGGACACAGTGAACGAAAGCAAGAAATGGCAACCTCCATCTTCGAGATTCTTGAAGCTTAACGTGGACGCTAGTGTGAGAGATGGGGGGCAAACGCGAGTTGGATGTATCATAAGTGTCACGACCCCCGTTTAGAGGACCGTGACCGGCACAGACACAGGGAATATCCCTGAACCTGTAAGCCTTATCACCTAATTCACAAAATATCTATTATTGAAAATACATCCACATGCAGTATAATACCATGGCTACACCGAAATGGTGGCCTATCCTAGGCAAGCAAATCCGCGGCCAGTGCCGCCTCAGGGTATAGATATAGGAAAACACACATAATATATATAACCTGTGTACTGGCTACACATCCGAAGATGCTGCCTATCCTATTCACATGCAACAGATATATGTATATATAAACATTTTGAAAACAAATTTTCCCTGTATCGTAGTAAAATAAATCCTGATCTTTAAGGTGTGTGAAGCTGACAGTTCTAGATTTAGTAATACAGTCTAATTGGGTACGTCTACCCTTTACTTTATTATACAATGATAAAGTAAATTAAATTACAATTACAATTTAGTCACCCATGTAATCCACATGAGCATACAACCCTAGGAGCAGAGATGGAAGAACCCTCACCTCGGTCACTTTACTTAACATTCCCTTTGAGCACTCTTGTCTCCAAGGAAGTACTTGAATCCTATCACATAAAACCAATTCAATCCATATCAATTTTCATACATCAACTTCTATTTCACCACATAAGTCCTATCACATATAATCATTTCCACCATATTCTAAATTCATAATTACATAGCAACTTAAAACTACATTCAAGGCTAACCCAAAACCCCTTATTAAGCTAAGGTCATCATTTAGAGTTCTTTTTAAGTTAAAAACAATTTATGCTTAAGTAAACAAGTCCTGCCACTTGCTCACTCTCCAAGCTCCTTCAATGAAGGATTTTGCCAAATATGGAAACTTCTCATTTTCACCATGGGTCCACACATAAAAAAAATCCAACCATTGGTCAATCTCTCATTTCATTTAGAAAGTGTAAGCAATTCATTTCGAACCCAAACAAACCAACAATTTTTTTATCTAGGATTTTGTTTGATCTTTGAAATGACACTTAAAAGTTGGTTAAACTCATTTTAGTTGAAGGAAAAGGAACCATTCAAATTAAGGAAGAAATAACAACTTTTCAAAACTAGAAACTTGGTAGTGTGTAAAACAGAACCGCTAAATTTCGAGAAACTTCCCAGAAATTATAACCGTTGGAATTTTTAGTAAAAATTCAACTTAGAAAGCTTAGGATGTTAGCTTTCATATGGCTTTTGAATCACTCAAATTCATTAAGTAACGAATTCAGAAAACACATTTAAACAGAGCAAGATCAGATTCAAAACAGCATGCAACATTTGGCAAGCTTCATTGAATTGGTCATATCTCCTTCCATACTTAACGAAATTATTTGATTCTTCTTTCTAAATCAACCTTAGAGATAAAATATTCTAATTATCAATTCATTACAGAAAGGATTTGAGCCATTTAAGAGCAGTAATTTAAAACCAGTAGCCAATCATACAAAAATTCCGCATCAGTTTAGAAAACAGAACCGCTAACTTTCAAGGCAATTTCCAGAAGATCTAACCGTTGGAATATTTTGGAAAAATACAATTTAGAAAGCTTAGGATGTTAGCTTTCATATGGATTTAGAATCAAGCAAATCCATCAAGAAAAGAAATCAGAAAACACGTTTAAACAGAGCAAGGTCAGATTCAAAAACTCAGTTTTTGACAAAAAAACATGTTCCACGAATTCCTTGTGTCTTATACCATAAAAGATTGTTGTTTTTAGAAGAACATGATGAACAAACTCAAACTCAAATCTCTAACCCAACAAAATCTCAGCACAACCAACAATTAAAACATGCAATAGAAATGTTCATAACATCAAAAATGCAAAGTTTGAGCCTCAATTGTTCATAAATTCAAGAAATGGTGAGGATGAGAAAAATCATAGATGGAGGAGATTACTAAACCTACCTTTGATGGATGAATATAGATGAAGATGAAGCTTGAAAAGGTCACTTGAGTGTTGCTCCGGTCACCGGCCACCGGATTCCGGCCACCCTTCACCTTCAACCTTCAAGCTTCCTCACAATTGCTCTCCCTTCTCTCCAAAACCCTAACCCTCACTTCCTCTCTCTAAAATGTGAAAAATGGATGTGTTATGCGTGAATGGTGACTGGATGGGGGTTTATGAGTGTGTTTATTATCTTTTGGGAAAAATTATAGTTTTTGCCACTTTCAGAAATTTCTTTTCAATTAAGTCCCAATTTCTTAGGTCCTGAATTAAATCTTGAAAATTATTTTCTACTTCTTTTCTTTCCCTTTCATTTTATTTTAAACCTCGAAAAAATTTCTTTCCGGTTTCTTTTAACTTTCACATATATTTTATTTTATTTTATTTTTTTCTAAGGTTTTAATTCCTAGCCCCGGAATAAATTATTCTTAAATCCTCGAAATTTTAAATAAATCATTCTTTAATCCTCGAAATTTTCCGGGGTATTACATTCTTCCCCCCTTAAGAAATTCGGTCCCAGAATTTCATCTCCTTCGTGGGGTTGTTGGCTTGTTGCCCTCCCTTGGCTGAATTTCATCTATGGTTTCCCTCAATGTGGAAGTTTTACCATTTTACCCTACAGTTCATCTTTCCTTCCTAGAGACTCAAGGTCTCTATCTGGTTTCTACATATTCTTTCTGTGATCGTTTCCATTTCTAGTTTCGTAGTTAACCACCCCTTCGCGAGGTGTTAACTAATAGACTCCATCTGTCGTCGTATCCTTCCCCGAGGATACCTAACTTTCCTAGTTTCAATTTACTTTGTGCTACAAATTTTGCAATGGAGTGTCTGGCACGTACCACATGCCATGCCCCAATTTAGTTCTCCGAGGAGTTAACTATTGCCTTCTCTAGTGAGGCTTACCTTGACTCAATCTGCTTGTCCGACTAGCTACTTTCATAGTGACTTCTTATATCCGTCTTGGAACACTCCAAGACACTAGCTATTTGCATAGCACACTAGGCTCTATTTCTATAAACTCTAACTGACGAAGTACTCCCCTACATCGGGGTCTCCGTACTTAAGTATCCTCTACTACCAAGCAGCTACCCTTCTGCCGGTATTCCCCTAATGTATTCTTTGTAAACGACTTCTCCAAAAAAGTCCGTTTACATCTTACTACACCCTTTACTCTACATCTAGACTTACCGCTTACCCGGCATACACCCTACGTAGGTGTTTATACTTTGTGCCATCAATGTATCCAACCCTTCCGAGGTTGTTACACTCACTACTGACTCGATTTACCCTACTCGTGTCCTAACGGAGCTAAATGCCATGGCACTAGCACAACTATGTATTACACTTACCGTTTCTCCACCAAACGGTAAGGATCTTTCCTTTATGACTCGTGTTTCCCTTTCTTTTCCAGACTTCTACACTTACCTTTAGTGGTTTCCATAACCACTTCAGGTTACTCCCTGTCGACATCCTATGTCTGACTGATTTAGACTCTTCTCTGACTACTACTTGTAGTCATTTCTGTTTATAATGGAAACTCACAAGTTTCCTCCTTACCATCATACTCATTACTCTGCCTCAGGCTCAGTTCGGTTTTCACTTCCAAGGACCTCGCTTAACACGACTATGACTGAGGATCTATACCATCCTCAAGTTAGTCCACTTAGAGTTGCACATCCTATGCTAACTCTACTCATTGGATTTCCGTTGGCTTTTACCCCAACTTGGCCCACTCGGACTCCTCAACTCACTTAGATCCTGTATTCCTACTTGGAATGTTTGATCCGTTAACTCTAACATGAACATTTCCGTACATGCTTTACTCCCCTTAACCAAACGGGATACGCTCCCACGGTTTGACTCTTTCCTTTCTTTTGATGTGGCATATGTTCACGAACATATACCGCCTCTTGCAAGTGTGTTACCTGTTGGGTTCCAATCGCCCCCAACGGTAGCATACCTGTTTTATCATTTTGGCTCGCATCCCCAGATGCTTACCCGACTCCGTTCCCATATTCACTCTCTTCTTTTCCATTTCGTACCTACGTGGTACTCTTTCTTCGAGTATTTCTCCATACTCGTTACTCACTAAATTCTCCTTCTCGATTAACCATCCTTACGATTAATTTTCCTTTTATGGCACCCACATGGCCACTTATACGTTTGGTTTGTCCACTCAGTCTCCACCCATACACGGGCTTCAGACTAACGGATTTACGGTTCACCAACCTGTGGAACTAGCTTACCTAGCTATGTCCACTACAATCTGTGTGCTATACATGCACTTACGACAGTAATTGGTTCTCCACCTCCTACTTGCCTCTTATCCTATGGGGTCCTATGGGCTTCCGCTCTTCCCCCTTATGGGACTACTTATCCCTGTCTACTTTCTCTCCCCTCGGGCCTCCACGAGTCCCTTTGGATTTACCTCTCACGTTATCTCCTTCGAGAGCGATCTACCTCAACAGCATTCATTTTCTTATCTCTGGACGGTACCCGAAGGTCTACGCCCATTTCCACTTCTAGACCTGCTCCTTAGCACTTTAGCACTCTCTAGTGCTTTTCGATGTCTAGTTAACTTTAATCACTCCAAGCGAGTGATTTTCTCAACTACATCTACCATCCTTATACAGCTTACCTGTAAAAGGACTATTGTTTAGTAGGGTATTGGTCGCACGAGTTATTTTTCTTAGGCATCCTGCGAGTTTTAAAAATTAATTCAAGTTTATTTCATAGAAAATGACGCCTAAGGTTTTTGTAAATGATTAGGGTTTAACCAATTGAAATGACACAATTGAGAAAAAGTTTTCATGAAAAATTTGCCTTCCAATGGTTATCCCTAGCATTTTCAAGAAAAGTTTGAGGGTCTTTCAGAATCTCTCATCCGGAAAGACCAAAAAGATTTTTACAAAAATTTCTCATGTGATCAATATCCTATTCTTTATGCTCTTCCTTAAGCAACCCAAGAGAGTTTGGTTGGGCTTAATCCCTTCTTTTCCCCCTTGTTTGCTTAGGAACTAGCAGTTCATGGATCGAGCGCAGGGTTGGACTAGGCTCCTTCCCTGTGCCTTACCATTTACTATGTTTCCTGCTCGGCGTATGGTCACGCTCTACACGTTTACATATGCCTCTACTTCCTAATATTTATTTCTACGGCATATGGTTCGGCCACTTTTCCCTTCCATATACTGTATCATGATTTTCTAGTCCGTAGACTTCTACTTTTATACTGTGGCATACACCACCTCTTTTCTGTTTACTTTCTAGGAAGGACAACTCACTTCCTTCAGCCATAGCATACCGCACAGTCGTGACCCATTCACTTGGTCATCTTCCTGTCGATCTCATGCCTCATGGCTCTGTTTATTCTTGTCTGTAAACATTCTATTTCAATCGCCCCATGGACTTACTTTCTTTTCTACACGCCAAGCGTGTATTTTCTTTCACTTTACACATTATCCCTAGCCTGAACTACCATTCACTGCATATTTCTATTCTACTTGCATTCCATACTATAATCAAACAACTTGTGCCTATACCATAGCACACAATGCGCCGCTAACAGAGCAGACGCATCGTCTCATTTAACACAGGCAAAACGATCACACATTGTAGCGCATTACTGCCTACAATTCAACCAAATGTGTTTGTGTCTAGGTAGCATTCTCCATGAATGTCTCCTTTCCCTATTATGGCGTCCTAAGGTTCCCGGGGTCACTGCCACCCCACCTTACGCCTTAGTGCTAATCGGCACTTGTGTACTGTACAGGTTATATGCTTTGCATAGAATTTCACATACAAATTCTATGCTTAAAGCGATGACTCGAAAGAATTCATGACTCAACATCCTGAGCAACCTCACAAGTGCCCGTCGGAACCACCGTTATGTCCGGATTCGTAATGGATAGCCCAACTGACACCCGAGACTACTAGTTAGCTTCACACTCTTAAAGAACAACATGCCTTTGATACCAAGTTTGTCACGACCCCCGTTTAGAGGACCGTGACCGGCACAGACACAGAGAATATCCCTGAACCTGTAAGCCTTATCACTTAATTCACAAAATATCTATTATTGAAAATACATCCACATGTAGTATAATACCATGGCTACACCGAAATGGTGGCCTATCCTAGGCAAGCAAATCCACGGCCAGTGCCGCCTCAGGGTATAGATATAGGAAAACACACATAATATATATAACTTGTGTACTGGCTACACATCCGAAGATGCTGCCTATCCTATTCACATGCAACAGATATATGTATATATAAACATTTTGAAAACAAATTTTCCCTGTATCGCAGTAAAATAAATCCTGATCTTTAAGGTGTGTGAAGCTGACAGTTCTATATTTAGTAATATAGTCTAATTGGGTACGTCTACCATTTACTTTATGATACAACGTTAAAGTAAATTAAATTACAATTACAATTTAGTCACCCACATGAACAAGTTGTGGGTCTTGGAAAGTGTTGCTCAACCCTCATTCCACCGAGACTTCTTCCACCTGTACTTAACCTGTCTCTGTGTAGTAAAAATGAGGTGTGAGTCTTAACCACGCGACTCAGTGAGGACTCTCCCATCCCCGGCGCAAGGTGGGTACCTTACCGCTGGGACTGCGAGTCATACACAACCACAAGCACAAACAACTAGTTACAGTGAGTTAGCATGCATTCTTGGTGATCACACAATAACAGAAATTTCACCCAAACACTCACATTCAATTAATAGATATAAGCATGCAGCAGTTTATTCCACGTCATCAATTAGCAAGTAACATGTAACACATAGTACTGGCTTTTACCTACCGGTCTTCTCACGTTCAACATGTTTGAATCAACAAGACGCATGGTGACGTAGTCCTGTACGTTACCACTATGCTGCACAAACAACAGTTATATGCAACCACATACAATTTATACAAACACATAGATACTAAACATACATCTACTTAATCTCCCCAACCCTGGGGTATCTACTAGCCACTACGTGGCTTTTCTAGTTCAAACCCGTGCACTCGGGCTACTGGCCACCACGTGGCAAAACATACTTAACCCATTCACTTGGGTACTGGTCACCTCGTGACAATTCTGTTAATCAAACACAATCAACTACTATCTATCAAACAACTGACGCATAGCCACCACGTGGCACGTCCTGACCCCTTACTGCGGGGCAATAGCTTGAGCCCACTCGTCCATTACCCAACCAGGCCACATGGCAGGCACGACACGACGTCTCGAAGCATGGCCACTGACACACCCTGGACCAACTCCACAGGATGGTTTCTCTTTTACTAGGTTAGGCTCACGGTTCACCCGTAGGTTCTTCCCGTGTCTCCTTACCTTAGTCTCCCATATTAATAGGATTCTTTGTATCTTTCCCGAAGGATCAACAATTCTTCTCCTTATTAATATGTACAAGTATCCTCAACAGGATATAACTCATATACCCGTCCAGATGCACTCTCTGAGCCTCAAGCTATTGTCATAGCAATATAAAACCTTTTTGACCCTATTGCCAGGATAGGGCAATGACCATCGTCATGGTGATTATAAAACTGAGGTCTCAGGTGCCATCCGACGTTATTTTAGTCGATGTCTCACATCGCTAGCATAATCAAATCCGAAACTTACCAATAACTCCCTTTGCATGATTATAATTTAAGTCACCGTCGTGACGAGTTTTCAAAATAAAAGCTTAGTCCTTCCGTACAAGGACTCTTGCCACCGTCGTGGAAAAAGATTTAATAAAATACTCATCATGCCCCCGGAGTGTGTGAGTTGGATTTGTAACACACCAATCTTAGCAAACAATTATACTCTACTCATATGTCTTCCTATCCAAGCTACTTTCCACAACCTATTTTCTAATTCTTTCATTCTTTTAGTATTCTATATCTCTAGCTAACACATACCAGACAAGCAGAGAATATACATACCCATGTAATCCACATGAGCATACAACCCTAGGAGCAGAGATGGAAGAACCCTCACCTCGGTCACTTTACTTAACATTCCCTTTGAGCACTCTTGTCTCCAAGGAAGTACTTGAATCCTATCACATACAACCAATTCAATCCATATCAATTTTCATACATCAACTTCTATTTCACCACATAAGTCCTATCACATATAATCATTTTCACCATATTCTAAATTCATAATTACATAGCAACTTAAAACTACATTCAAGGCTAACCCAAAACCCCTTATTAAGCTAAGGTCATCATTTAGAGTTCTTTTTAAGTTAAAAACAATTTATGCTTAAGTAAACAAGTCCTGCCACTTGCTCACTCTCCAAGCTCCTTCAATGAAGGATTTTGCCAAATATGGAAACTTCTCATTTTCACCATGGGTCCACACATAAAAAAAATCCAACCATTGGGCAATCTCTCATTTCATTTAAAAAGTGTAAGCAATTCATTTGGAACCCAAACAAACCAACAATTTTTTTATCTAGGATTTTGTTTGATCTTTGAAATGACACTTAAAAGTTGGTTAAACTCATTTTAGTTGAAGGAAAAGGAACCATTCAAATTAAGGAAGAAATAACAACTTTTCAAAAACTAGAAACTTGGTAGTGTGTAAAAATACAACTTAGAAAGCTTAGGATGTTTGCTTTCATATGGCTTTTGAATCAGTCAAATCCATTAAGTAACGAATTCAGAAAACACATTTAAACAGAGCAAGATCAGATTCAAAACAGCATGCAACATTTGGCAAGCTTCATTGAATTGGTCATATCTCCTTCCATACTTAACGAAATTATTTGATTCTTTTTTCTAAATCAACCTTAGAGATAAAATATTCTAATTATCAATTCATTACAGAAAGGATTTGAGACATTTAAGAGCAGTAATTTAAAACCAGTAGCCAATCATACAAAAATTCCGCATCAGTTTAGAAAACAGAACCGCTAACTTTCAAGGCAATTTCCAAAAGATCTAACCGTTGGAATATTTTGGAAAAATACAATTTAGAAAGCTTAGGATGTTATCTTTCATATGGATTTAGAATCATGCAAATCCATCAAGAAAAGAATTCAGAAAACACGTTTAAACAGAGCAAGGTCAGATTCAAAAACTCAGTTTTTGACAAAAAAACATGTTCCACGAATTCCTTGTGTCTTATACCATAAAAGATTGTTGTTTTCAGAAGAACATGATGAACAAACTCAAACTCAAATCTCTAACCCAACAAAATCTCAGCACAACCAACAATTAAAACATCCAATAGAAATGTTCATAACATCAAAAATGCAAAGTTTGAGCTTCCATTGTTCATAAATTCAAGAAATGGTGAGGATGAGAAAAATCATAGATGGAGGAGATTACTAAACCTACCTTTGATGGATGAATATAGATGAAGATGAAGCTTGAAAATGTCACTTGAGTGTTGCTCCGGTCACCGGCCACCGGATTCCGGCCACCCTTCACCTTCAACCTTCAAGCTTCCTCACAATTGCTCTCCCTTCTCTCCAAAATCCTAACCCTCACTTCCTCTCTCTAAAATGTGAAAAATGGATGTGTTATGCGTGAATGGTAGCTGGATGGGGGTTTATGAGTGTGTTTATTATCTTTTGGGAAAAATTATAGTTTTTGCCACTTTCAGAAATTTCTTTTCAATTAAGTCCCAATTTCTTAGGTCCTGAATTAAATCCTGAAAATTATTTTCTACTTCTTTTCTTTCCTTTTCATTTTATTTTAAACCTCGAAAAAAGTTCTTTCCGGTTTCTTTTAACTTTCACATATATTTTATTTTATTTTATTTTTTTCTAAGGTTTTAATTCCTTGCCCCGGAATAAATCATTCTTAAATCCTCGAAATTTTAAATAAATCATTCTTTAATCCTGGAAATTTTCCGGGGTATTACAATAAGAGACTACATGGGCAGATGCTTAGCGGCAATGACCAAGGAAATCACGGGTTGCTATTCGGTGGAGATGGCTGAAACCTTGGTAGTGCATGAAGGAATGGTGGTTGCAAAACGCATGAGCATTCTGAATGTGGTAGTGGAGGGTGACTCAGCAAGTGTCATCAATATTCTAAATGGGGCAGGAATGGACTGTACTTACGTGAGCTTTATTATAAAAGACATTTTGCAATTATGTTCTAGTTTTAGATCCTATTCTTTTAATTGGGTTAGGAGGGAGGCTAATAAGGTTGCTGATATTTTAGCTCATGACCCGGTTACGTTTCCAAGTGATAACTCAGGCATTTTAGTTTGGCTTGAAGATTATCCTAGTCTTATTTGTAATGCTCTTAAGAGTGACATTTTAACTTAATGAATTATTGAAGTATTTCTATAAAAAAAAAAAAAGATTAGGTGGAAAATATCCCCAATTAAATCCTCCTCTTTCCAATTAAAATTTTCATTTCCTCTTATATCTCAAATTAAATACCCAAAAATATTCCCTACTCTCTTTTCACCATTTAATTCAGGTTTCCAATTCCTTAGGTCCTGAAAAAGAAAAATAAATATAAAGTTTTCGAAACACTCATCGATGAAAACTAATTAAATAAAGAAAAATGAATATCACGTTTTCGAAACACTCATCGGCGAAAACTGATTAAGAAAAAGAAAAATGAATATCAAGTTTTCGAAACACTCATCGGTGAAAACTAATTAAATAAAGAAAAATGAATATCACGTTTTAGAAACACTCATCGGCGAAAACTGATTAAGAAAAATATAAATGAATATCAAGTTTTCGAAACACTCATCGGTGAAAACTATTTGAAAAAAAAGAAAAATGAATATTACGTTTTCGAAACACTTATCGGCGAAATCTGATTAAAAAATAGAAAAATGAATATCAAGTTTTCAAAACACTCATTGGCGAAAACTGATTAAGAAAAAGAAAAATGAATATCAAGTTTTCGAAACACTCATCAGGGAAAACTATTTAAAAAAAGAAAAAGAAAAAATGAATATTACGTTTTCGAAACACACATCGGCGAAAACTGATTAAAAGAAAGAAAAAATGAATATCAAGTTTTCAAAACACTCATCGACGAACACTGATTAAAAAAAAGAAAAAAGAAAATCAAGTTTTCAGAACACTCATCGGCGAAAACTGATTAAAAAAAGAAAAATGAATATCCATTTTTCGAAACACTCATCGACGAAAACTATTTAAAAAAGAAAAAGAAAAATGAATATTACGTTTTGGAAACACTCAACGGCGAAAACTGATTAAAAAATGAAAAATTACTATCAAGTTTTTGAAACACTCATCGGTGAAAACTGATAATAAAAAAGAAAAAGTGAATATGAAGTTTTCGAAACACTCATTGACCAAAACTAATTAAAAAAGAAATATAAATATCAAGATTTCGAAACACTCATCGGTAAAAACTTATTAAAAAAAGAAAAATAAATATCATGTTTTCGAAACATTCATCAACCAAAATTAATTAAAAAAGAAAAATGAATATCAAGTTTTCAAAACACTCATCGGCGAAAACTGATTAAAAAAATGAGAAATGAATATGAAGTTTTCGAAACACTCATTAGCGAAAACATACTAAAAAAAGAAAAATGAATATCAAGTTTTCGAAAAACTCATCTAAGAAAACTGATTAGAAAAAATAAAAATAAATATCAAGTTTTCGAAACACTCATCGACGAAAACTGATTAAAAAAGGAAAATAAATATCAAGTTTTCGAAACACTCATCGGCGAAAACTTATTAAAAAAACAAAAATGAATATCAAGTTTTCGAAACACTAATCGGTGAAAACTAATTGAATAAAGAAAAATGAATATCACGTTTTCGAAACACTCATCGGCGAAAACTGATTAAGAAAAAGAAAAATGAATATCAAATTTTCGAAACACTCATCGGTGAAAACTAATTAAATTAAGAAAAATGAATATCACGTTTTCGAAACAATTATTGGCGAAAACTGATTAAGAAAAATATAAATGAATATCAAGTTTTCGAAACACTCATCAGCAAAAACTATTTAAAAAAAAGAAAAATTGTGAATAAACAGAGAAAATTGGAATGCAATCTTCTGATTTCATTCATGTGTATAAGCAGAAATATATACAAGTATACCAGTTGTACAGACAGAGCTAAAAAGGAAAATGAACATATTAGAAGTAAATTCCCTAAACATATGCTACCAAGAAATCAAGAGGAATTAATATAGTTGACTATTCACAAAGCTTTTAAAACCAGTGTCCAAGATATATGCCGAGAATGTTGTTGTTGCTGGTAGACTTGGTCCAATACCCCCCCTCAAGTTGGAGCATGAGGATTCAGAATGCCCAACTTGCAAAGAAGGAAATTGAACTGATCCTTGCCCAAGGCCTTGGTAAGAATGTCAGCAAGTTGCAGAGAGGTGGACACATGAGCTGTTTGAATGTTGCCAGATTGTATCTCATTGCGGATGAAGTGACAATCTACCTCAATATGCTTCGTGCGTTCATGATAAACGGGATTGGCAGCTATGTGCAAGGCTGCTTGACTGTCACAGTACATACGCATAGGGGCAGTGTGTTCAATTCCAAGAGAAGTCAACAAACCCTTCAGCCACTTAAGTTTACATGCAGTTGTGGTCATAGATCGATATTCGGCTTCAGCGGAAGAACGAGACACAGTTTGTTGCTTCTTAGTTTTCCATGAGACAGACGAGCTCCCTAAGAGAATGAAATAACCCGTGAGAGAGCGACGAGTAAGAGGACAACTAGCCGAATCTGAGTCACAAAAAGCAGACAACTATAAGTCACTCTGCACACTCAACAAAATACCTTGTCCTGGATTTCCTTTCAAATAACGCACAACCTGTAGGGCTGCGTCCCAATGATCGTGTTTCGGGTCCTGCATAAATTGTGCAAGAATATGCACACAATAAGACAGTTCAAGTCTGGTAATAGTCAAATAGATAAGCCGTCCAACAAGACGCCGATATTGCGCAGGGTCATCCACGTTAAGACTCTTTGTAAGAGCCAATTTGTGGTTTTGTTCAAGAGGAGTTCCAGCTGGTTTCGCTCCGAGCAAACCTGCTTCAGAAATTATATCTAAAGCATATTTACGTTGACACAAGAAGATGCTGCTGGAATTTCGTGCTACTTCAATCCCTAAGAAATATTTCAGTGTGCCTAAGTCTTTCATATGAAAGCACTCACTCAAATAACCTTTGAACTTCTGTATAGCAATGCCATCATTACCAGATATAATGAGACCATCAACGTAAACAAGAATATGCAATCGAGTAACTCCTTGTTGATATGTAAACAATGAGTAGTCAGAACCGGATTGTTGAAATCCATAAGTCTTCAAGGAGGTTGCCAGTTTGGCAAACCAACACCGAGGTGCTTGTCGCAAACCATATAAAGACTTCCGAAGTCGACATACCTTACCTGGTGTTTGAGAAACAAAACCGGGAAGCATCTTCATATACACCTCTTCGTCTAATTCACCATGCAAGAAAGCATTTTGGACATCCATTTGATGCAATTCCCAATTCTTTGCAGCTACAACAACAAGGAAGGTTCGTACAAATTAAAAAAGGAAAATAAATATCAAGTTTTCAGAACACTCATCGGCGAAAACTGATTAAAAAAAGAAAAATGAATATCAATTTTTCGAAACACTCATCGACGAAAACTATTTAAAAAAGAAAAAGAAAAATGAATATTACGTTTTGGAAACACTCAACGGCGAAAACTGATTAAAAAAAAAGAAAAAATGAATATCAAGTTTTCAAAACACTCATCGACGAACACTGATTAAAAAAAAGAAAAATGAAAATCAAGTTTTCAGAACACTCATCGGCGAAAAGTGATTAAAAAAAGAAAAATGAATATCAATTTTTCGAAACACTCATCGACGAAAACTATTTAAAAAAGAAAAAGAAAAATGAATATCATGTTTTCGAAACAATAATCGGCGACAACTATTTTAAAAACAAAAAGAAAAATGAATATTACATTTTCGAAACACTCATCGGCGAAAACTGATTAAAAAAAAGAAAAATAAATATCAAGTTTTGAAAACACTCATCGTTGAAAACTTATTAAAAAAAAGAAAAATTAATATCAAGTTTTCGAAACACTCATCGACCAAAACTAATTAAAAAAGAAATATGAATATCAGGTTTTCGAAACACTCATCGGTGAAAACTTATTAAAAAAACAAAAATAAATATCATGTTTTCGAAACATTCATCGACCAAAACTAATTTAAAAAGAAAAATGAATATCAAGTTTTCAAAACACTCATCGCCGAAAACTGATTAAAAAAATGAGAAATGAATATCAAGTTTTCGAAACACTCATTAGCGAAAACATAGTAAAAAAAGAAAAATGAATATCAAGTTTTCGAAAAACTCATCTACGAAAACTGATTAAAAAAATAAAAATGAATATCAGGTTTTCGAAACACTCATCGACGAAAACTGATTAAAAAAGAAAAATAAATATCAAGTTTTCGAAACACTCATCGGCAAAAACTAATTAAAAAAACAAAAATGAATATCAAGTTTTCGAAACACTAATCGGTGAAAACTAGTTGAATGAAGAAAAATGAATATCACGTTTTCAATACACTCATCGGCGAAAACTGATTAAGAAAAATATAAATGAATATCAAGTTTTCGAAACACTTATCGGCAGAAACTATTTAAGAAAAAAAGAAAAATGAATATTATGTTTTCGAAACACTCATCGGCGAAAACTAATTAAAAAAAAGAAAAATGAATATCAAGTTTTCAAAACACTCATCTGAGAAAACTGATTAAAAAAAATGAATATCTAGTTTTCAGAACACTCATCGGCGAAAACTGATTAAAAAAAGAAAAATGAATATCAATTTTTCGAAACATTAATCCACGAAAACTATTTAAAAAAAGAAAAATGAATATTACGTTTTCGAAACACTCAACGGCGAAAACTGATTAAAAAATGAAAAATTCCTATGAAGTTTTCAAAACACTCATCGGTGAAAAATGATTAAAAAAAGAAAAATGAATATGAAGTTTTCGAAACACTCATCAGCGAAAACGGGGGAAATCTAAGTCTAACTAAAGAACACGCATGATATTCCGTTAGTTACAAATAGGGCGTCTTTCAAGGTTAAATATATTAGTTGATTTTGTTTAGGTTGTTCGGGTTGATCGAGTCGGTCATCCTGATCGGACAGACAGGATTATGAAGCAAGTATTCCACATAGTGGCCATTACCTTGGTTTAAATTGAGGTCAGACAAGTTTCCGGCTATTACTCTAAGCATGCCTTGGAGTCAGAAAGTTTCTGGTGTGATCAACCAGGCTCGTACATGAAATTGCCTTGGGGCCAGTATTTCTCTTAGCGTAATGCGGGAGACAGAAAGTGAGTGCCTACGTGCACAAGTACATGTTAACTATGGAACCATATGTTATATGTTTATGATTAATTTATATGCGGATTAATAAATATGATAGAAGCATGAAATAGGATTTTAAATTGCGAATATGATTTACTGATTGCTTGATCATGTTAAAGATCATAATACGAATCCATTTCATGCGCATGCGCATGTGGTTGTTCGCGTCAGTAGTTAATTTGATTATGTATATATGTTGTGATGTATATATATATATATATATATATATATATATATATATATATATATGAATCCTTTTTCGGCGTGGCGTATGTACGTTTACATCTGCTGTGTATATATATATATATATATATATATCACACTTTAATTCTAGCATTTTCGGCTTCATACAGATTAAGGTTAAGTCTTGGTGTTGGGAATATAGGCTATAATATAAAATATATCATGTGTATATATACATATGACTTCTGCATGTGAATAGGATAGATCACACGCATTGAGACGTGTGATCAATATGTAAATTATATGTATGTGTGGCTGAATACCTGATTGTATGAAAATATGGCTTCCGCATGTGAATTGGATAGAGCACACGCATTGAGGCGTGTGATCAATATGTAAACTATATGCAAGCGTGTGATTGAATATATGTATGACCGTATACAGGACTTCTGCATGTGAATAGGATAGATCACCCGCCTTGAAGCGTGTGATCAATATGTATACTATATGTACGTGTGAGTGATTATGTGTATATGTATAGACTGAAGCGGCGCTGAGCGAGCCGTGGATTGCACTGTCACGACCCCCGTTTATAGGACCGTGACCGGCACAGACACAGGGAATACCCTAGGAGCAGAGATGAAAGAGCCCTCACCTTGGTCACTTTACTTAACATTCCCTTTGAGCACTCTTGTCTGCAAGGAAGTACTTGAATCCTATCACATACAACCAAGTCAATCCATATAAACTTTCATACATCAACTTCTATTTCACCACATAAGTCCTATCACATATAATCCTTTCCACCATATTCTAAATTCATAATTACATAGCAACTTAAAACTACATTCAAGGCTAACCCAAAACCCCTTATTAAGCTAAGGTCATCATTTAGAGTTCTTTTTAAGTTAAAAACAATTTATGCTTAAGTAAACAAGTCTTGCCACTTGCTAACTCTCCAAGCTCCTTCAATGAAGGATTTTGCCAAATATGGAAACTCCTCATTTTCACCATGGGTCTACACATAAAAAAAATCCAACAATTGGGCAATCTCTCATTTCATTTAAAAAGTGTAAGCAATTCATTTGGAACCCAAACAAACCAACAATTTTTTTATCAATGATTTTGTTTGATCTTTGAAATGACACTTAAAAGTTGGTTAAACTCATTTTAGTTGAAGGAAAAGGAACCATTCAAATTAAGGAAGAAATAACAACTTTTCAAAAACTAGAAACTTGGTAGTGTGTAAAACAGAACCGCTAACTTTCGAGAAACTTCCCAGAAACTCTAACCGTTGGACTTTTTAGTAAAAATACAACTTAGAAAGCTTAGGATGTTAGCTTTCATATGGATTTGGAATCACTCAAATACATTAAGTAACGAATTCAGAAAACACATTTAAACAGAGCAAGATCAGATTCAAAACAGCATGCAACATTTGGCAAGCTTCATTGAAATGGTCATATCTCCTTCCATACTTAACGAAATTATTTGATTCTTCTTTCTAAATCAAGCTTAGAGATAAAATATTATAATTATCAATTCATTACAGAAAGGATTTGAGCCATTTAAGAGCAGTAATTTAAAAACAGTAGCCAATCATACAAAAATTCCGCATCAGTTTAGAAAACAAAACCGCTGATTTTCGAGGCAATTTCCAGAAGCTCTAACCGTTGGAATATTTTGAAAAAATACAATTTAGAAAGCTTAGGATGTTAGCTTTCATATGGATTTGGAATCATGCAAATCCATCAAGAAACGAATTCAGAAAACACGTTTAAACAGAGCAAGGTCAGATTCAAAAACTCAGTTTTTGACAAAAACATGTTCCACGAATTTCTTGTGTCTTTTACCATCAAAGATTGTTGTTTGTAGAAGAACATGATGAACAAACTCAAACCCTAAACTCAGCACAATAAACAATTAAAACATCCAATAGAAATGTTCATAACATCAAGAATGCAAAGTTTGAGCCTCCATTGTTCATAAAATCAAGAAATGGTGAGGATGAGAAAAATTATAGATGGAGGAGATTACTAAACCTACCTCAAGAGAGTAAAACAAGATGAAGAGAAGGTTGGGGGCGGCTTCCTAATCCTTGCTCCGGCTCGCCGGATTCCGACGAGATTCTCGCCGGATTTGCTCCCTCATCCAAGCCCTAGCTCTCCCTCTCTCTCCTTTCCTTTCTTTTTCTTTTTTGATTGTGTGTGAGTGGCGTGGAAGGGGTGTAAGTGGGGAGAAACAAGTTTTCTCTTCATTTTAGTCCCTCCATCCTCTAACTCTACGTTTTCCTTCGTTTTAGTACCCGGTTCCTTTTAACTTTCATACTTTATATATATATATATATATATATATATATATATATATATATATATATTTAAGTTTTAAATTCCTAGCCCCGGAATAAATCTTTCTTCAATTCTAAAAAAAAATTTAAATAAATCATTCTTAAATCCTCAAAATTTTCCGGGGTATTACATTCTTCCCCCCTTAAGAAATTTGGTCCCCGAATTTCATCTCCTTTGTGGGGTTGTTGGCTTGTTGCCCTCCCTTGGCTCAATTTCATCTATGGTTCCTCTCAACGTGGAAGTTTTACCGTCTTACCCTACGATTCATCTTTCTTTCCTAGAGACTCAAGGTCTCTATCTGGTCTCTACATCTTCTTTCTGTGATCGTTTGTATTCCTAGTTGAAAGAGATTTGAGAAGAAGAAGACAAGAGAGTATATTCAGAAACACATTGTATATTTCATTACTGATAACAGAGGCATTACATGATATTTATAACACAATGATGGTGATACAACCGAGGCTCACATACTCAGATCTATAACTGACAACTGGACTAACTTATAACAAACTCTAACTGACTTAGAAGATTCTAGACTACTTACATACTCTATCATCCCCCCGTAAACTTAGTGTGGTTATGACTAAACACAGTAAGTTTATCCTTCAAAATACAAAATCTCTGCCCTGACAAAGGCTTTGTAAGAGCATCAGCAATTTGGTCCACAGCAGGAATGTGAACTACACAAAGTTGTCTCTTTAAAACTCTATCTCGAACAAAATGAATATCGAGCTCCATGTGCTTCGTTTTCTGATGAAGAACCGGATTGTGAGCAATATGAACAGCACTGATATTATCACAAAATAAAACTGGCTTTACTAAAGAATGAACTTTAAGCTCTTGAAGTAAAGATTCAAGCCAAGTCATGTCAGCTACTGTGTTTGCAATGCTTCTGTATTCTGCTTCCGTGCTTGACCGAGCCACTACCTGCTGTTTCTTAGAACTCCATGACACTAGATTGCCTCCAAGAAAAATACATGAACCAGAAGTAGAACGACGATCATTAACATCACTAGCCCAGTCAGCATCTAAATAGGCCTTGATGGCAAACGTGGAAGTTGGTCTAAGGATAAAACCATGAGAGATAGTCCCTTTAAGATACCTAAGAATACGTTTAACAGCAACCCAATGTTCTTCTAATGGATTGCTCATGAATTGACACACTTTATTCACAACATAGCATAAGTCAGGCCTTGTAACAGTGATGTACTGTAAGGCACCAACAGTGGATCTATATAAAGAAGGATCTGCCATAAGATTATTACCATCTTTGGAAAGCTTAGCATTGGAGACCATTGGAGTGGAAATAGCACAGGCACCATCCATTTTTGATTTGACTAACAGATCCTGAATGTATTTGCCTTGAGAGAGATGAAGAGACCCATCAGACAAGTGATTGACTTCAATGCCTAGGAAATAGTGAAGTTTCCCAAGATCTTTAAGTGAAAATTCAGCATTAAGCCTGCACTTAAGTTGAGATATGAACTGAGAAGAAGAGCCTGTGATAATGATGTCGTCAACATAGACTAACACAAAGGTGAGGACATTATGTGCATGATACACAAAGAGAGAAGGATCACATCTACTAGGGACAAACCCAAACCGAACCAGAGTGGAAGCAAGACGCTGAAACTACGCTCTGGGAGCCTGCTTTAAACCATAAAGGGCTTTGTTCAACTTGCAAACTAGAGTCTTATCTGAGACTTCAAAACCTTGAGGCTGAACCATATATACTTCCTCATCAAGCTTTCCATGAAGGAACGCATTATTGACATCCAACTGTGAAATGGACCATTTTCGTGAAAGAGCAAGAGAAAGTACCACTCTTATAGTCACTGGTTTGACTACTGGAGAGAAGGTCTCTGAGTAGTCAAACCCTTCCACTTGATCATAGCCTTTCGCCACCAAACAGGCCTTATAGCAGTTAATAGAACCATCAGCATTTTCTTTTATTCAAAAAATCCACTTACATCCCACAGCTTTCCTGTTTGAAGGTAAGGACACCAAAGTCCATGTGTCATTCCTTATTAACGCATCATACTCCTCTTGCATAGCAGATTTCCACTTGGGATCTTGTAAAGCTGTTTTGACAGCAGTAGGCACCATATGAGCTAGTAGAATCTTAGGCTTAAATACTCCAGCCTTTGCTCTAGTCACCATAGGATGAACATTCTGAGCTTGATCAATAGAGACAGCCTTAGGATCAGGAGAAGCAGAATTATTCCCAGCATCATGTGACATAGCTGATCCAACAACACCTGTGCTTTCTGAACCACTAGATACTTCATTAGTAGCAGAGACATTACAATTATCAGTGCTAGTAACTATAATAGGGTTAATTGAAGACTCATATTGAACAGCCAAGGGAGGAGAAGCTGAGGAAAATGAAGACACATTAGGAGACACAGGAATAGAAGGAGTGGAAGAAGTATTTTTGTAAGGGAATGACACTTCATCAAACTTAACATCCCGTGAGATATAGATTCTGCCATCAGGTGCAAGACATTTGTACCCTTTATGAACGGTACTATACCCTATGAAAGTACACTTGAGAGACCGAAATTGAAGTTTATGTTTATTATACGGAGCTAACAAAGGATAACAACTACAACCAAAGACTTTGAGTAGTGTGTAGTCAGGATGGATTCTAAACAGTTTGACATAAGGAGACTGATTTTGTAGGGTCATAGAAGGCAACCGATTAATGATAAACACAGCAGAGGTAAAGGCATCCTCCCAGAAAGACAATGGTAGAGAAGCATGAGAAAGCATACTCAAACCCAACTCAACAATGTGCCTATGCTTTCTTTCAACAATTCCATTCTGTTGATGTGTATATGGACAAGTCACTCTATGAATAATGCCATTATTTTTAAGAAAGGACTGAAAAACCCGAAATTCACCCCCTCCATCAGACTGCAAAGCTTTAATTGAGAAACCAGTTTGTAGCTCAATCATTTTCTTAAAATCAACAAAAGCTTTTAGAGCATCACTTTTGAGTTTAAGAGGGTAGATCCATGTGAACCTAGAGCATGCATCAATGAAAGATATATAGTAGGAAGCTCCATTTCTAGATTTGATAGGGGAAGGACCCCATAAATCCGTGTAAATCAATTCAAGGGGAGTATTATAAACATTGGGAGAAGGGGGGTGAGGAAGTTTATGATGCTTCCCATTGCAACAAGCTTCACAAAATTCAAAGGCACCTTTATTAGAAACAGAAACATTACATTGTTTCAAAACTTCCATGACAGTGGCAGAGTTACAATGGCCTAAACGACAATGCCAAAGTGTGTAAGGTGTAACAGCAGTACAATTACTAGTTACTGAATTTGAAATAGAAGATCCTACAGTAGAAGCTAAAACTATAGGACTAGCTGAAGAAGAACACAAGTTGACAGAGGAATCATAACTCCGAGAAGTGCAAGGAGGTTGTGATGACTGATGAAGAAGCTGGAAATCAGTGAAGTAATAGAGACCATCAGGTCTAATAGAACCCTTGAGAAGTGTTGCCTTTGTAGCCTGAGATTTCACATAACAAGCATCAAAATGAAACTCAAAGAACACTGAATTATCCTTGGCAAATTTGGAAACACTTGCTAGATTTTTAGTGATACTCGGAACATGAAGCAAATTATTTAAAACAAGATTAAGACTAGGCTGAAAAGAAGACTTGACTAACGACTGTCCAATATTAGAAATCAATAAACCCTTACCATTTCCCATGTGAAGTTGTTCTGCACCAGAATACTCCACACCATACATGAGGTTGCTTGCATCAGACGTAACGTGATTAGTAGCGCCTGAATCAGGAAACCAAGCTGCATCGGTGATTGCATCAGGAGTAGCTACCATAGCAGACATGTTGCCAGAAGATCTTTGTCTTGCTTGTGTAAAATTCTGACTATACTGTTGCTGAGATAGTTGGTAGTTGGAATCATATCGATTGTAACACTGAGAAGCAATATGTCCAGTTTTGCTACACACTTGACAAACAACAAAAGGCCTATTAAAGCCTTGATTGAAATTAGAACCACCTCGGCCTCTAGCAAAACCACCTCTGTAGTTATTAAACCGACCACCTCCATTTCTTCCTCCTCGAAAATTGTTAAAGGCTCTGAAAGGTCTTGGTTGATTATTCTTATTTTGATTGGTTTTCTCCTTCTGATCTACTGACGCTACATTTGCTGAAGGAGTGTCAGCTGTTTTAACAGCCTTCAGACTTTTATCCACACGAACTTCTTGAGCCACTAGCAATGCTTCCAATTCGCCAATGGAAGCAAGATCGGATTTCATATTTGCTGAAGTTACAAAGGACTCATACTCCTGTGGCAATCCTTCCAGAATGTATTGCATGTTTCATGCTCAGAGATTGGGCTTCCAATCGCTCTTAATGCTCCAGCAATTGCTTTAATTTTGAGAAGAAATTCAGACATAGTTTTCGTACCTTTCTTGATGCCTCTTAGCTCTGTCCGATACAGATGCACTCTCGCCTTTGTATTGATTCCAAACTGCTCAATCATTATATTCCATGCTTCATATGAATGCTCACACTCATTAACATGAGTGAGCATCGATTCTGTCATAGAACCAAGCAACCAGGACAGAATCAACTTATCCTGTTTCTTCCACTTCAAATAACTGAGATTCAGCTTTCCAGCTTCTCGATCTCCTTCTGTATCAAACTTCGGTGGAACGAATCTGCTACCAGCAACATACTTTTCCAAATCATGACCTTCAAGTGCAGCAAGAATTTGCTGCCTCCACAACAAGTAGTTCTTATCATCAAGCTTAACAGATAGATTGTGATTAAACGCAATCACATTTTTCTCCTTCTCAATTAAAGGAATGGATGAAGTACTCGATGACTGAGGTGTTTGAGGATCATCTAAAACTGCTTTCTCCGCCATGGCTCTGATACCATGAAAGAGATTTGAGAAGAAGAAGACAAGAGAGTATATTCAGAAACACATTGTATATTTCATTACTGATAACAGAGGCATTACATGATATTTATAACACAATGATGGTGATACAACCGAGGCTCACATACTCAGATCTATAACTGACAGCTGGACTAACTTATAACAAACGCTAACTGACTTAGAAGATTCTAGACTACCTACATACTCTATCACTAGTTTCGTAGTTAACCACCCCTCCGCGAGGTGTTAACCGACAGACTCCATCTGTCGTCGTATCCTTCCCCGAGGATACCTAACTTTCCTAGTTTCAATTCACTTTGTGCTACTAATTTCGCAATGGAGTGTCTGGCACGTACCACATGCCATGCTCCAATTTAATCCTTCGAGGAGTTAACAATTGCCTTCTCTAGTGAGACTTACCTTGACTCAATCTGCTTGTCCGACTAGCTACCTTCGTAGTGACCTCTTATATCCGTCTTGGAACACGCCAAGACACTAGCTATTTGCATAGCACATTAGGTCTTATTTCCATATACTTTAACTGACTTAAGTACTCCCCTGCATCGGAGTCCTCGTACCTAAGTGTCCTCTACCACCAAGCAGCTACCCATCTGCTGGTATTCCCTCGATATATTCTTTGTAAACGACTTCTCCAGAAAAGTCCGTTTACATTTTACTACACCCTCTACTCTACATCTAGACTTACTGCTTACACGGCATACACCCTACGTAGGTGTTTATACTTTTTTTTTGTCATCAGTGTACCCAACCCTTTCGAGGTTGTTACACTCACTACTGACTCGGTTTACGTTACTCGTGTCCTAACGAAGCTACATGCCATAACACTAGCACAACTATGTATTACACTTATCGTTTCTCCACCAAACAGTAAAGGATCTCAAATTTATGACTCGTGTTTCCCTTTCTTTTCCGGACTCCTACACTTACCCTTAGTGGTTTCCATAACCACTTCAGGTTACTCGCTGTCGACATCCTATGTCTGACTGACTTAGACTCTTCTCTGACTACTACTTGTAGTCATTTCTGTTTATAATGGAAACTCATCAGTCTCCTCCTTACCATCATACTCATTACTCATCAAGCTTTCGAAAAATTCATCTACGAAAATTGATTAAAAAAATAAAAATGAATATCAAGTTTTCGAAATACTCATCGGCGAAAACTGATTAAAAAAGGAAAATGAATATCAAGTTTTCGAAACACTCATCGGTTAAAACTAATTAAATAAAGAAAAATGAATATCACGTTTTCGAAACACTCATCGGCGAAAACAGATTAAAAAAGGAAAATAAATATCAAGTTTTTGAAACACTCATCGGCGAAAACTGATTAAAAAAAGAAAAATGAATATCAAGTTTTCAAAACACTCATCGGATAAAACTATTTAAATAAAGAAAAATGAATATCAGGTTTTTGAAACACTCATCGGCGAAAACTGATTAAGAAAAAGAAAAATGAATATCAAGTTTTCGAAACACTCATCGGTGAAAACTAATTAAATAAAGAAAAATGAATATCACGTTTTCGAAACACTAATCGGCGAAAACTGATTAAGAAAAATATAAATAAATATCAAGTTTTCGAAACACTCATCGCCGAAAACTATTTTTTTTTAAAAAAAAGAAAAATGAATATTACGTTTTCGAAACACTCATTGGCGAAATCTAATTAAAAAAAGAAAAAAGAATATCAAGTTTTCAAAACACTCATCGGCGAAAACTGATTAAAAAAATGAGAAATGAATAACAAGTTTTCGAAACACTCATCGACGAAAACTGATTAAGATAAAGAAAAATGAATATCAATTTTTCGTAACACTCATCGGCGAAAACTATTTAAAAAAAAGAAAAATGAATATTACGTTTTCGAAACACTCAACGGCGAAAACTGAATAAAAAAAATGAAAAATTACTATCCAGTTTTTGAAACACTCATCGGTGAAAACTGATTAAAAAAAGAAAACTGAATATGAAGTTTTCGAAACACTCATCAGCGAAAATTTACTAAAAAATAAAAATGAATATCAAGTTTTCGAAACACTCATCGACGAAAACTTATTTAAAAAATAAAAATGAATATAAAGTTTTTGAAACATTCATCAGCGAAAGCTGATTAAAAAAAGAAAAAAGAATATCAAGTTTTCGAAACACTAATCGGTGAAAACTAATTAATTAAAGAAAAATGAATATCATGTTTTATAAACACTCATCGGCGAACACTGATTAAGAAAAAGAAAAATGAATATCAAGTTTTCGAAATACTAATCGGCGCAAACTATTTTAAAAATAAAAAGAAAAATGAATATTGCGTTTTCGAAACACTCATCGGCGAAAACTGATTAAAAAAAAAAGAAAAATAAATATCAAGTTTTCGAAACACTCATCGGTGAAAACTTATTGAAAAAAGAAAAATGAATATCAAGTTTTCGAAACACTCATCGACCAAAACTAATTAAAAAAGAAATATGAATATCAAGTTTTCGAAACACTCATCGGTGAAAACATATTAAAAAAAGAAAAATAAATATCATCTTTTCGAAACATTCATCAACCAAAACTATTTAAAAAAGAAAAATGAATATCAAGTTTTCAAAACACTCATCGGCGAAAATTGATTAAAAAAATGAGAAATGAATATCAAGTTTCCGAAATACTCATTAGCGAAAACATACTGAAAAAAGAAAAAAGAATATCAAGTTTTCGAAACACTCATTGGCGAAAACTGATTAAAAAAAGAAAAATGAATATCAAGTTTTCGAAACACTAATCGGTGAAAACTAATTAAATAAAGAAAAATAAATATCACGTTTTCGAAACACTCATCGGCGAAAACTGATTAAGAAAAAGAAAAAAGAATATCAAGTTTTCGAAACACTCATCGGTGAAAACTAATTAAATAAAAAAATGAATATCATGTTTTCGAAACACTCATCGGCGAAAACTGATTAAGAAAAATATAAATGAATATCAAGTTTTCGAAACACTCATCGGCGAAAACTATTTAAAAAAGAAAAAAAAAATGAATATTACGTTTTCGAAACACTCATCGGCGAAATCTGATTAAAAAAAAGAAAAATTAATATCAAGTTTTCAAAACAATCATCGGCGAAAACTGATTAAAAAAAGAAAAATGAATATCAAGTTTACAAAACACTCATCGGTGAAAACTGGTTAAAAAAAGAAAAATGAATAACAAGTTTTCAAAACACTCATCGGCGAAAATTGATTAAGAAAAACAAAATGAATATCAAGTTTTCGAAACACTCATCGAGGAAAACTATTTTAAAAAAAATGAAATTGCGTTTTCGAAAAACTCATCAGCGAAAAGTGATTAAAAAAAGGAAAATGAATATCAAGTTTTCAAAACACTCATCGACGAACACTGATTAAAAAAAGAAAAATGAATATCAAGTTTTCAAAACACTCATCGGCGAAAACTGATTAAAAAAGAAAAATAAATATCAATTTTTCGAAACACTCATCGATGAAAACTATTTAAAAAAAAAGAAAAATGAATATTACGTTTTCGAAACACTCAACGGCGAAAACTGATTTAAAAAAAAATTACTATCAAGTTTGCGAAACACTCATCGGTGAAAACTGATTAAAAAAAGAAAAATTAATATGAAGTTGTAATACCCGAGGATATTTTAACTAGTATCACTAATTAAATTAAATTAATTCATTTAAGAGTGGAAAAATATTTTTTATTTTATTTATTTTATCATATCAGGTTTCTTTTTTTCTTTGTGATATGTTGTATATATATATATATATATATATATGTAATATAAGGAAAAGGAGAATTAAGAAAAGAATATAGAAAAGAAAGGAAAAGTGGACGTGGGAAAGAAGCAGAGAAAAGAGAAACGCGTGAGGGAAAGGGAGAAACGCGAGAGAGAGAAAGGAGCTTGTGGCAACGAACGGGAAAAACGCACGGAGCAAGGCGGAGCGTCTTCGTGCAGGCGGAGCAACGCGTGATGGTGGCCGGACGTCCACCGGAGCCGGAAAATGCCATCGTGGTGGCTGGAGGAGAGAGAGACCTCGGGTAGAGAGAGAAACAAGAGGAAGAGAGCTTCTCGCCAGAAAATGCCGTCTCTTCACTGGGGAAGGTAGTTGGGGGTCTCCTCTACTCCATATCGTCCTTCTAACCGGTTGAATCGAGGTGAGAAGTCCCGAAACTCTCAAACCCCAATTTTATCAATTTTAGGGATTTTTGAAAAGACCCCAATTGATTCAATCTGAGTATTCTGGGTCCTAAATTGAAGTATTTGCATGCTAGGAAGTGAGTTAGAAGCTTAGGAACCGGAACCAAATTGATGGAATTTATCCGGGTTGGAAGAAGTGTAGGAAAATGTGATTGTTAAGGTTTAAGGGTATTGTAGAATGAGTTGGGGTGCATTGAAAGGTGAATGATAATTATATAATTATTAAAAATTATTGGAATGTACGAGGGATTAAAACCCGAGTAATTCTCGTCTCACCCGGAACCCCGTTCGCGGAAAAAGAGACACTTTTCCAATTTTAAGCGTGTCCGGATATGTGTATGCATATGCAGGTAAGGTGTTGAAAGTTAATTCGGTAAATGGAAATTTTAGACAAGTAGAATTTATGACTCTCTTGAGTCATAAATTCAAGACTTGGGTAATGGGAATTTCATATGGACACATAGAGATGAAATTGGGTAACCTTGCATTCTCAAGTCAAAGCTTCCGAATAGTATGATTAAGAAAGGGCTGAACACGAATAGAAGCATGCTAGGTGTTCCGAAAACTAGTTGAGGGCATTCCAAGCCAACAACTAGTCTATGGAATTAATTAGAAAGAACATGAGCATTAGCGTTACATGTACACGATAGTGGTTGAAATTGCAAGTTTCTGAATCTTTCAAGTATATGTGTATAGGGCACCATACTATGAGTGGACTTTCGGGCGCACCGAGAGCCGATCAGAGGGGCCAACCAGGTGAGGGGCTTTCCTATCCTTGCCCTATAGGGTTGACTGCGGATATGGATATATGGTTTGCCTTCTTGCCTATTTGTAGGAATTACATGTTAGATAACATGCTATTGTTATTCCTAAATTACAGTATATGTGAAAACGTGCTATATGTGTGAATGTGAATTGTAAAAGCAATGTGGCTCAAGGAGCCTTATATGGAAAGAAGGTCCTCGGGACCTAGATGATATCGGGTGTAGGATCGAGTCAACTTTATTTGTGAGAGTCTTGTGATATTATAAACCAACCTCATTGTTGATCACCTGAAAAGGGTGGTTGTGTATGTAACTTCTTAAAGGAGATGAACATAGGTGACTTGTTTTAAACCGAGAGCTTCCGAATTAGAAAACCACTTGGGAATTTAGAGTTGCCTAAGAAGAAGAGAAATGAGTAAGCAGTGGTCCATAGGGGTCATTATGGTACAACCTAGAAACCGAGTCGATCATGGATAGTCCGGGTAGATTCAGTCTGTTTGTCTTGAGTCAACCCACAGAAATACAAAGTATAAGAGTACACCACATTGTGGCTATTGCCTTGGGTAAACTGAGGTCAGATGAGTCGCCGGCTATTGCTCCAAGTGAAGTCTTGGGGTCAGACTATTGTTCCAAGTAAAATCTTGGGATCAGGGGTTCCTAGAATGATCAACTAGGTTCCCATACTGCTCACGTGAGATATTGCCTTCGGGCCAGATTCCCTCCTAACGGAGATATTGCCTTTGGGCCAGATTCTCTCCTAACGGAGATATTGCCTTCGGGCCAGTTTATGATTACGGTTAATTGAATACGGGTGACCACCTGGAATTATATGTTAAATCATGATATGATGTATGTGTGAATTTAAATGTATGTAAATCCATGCTTTAAATTCTTTATTGTGAATATGATATATGTTAATTGCCTGACCACCTAATATATGAGAATTTAAACCCGTTATATGCGTATGTGTTTGTGATTGGCTCCTCTTCCCCAGTTGTAGTGGTACCCGCTACTACACCAGGGATGGGAAAGCCTCTCACTGAGTCTGTTTGACTCACCCCAATGTTACATGTTACAGACACAGGTGGTATAGGCATCGGGAGCGCTTCCACTTCATCTCAGGGAGGCGGACAGACTTAGAGACCGCACGCATTGTTCGCGTGGGTAGTATTGATATATGTATTTTGTCAGGATGTATATGTATATGATTTATTTTGGTATAGCATTGTTTGTACAATTGCTATATACATATATGTATATGTCACACTCTAGAATTGTCGGCTTCATAAAGGTTAAAGATTGGTCTGGTTGTTGGGATCATAGGTTATGATATGATGAATATCATGTGTATATATATATGGATGTGACTTCTGCATGTGAATAGGATAGATCACACGCACTGTCACGACCCCCTACCGGGCGCCCGTGACCGGCACGGGAGGTAGGATTTCTCCTATCCCGTAAGCCTCTAATCCCTGATTGACATTCTTATATATGTGTAACTACCCATTTCTAATACAAACAATATAGTATTTATATGGTCATCCCTATCCGATGACCTAAGTAGCACACAATCCACGGCTCGCTCAACGCCGCTTCAGTCTATACATATACACATAATCAATCACACGTACATATAATATACATATTGATCACGCGCTTAAAGGCGGGTGATCTATCCTATTCACATGCAGAATCCCTGTGTACAGTCAAGCATATATATTCAATCACACACCTGCATAAAATATACATATTGATCACACGCCTCAATGCGTGTGACCTATCCTATTCACATGCGGAAGCCGTATTTTCACACAATCAAGTATTCAGTCACACATATATATAAGTTTACATATTGACCACACGCTCAGTGCGAGTGGTCTATCCTATTCACATGCGGAAGTCACATCCATATATATATATATATATATACATGATATTCATCATATCACAACCCAATAACAAGACCAATCTTTAATCTGTATGAAGCCGACAGTTCTAGAGTGTGACGTATACATATATGCATATAGCAGCTGTACAAAACAATGCTATACCAAAAGAATCGTATACATATACATCCTGTCAAAAATACATATAACAGTACTACCCACGCGGACAATGCGTGCGGTCTCTAAGTCTGTCCGCCTCCCTGAGATGAAGTGGAAGCGCTCCTGATGCCTATACCACCTGTGTCTGTGACATGTAATATTGGGGTGAGTCAAACAGACTCAGTGAGAGGCTTTCCCATCCCTGGTGTAGTAGCGGGTACCACTACAACTGGGGAAGAGGAGCCAATCACAAACACATACGCATATAACTGATTAAGTTTTCCATATATTAAGTGGTCAGGCAATTATCTATTATCATATTCACAATAAAGAATTTAAAGCATGGATTTACATACATTTAAATTCACACATACATCATATCGTGATTTGACATATAATTCCATGTAGTCCTCTGTATTCAAGTAATCATAATCATAAACTGGCCCGAAGGCAATATCTCACGTGAGCAATATGGGAACCTAGTTGATCATTCTAGAAACCCCTGGTCCCAAGACTATACTTGGAACAATAGTCTGACCCCAAGACTTCACTTGGAGCAATAGCCGGCGACTCACCTGACCTCGGTTTACCCAAGGCAATAGCCACAATGTGGTGTACTCAAATACTTGTATTCCTGTGGTTTGACTCAAGACAAGAGACTCAATCTACCCGGACTACCCGTGATAGACTCGGTTCCAGCGTTGCACAATAAATGACCCCTATGGACCACTACTTGTTTATTTTACTTCTTCTTAGGCAAATTTAGATTTCCAAGTGGTTTCTAATTTGGACTCTTGGTTCAGAACAAAGTCACCTAGGTTTATTCTCTTTAAGGACTTACTTACAAAACCACACCCTTCAGATAATAATTACTCGATCCTACCCCCGGTGTCGTATAGGTCCCGAGGACCTTCTGTTCGTATTTTTACAATTCACATACACACATATAGCACATTTTCACATATACTGTAATTTAGGAACAACAATAGCAAGTTATCTAACATGTAATTCCTACAAATAGGCAAGAAGGCAAACCATATATCCATATCCGCAGTCAACCCTATAGGGCAAGGATAGGAAAGCCCCTCACCTGGTTGGCCCCTCTGATCGGCTCTCGGTGCGCCCGAAAGTCCACTCACAGTATGGTGCCCTATACACATATACTTGAGAGATTCAGAGACTTGAAAATTCAACCACTATCGTGTACATGTAACGCTAATGCTCATGTTCTTTTTAATTAATTCCATAGGCCAGTTGTTGGCTTGGAATGCCCTCAACTAGTTTTCGGAACACCTAGCATGCTTCTAATTCGTGTCCAACCCTCTCTTAATCGCGCTATTCGGAAACGTTGAATTTGGGGATGCAAGGTTACCCAATTTCACCTCTATGTGTCCATGTGAAGTTCCCATTACCCAAGTCTTGAATTTATGGCTCAAGAGTCATAAATTCTACTTGTCCAAAATTTCCATTTATCAAAATAACCTTGAACACTTCATCTACACATGAATACGTATACCCGAATACGCGTAAAATTAGAAAATTGTCTCTTTTTCCCCGAACGGGGTTCCGGGTGAGACGGAAATTACTCGGGTTTTAATCCCTCGTACATTCCAATAATTTTTAATAATTATATAATTATTATTCAACCTTTCAATGCACCCCAAGTCATTCCACAACACCCTTAAACCTTAACAATCACATTTTCCTACACTTTTTCGAACCCAGATAAATTCCATCAATTTGGTTCCGGTTCCTAAGCTTCCAACTCACTTCCTAGCATGCAAATACTTCAATTTAGGACCCAAAATACTCATATTGAATCAATTGGGGTCTTTCCAAAAATCCCTAAAATTAATAAAGTTGGGGTTTGAGAGTTTCGGGACTTCTCACCTCGATTCAACCGGTTAGAAGGACGATATGGAGTAGAGGAGACTCCCAGCTATCTTCCCCGGTGAAGAGACGGCGTTTTTCGGCGACTTTTCCGGCGAGAAAACTCTCCCCCTTTACTTTCTCTCTCTAACCCGAGCTCTCTCTCTCTCCTCCAGCCACAAGACGGTGACTGGCTCCGGTGGGCAACGATTCCGACCTCCTCTTGCGTTGCTCCGGCCACCACGCGTTGCCGTCGTCCGCCGTTCGTGCCACCAGCTGCTCCTCCACTTCTCTTGGCTCCCCCTCGTCTCTCACGTTTCTCTTTTTTTTTTTTTCAATCTGCTTGCTTTTTCCTTTTTTATTATCTTATATGTATATATATATATATACTTTTATATGTGTTAGTGGGAGGGGTCACGTTGGCCCCCCCCCCTATATAATTTAATATATATATATTATTTTATATACATATATTATACATATATACTTTTCCCTTTTTTAAAAAAAAAATTTATTTCTTTATTACATCATCTTTTTCTTTTAGGTCCTAAAAGAATACTTAGATTTCCTATTTTTCTCCCCTTAATCTTATTTTATCTTTAATTTAATTTATTTTTTTTTTCTGAAAGAAAAATAAATTTGATAATAATGGAAATAATCCAATCTAAATATCTCGGATATTACAATCTTCCCCCCTTAAGAATTCGGTCCCTGAATTTCAAATAAACTACTAACCTTAATCTTGAAACAGATGAGGATACATCTTGCGCATTTCACCCTCGACCTCCCATGTAGCCTCTTCGGTCGAGTGGTTTCCCCACAGAACTTTAACCAATGGAATTTCTTTCGTTCTGAGTTTCTTCAATTGCCGATCTAAGATTTCCACTGGCTCCTCTTCATACGTCATATTTTCAGTTAGTTGCACGTCTTGCGATTGAATCACGTGCGAGGGATCGAAAAGATACTTCCGAAGCATCGATATATGAAAGATAGGGTGTACCCCCTCTAATTCCGTAGGCAATTCCAACCGATATGCTACATTCCCAACTCGTTCTAATATTTCAAACGGTCCGATATACCGAGGACTCAACTTCCCCTTCTTACCGAACCGCATCACACCCCTCATCGGTGATATCCTCAAGAACACCTGATCACCAACGGTAAACTCCAGCTCCCTCCTTCGATTGTCTGCATAAGACTTTTGCCTACTCTGAGCCGTCAGCAATCTCTCCCTTATACACTTTACTTTCTGTAAGGCATCTTGTAACAATTCCGGGCCGACTAGGCTAGCTTCTCCAACCTCGAACCACCCAATCGGGGATCTGCATCTACGTCCGTACAGAGCCTCGAAAGGTGCCATTTGAATACTTGCTTGATAACTGTTATTGTACGCAAACTCAGCCAAGGGTAAATACCTTTCCCAACTTCCGCCGAAATCCATAATACACGCCCGAAGCATGTCCTCAAGAATCTGAATGGTTCTTTCTGATTGCCCGTCGGTCTGTGGGTGGAACGCAGTACTCAGATCAACTCTAGTTCCCAACAGTTCCTGCAATGACTTCCAAAACCTGGAAGTGAACTGTGGACCTCTATCAGATATTATGGACACTGGCACACCGTGCAATCTAACGATTTCTGATAGATAAATATGTGCATATTGACTCACTCCGTAAGTGGTCTTAACTGGCAGAAAGTGGGCAGACTTAGTCATGCGATCCACTATCACCCAAACCGAATCAAATCCCCGTTGTGATCTTGGCAACCCTGTTACAAAATCCATTGTTATCCTCTCCCATTTCCACTCAGGTATTTCTATCTGTTGTAATGTTCCGGCGGGCTTCTGGTGTTCAGCCTTCACTTGCTGGCACACTAAACACCTGGCTACATAGTTTGCGACATCCTTTTTCATGTCATTCCACCCATACAACTGTTTCAGGTTATGATACATCTTATTAGCTCCCGGATGGATTGTATACGTTGTCCGGTGTGCTTCTTCGAGGATCCTTTCTTTCAAGTTATCAACCATAGGGACACACAACCGTCCCTCCAACCGAAGTATCCCAGAATCATCTATAGAGAATCGGACGTCGTCCCCTTTCTCTTTAGTTACGGTATCCCTGATTTGCTTGAGGTCGGTATCTTCACCTTGCCTAGCCTTCACCTCTTCTACCAAAGAGGATTTAGCTTGCAAATGGGCTAAAAGTGAGTTGGAACTTCCAATATCAAACTGATTTCCCGTTTGCTCTAGCTCGTGCAATTCTCTAATTAACGGTCTCCTTTATTCACTTATATGAGCAAGACTGCCCATGGATTTCCAACTCAGAGCATCGGCTACCACATTAGCCTTTCCTGGATGATACAAGATCATGCAGTCGTAGTCTTTCAACAACTCCAACCATCGACGTTGTCTCAAGTTCAAGTCTTTCTGCTCGAAAATGTATTTGAGGCTTTTGTGGTCCGTATAAATTTCACAAGTCTCACCATATAAGTAGTGTCTCCATATTTTCAAAGCGAATACTACAGCCGTCATTTCGAGGTCGTGAGTCGGGTAGTTCTTCTCATGTTTCCTCAGTTGTCGCGATGCATACGCAATCACCTTGCCATGCTGCATCAAGACACACCCTAACCCGATCCTCGACGCATCACAGTATACCACGTACCCTCCTATGCCTTCAGGTAATGTCAGCACCGGAGCGGTAGTGAGGCTGTCCTTCAGCTTTTGAAAACTCTGCTCACACTTGTCATCCCATACAAACTTCACTCCTTTCTGAGTCAATCTAGTCATAGGTGCAGCAACCTTAGAGAAATCTTGCACAAATCTTTTATAATATCCCGCCAAACCCAAGAAACTGCGAATCTCCGTAACAGAGGTAGGCTGGGACCAATTCTTCACTGCCTCTACCTTACTTGGATCAACGTGGATTCCCTCTGATGATACCACGTGACCCAAAAAGGCAACTCTGTCAAGCCAGAATTCACACTTAGAGAACTTGGCATACAGTTTTTCCTCTCTCAACCTCTGTAAGGCTAGTCTCAAGTGTTCAGCATGTTCTTCAGAATTCTTTGAATAAACCAATATGTCGTCAATGAAGACAATGACAAATCGATCCAGAAATGGTTTAAAGACTCTGTTCATCATGTCCATGAACGCTACAGGAGCATTAGTTAATCCGAAGGACATCACCAAGAACTCGTAATGTCCATATCGGGTCCGGAATGCGGTCTTAGATATGTTTGATTCACGAATCTTTAATTGGTGATACCCAGATCGCAAATCAATTTTGGAAAACCGCTTCGCACCCTGCAACTGATCAAATAGGTCATCTATCCTCGGCAGTGGGTATTGATTGCGGATCGTTACTTTGTTTAACTTTCGGTAATCGATACACAACCGCAAAGATCCGTCCTTCTTCTTTACAAAAAGGACCGGTGCGCCCCAAGGAGAGAAATTGGGTCTTATAAAACCTTTTTCAAGCAATTCTTGCAATTGTGTATGTAGCTCCTTCAGCTCCTTCGGAGCCATACGGTAAGGTGGTGTGGAGATAGGCTGGGTGCCAGGTTGCAGCTCAATTCCAAATTCAATCTCACGATCGGGCGGCAACCCCGGCAATTCTTCTAGAAATACATCCAAAAACTCTCGCACTACAGGTACTTGAGTCGGTGAAAGTACTTCTTTCGTGGTATCTTGGACGAATGCCAAGTACCCTTTGCATCCCTTTGCAAGTAATTTGGATGCCTTCAAAGCTGAGATCAAGCTTGGATACGGTGCAGCTCCGTCACCCCGTATCACAAAAGGCTCCTCTTTTGGCATATTAAATTTTATACATTTAGCCCTGCAGTCCACAACCGCATGGCAAGACGACAACCAATCCATTCCGAGGATCACATCAAGATCATCCATACACAACAACCGAAGGTTTACCACAGTCTCATGACCATCGACCTCCACAATGCAAGACTTATGCACATATTCTACTTGTACCGATTCTCCCATTGGTGTAGAGACCAGTACTGTTTCTTCCATTCTAGATGGACTTTTGTTGAATTTAGAGGCAAATGCATGTGACACATAGGAATGAGTGGAGCCGGAATCAAATAAGACTCGTGCTTCAAGAGAGCAGACAATAAGAGTACCTGTCACAACTGCATTTGATGCATGAGCATCCTGCTGAGAGAGTGCGAATACCCGCGCTTGTCCTCCACCTACCGCCCCTGGCCCTCGGCCACTAGACCCTGTACCACGGCCTCTAGCTGCACCTGTACTTGCTACCTATGGTGGCACGGTTCTCACTGGTGGGGCTGGAATAGGTGTACTCCTCGGCGTCGGATTGCTTCTCACACTTGTACCCTCTTTCTTCTTTGGACACTCTCTGGCCATATGGCCCATCTGGCCACAATGGTAGCATCCACCTGTCAGTTTCCGACATATGCCAGAATGAAATCTGCCGCAAGTCACACACTAGGGCTTTGTCTTCCCGGCATTTCCACCCCCTTGTTCCCTCTGTCCCCCTTGAACATTACCTCTTGTACCTGTTTCATAGGTGGTAGTTGAGGATAGTCCTCCTACGGACCCTGAGTATCCTGCACTTCCACCTGTTGTCTTCCTTTTCTTACTTCCACCTCCATGGTTGTCACTACCTGTAATTAACTTGACTTTAGGATCAATAGACGTCCCATACCTCTTCCTGGTTTCAATCATTCTAGCACAATCTGCTGCTTGGGCTAAAGTCTCAAACTGTCTCCTCTGAGGTAGCAAAGCAGTAAACAAAGGCTCCGTGAGTCGGTGTATGAATCTCTTGATCCTCGCCTCTTCATCTGGAACTAACTCAGGTGAGAATTGAGCCAGTTCTGTGAAAAGTAACTCATACTCCATCACGGTCATGTTAGGCGTCATCCACAATTCCTCGAATTGCTGAGAGTTTTGGGACTTCTCACCTCGATTCAACCGGTTAGAAGGACGAGATGGAGTAGAGGAGACTCCCAGCTATCTTCCCCGGTGAAGAGACGGCGTTTTTCGGCGACTTTTCCGGCGAGAAAACTCTCCCCCTTTACTTTCTCTCTCTAACCCGAGCTCTCTCTCTCTCCTCCAGCCACAAGACGGTGACCGGCTCCGGTGGGCAACGATTCTGACCTCCTCTTGCGTTGCTCCGGCCACCACGCGTTGCCGTCGTCCGCCGTTCGTGCCACCAGCTGCTCCTCCACTTCTCTTGGCTCCCCCTCGTCTCTCACGTTTCTCTTTTTTTTTTCAATCTGCTTGCTTTTTCCTTTTTTATTATCTTATATATATATACTTTTATATGTGTTAGTGGGAGGGGTCACGTTGCCCCCCCCCCCTTATATAATTTAATATATATATATATATATATATATATATATATATATATATATATATATATATATATATATATATATATATATATATTATTTTATATACATATATTATACATATATACTTTTCCTTTTTTAAAAAAAAAAATTTATTTCTTTATTACATCATCTTTTTCTTTTAGGTCCTAAAAGAATACTTAGATTTCCTATTTTTCTCCCCTTAATCTTATTTTATCTTTAATTTAATTTATTTTTTTCTTTCTGAAAGAAAAATAAATTTGATAATAATGGAAATAATCCAATCTAAATATCTCAGATATTACACGCACTGAGCGTGTGGTCAATATGTAAATTATATGTATGTGTGACTGAATACTTGATTGTGTGAAAATACGGCTTCCGCATGTGAATAGGATAGGTCACACGCATTGAGGCGTGTGATCAATATGTATATTTTATGCAGGTGTGTGATTGAATATATATGCTTGACTGTACACAGGGATTCTGCATGTGAATAGGATAGATCACCCGCCCTTAAGCGCGTGATCAATATGTATATTATATGTACGTGTGATTGATTATGTGTATATGTATAGACTGAAGCGGCGTTGAGCGAGCCGTGGATTGCGTGCTATTTAGGTCACCGGATAGGGATGACCATATATACTATATATTGTCTGTAATAGAGATGGGTAGTTATGCATATATAAGAATGTCAATCAGGAATTAGAGGCTTACGGGATAGGAAAAATCCTACCTCCCGTGCCGGTCACGGACGCCCGGTAGGGGGTCGTGACAGAAGTTTCCTAAACACTCATCAACGAAAACTTACTAAAAAAAGAAAAATAAATATCAAGTTTTCGAAACACTCATCGACGAAAACTTGTTTAAAAAATAAAAATGAATATAAAGTTTTCGAAACACTTATCGGCGAAAACTGATTAAAAAAAGAAAAATGAATATCAAGTTTTCGAAACACTCATCGGTGAAAACTAATTAACTAAAGAAAAATGAATATCAAGTTTTCGAAACACTCATCGACCAAAACTAATTAAAAAAGAAATATGAATATCAAGTTTTTGAAACACTCATCGGTGAAAACTTATTAAAAAAAGAAAAATAAATATCATGTTTTCGAAACATTCATTGACCAAAACTAATTAAAAAAGAAAAATGAATATCAAGTTTTCAAAACACTCATCGGCGAAAACCGATTAAAAAATGAGAAATGAATATAAAGTTTTCGAAACACTCATTAGCGAAAACATACTAAAAAAAGGAAAATGAATATCAAGTTTTCGAAACACTCATCGGTGAAAATTAATTAAATAAAGAAAAATGAATATCACGTTTTCGAAACACTCATCGGCGAAAACTGATAAAGAAAAAGAAAAATGAATATCAAGTTTTCGAAACACTCATCGGTGAAAACTAATTAAATAAAGAAAAATGAATATCATGTTTTCGAAACACTCATCGGCGAAAACTGATTAAGAAAAATATAAATGAATATCAAGTTTTCGAAACACTCATCGGCGAAAACTACAACAACAACAACAAACAAAGCCTTTTCCCACTAGGTGGGGTCGGCTATATGGATCTAGCGATGCCAACAAGTTCTTTCTTTGCACATTTCTATGGTTAAGTTATTTATGGCTAGGTCCCTCTTAATCGTTTCTCCTATTGTTTTCTTTGGTGTTCCCCTACCTCTAGTTATTAGGTAATCTTCCATTTGGTCAACTCTATGTACCAGAGCCTCTTACGATCGCCTTTGTACATGACCAAACCACCTAAGGCGTGTTTCGACTAATTTCTCGACAATAGGTGCTACCCCCACTTTCTCTCTAATATACTCATTCCTAATCCTATCCATTCTAGTGTGACCACTCATCCAGCGCAACATTCTCATTTCTGCCACATTGAATTTGTGCTCATGCTGGCTTTTTATCGCCCAGCATTCAGTACCATACAATAAAGCTGGTCTTATTGCAGTGCGATAAAATTTCCCCTTAAGCTTAAGCAGTTTAAAGGTTTTCGAAACACTATTTAAAAAAAAAAGAAAAATGAATATTACGTTTTCGAAACACTCATCAACGAAATCTAATTAAAAAAAAGAAAAATGAATATCAAGTTTTCAAAACAATCATCGGCGAAAACTGATTAAAAAAAGTAAAATGAATATCAAGTTTTCAAAACACTCATCGGCGAAAACTGGTTAAAAAAAGAAAAATGAATAACAAGTTTTCGAAACACTCACTACAAGAATTCAGTGATTTACCCATGGAAAATTACACACGGAAAAAATTCTGTGGGTAATCCGTGGCAATTCCGTGGCCGTTCCGTGGGGAAACGAAAAAAAAAATTCCTTGGATTTAGCCACGGAAATGGCCACGACACATAGATCCGTGGGTAAATTTTTTGGATTTGCCCACGAATTTACCCATGGACTTTATTTCCGTGGCTAAAGTCCGTGGCAAATCCGTGGGTGAATGGCTCCCCCCCAATTTTTTTTTTAATTTTCGGCGCTAAAACAAAAAAGAGGTGGCGCGTTTTTGTGATATCGCAAACGACGTCGTTTTGCTTATAATGTTAAAAGTTGGCCATGGATTACCCACGGGTTTCGTCCGTGGGTAATTATTTTAGCTTATTCTTCTCCCGTAGTCGCTTAGGGTTTTTTGTGAGAGAGACTAAGAGACTTGAAGAAGTTTTCGTGGCTAGCTCTGGTGGACTGCTACTGTGCAAGACGGAAGAAGCTTCTCCGTTTGCTACTGTGTGCCACCGTGTGCATCGACGGAGGGAGCATCTTCGTTTGCTGCTGTGTGCGTCGACGGAGGGAGCATCGGCGTTTGCTGCTGTGTGCGTCGACGGAGGGAGCATCGCCGTTTGCTGCGTCTGCATCGACGGAGAGAGCTGTTGCGAGAATCTGTGGACAGAGGTAAATGTTTCTCAATTTCTTCTCTAATTACACCATTTTGCTTTTAGTTTTATGAGTGATGACCACTATATATATATAGTTGCTTCCTGCTTTTAATTTACTTGCTATGTATGAATACAAAAGGAAAAAAAAAGTGGGTTTGTGGAATTAATTTGGGTTTGTCTAGTATGTATCTGTATCTTGAATTTCTTGTGAAGGGAAAGAAAAAATGTGGAATTCTAACATTGGCTGTTGCTTAGGTTTTTGAATAAAAGCCCCAAATAGTAGCATCTTCTCTCTGTTTCTTTGCTGAACATTAGTTAGTTTTATGCAGAATGTTTTACTTCATCTTTTTATGACTCAAATTTACAAAATTAAACTATCTTCAATACTTATGCATTGTCTCACTTTGGATTTACATTGGAGTAGTCGTTTCTTTGTCTAGCCTTGCCTATACACACCTGGATCTGTTCATGCTTTGTAGTTCTCTTGCTTGCTCCTTATAAGAAAACATGATCTTGCCTTTATTGGATAAGGCAGCAGCATTATTGAACTGTGTCTAGCTAATTGAGAAAATATAAGCTAGCTAGGTTAGTAATTCAATATAATTACAGCATGAATGTATCAACAAAAGGCTTTCTCTATGAGAGTTGAAGGGACAACTGAACAAGCTAGAATAGACAAGTCTATATCTATTGACTATTGAGGATAAATGGAGTTCTTTAGGTACATCATCGTGATTCATGAGAATGGAAAATAACATGAAAGAATCGTATGGTTGAATAAATAAATGGCAAGATCACAAGTTTCTATCACCAGATGGTGCCTTCAATTATTCTCTATTTTTAATGGTTGTTTACATTATCTAGCAGAACCATATATAATCTGAAGAGCCGTCTACATGCTTTTATATAAATATATGATAAACAAACGCTTGATTCTTATACATAGGTGCAATTTAATATCTAAAAGAAAGATCCGCTACAGATGCTATTTAGTAAAAAAGAGCTAAAAACATAATAACAAGGATCATTCATAATCAGGTTATGAATTGGAAGAACATGTTTTTAAGTCTTCTCTCAGTATAGATACCCTACGGGGTTTAACTGCTGTGTAGGCCGCCAACTATATTTGGTAGCTAAGCCTAGCCTAGTATATGAATGGAATGGAAAGACTTTCACTGCAAAAAATCAAAATAAAAAAATTAGCCTAAGTGTCTACGATGGACTATTTATTTTATTTTTCCTTCTTATTTCTCTGCTATTCTATATGTGCAGGATTCATTAATTGTATTTTTTCTGCAACAAGACCTATTTAGAAGTACATCATGGTTATGTCTCTTACAGGGTCATTTTTTAACAACACGAATACATGATCCGTTAATTAGGTCTCAGCAAGTTGATTTTTTAACTTTTTAAATGAAAGTCAGAAGTTCATTTGCTTTAATAGGCGAAAAGATAGTTAATTAGGTCTCAGCAAGTACTTCTGAAACAAGTTATTTTTTCTAGAAAACATTGTTAGGGAATATGCTTTCTGTAAAATTTAAAACACACGTATAGTTTTTTTTTTCTGGCTAGGCAATGAGGCAGTGCATATTGACTGCGCTATTTTTTGACAAAAAAACACAGAAGTAGGTCCTTGAAATTCATTAGAAAAAGGCATTTTGCAATGCAATTAATTTAGATTTTCTTCTTTCATGTCACTCCCAAAAATTGATTTCTTTTCCTGCATCAATGCATCTTAATTTATTCATTCCAGCATATATTTTGGTCGAAAGCAACCATATCCAGAAGTCTAAACTAATGTAGTTCAAATCTATTTAAGTCTCATAGAAGTAGAGTTTTCTTAGAGTATTTTTCCTTTCAGAAGAGTAGAATCTGAGACACTACTTGAAGAAGATCAAATACCTAAGAGTCTAATTAATGATATGTTGGTCCAGAATATTAGACTAGGATCCCATTGATAAAATCTAACTATTAGAAATAAACGTCCAACAATAAACTTAATTACAACCGTCACCAAATATTTAATCTATACCTATTCAAAGTTGAGAGAATAGCTTTATTATATGAACTGACAGAGCTAGTGGGCTAGTGAGCCCAATATACGAGAGAATAGCTTTATTATATTTAATCTACTTTTACAGGGCATGTATATTTATTTCATATACAAAAATTAATATATGTGCGTGTTTCGAGACTAATTACTCTAAACTGTATTGATGATCTTGGGGGCCTGCTTCAGTAATTGGGAAAGGACATAGCAGTAGGCTTGGCCGATTAGGCCACCGGGTGAGTTCTTAGTGGTTAGCCAAATGTCACCGGAATCATAAATAAATTGGATAAGGGAACGTGGAGTGGACACAGCAGTTATGCAAGTCCATTTTGTAATTAATCTTGTTAATCTTATCACGTTCTAGAATGTAGATGTATGTATATGTGTGTCTTAAATGTAAAAGAACTATGTTACCCAAAGAACTGCAAGGTAAATAAAGGGTAAATAATGGGAAACTTATATAATAATACCATTCAAGTTTACGAAAATATAGTAGTGATTATGTTCATATATGACATGAATTGCTGAAAGTAGTGAGTTCGCAGCTGAAAAGCAAATTACATTATTGTCTCTTCATGTCATGACAAATTTCAAAATATTCTGGTGTAGATGAATTTCAGAATCCAAATAACCTGTATTTAGCTAATCATAATGTTAATGGTTTTCTTCACTAGAAGTTTAATCCGACAAAACTGCTATGTTTACAGTCCCTTCATTTTAATCATGATTCTAAATGATCAAAGTATTATGGATGAATTTGAGAGAGGAATTTTGATGGGGAAACAAAAAGGGAATTTCTTAGAAAACAGCAAGAACAGAGAGTTGTTGAAAGGGATGATAATTAGAAAGAAGGAATAGCTACCTGGACGGCTTCGGCGTGGTCACCCAAACTTCTATATTCAGGATTGATCATGTGTGGATTCTTCTGTTTGTTCCTTTTAGTGGACATAGGCATGTTACTTGGGTTTGTCATTTTATGATTAGCAATACCAATTAATGTGGCTCTTGTTTGTACCTTCATCACTTTCATTAATTCTTTTCTTTTGGGATATGCATAACACATAAATTAATACTTCGTGCATGTAATTTATTCTTTTTTTAAAAGAATTTTATATTACTAGCATTCTTCATACGGTAGATGTAGATGAAGATGGTGAAGAAGATTCTGTTTCTACTTTCTATTAATAACCATTTTGACATTAATTATTACTTTAATTTGTATATCAAATTTGTTAAAGTCTATATAGTAGTATAATATCAGTATAGTCACTCTAAAGTGTATATATAGGATATATCATATATATATGCATGTGAGTTTTACATTAATTATTTCTTAACTATTCATTGTGTTTGCTGTTTGCTGTTTCTGTTTTGTTGTTTGCTGTTTTGTTTTGCTGTTTGATGTTTTTGATTTTTTTATGCTGTTCCGGGTTGTATTAAACTCTGTACTAGTTTTCTTTTAGTTTTATGAATTTGATGGGGAAAAAAAATGTAGTCCATAAAATAAAATTTGTCTCAATTAGGCCTTAAGGACTGAAATGTTAAGCTTACTCCTCTTTTAAGATGATAGTTGAATTGATTTCCTTTCGTGATACTCATTCAATTATAGGTGAGAGTCATACATCATGGATGTCCCTACAAATCGACAATGGATGTACAATAGAGTACATCCAAGTGGGGTTGGATTTCAAGATGCCTTTCTGATGGGGGTGGATGAGTTCGTTAACCATGCTTGTCGACTCCCAGTCTATTTAAGTGAGAGAAGATTTAGGTGTCCTTGTGTCAAGTGTAGAAATATGAGGCTTGAGATTGTTGATGTTGTTAAATTACACCTTTATCAGTACAGATTTATGCCTAATTATTATTATTGGACATGTCATGGAGAAGCGTCACCCGTGGTCCCTCGAGGCGTATATCCAATAATAAATGATCAAGCATTACACCAAGAACCTGATGGGGAACAACATAACCAATACAAGGCGATGGTTTTGGATGCAGCTGGGCCGGACTTTATTCCGAACTTTCAGCAAAGTGCAGATGAGCCTCCAAATTCTGATGCTCAAGGTTTCCTCAACATGTTGTCTGCTGCACAATCTCCTTTGTACGATAGATGTTGTGAGAAACGTAAACCAGCTAACCACTCTGAACTCTCGGCAGCGGTAAGATTGCTAAGCATCAAGGCAGATACCAACATGTCAGTTTATGGCTATAACCAGATGAAGCAATTCTTTAAAGAAGCTCTGCCAGAAGATAACCGTTTGCCCACGGATCTTTACAGGACAAAGAAAATAGTGGCGAAGCTAGGGCTTGGATATCAGAAGATTGATTGTTGTCGTAACGGATGCATGCTATACTACAAGGATAACTTGTGGGAAACAAAATGTAAGTTCTGCGAGAGTCCTAGGTATAAAGTGAGAAGGTTTACACGTGGTAGATGCAAGGAAGTGGCGTGAAAGAAACAACGTGTCTGATGTCCTCATAAGAAGCCTTGCATGGGGACCAAATAGATATGTACGAACATGACATACTTATTTTGTTAATGGATACAAGTTCCACATAGAAGCTTTGAGCCATGACAAGTCCACTAATAACAGTGGTGTATGCATTAAGGGTACAGATGGACAGTCGGAAAGTGACTACTATGGTGTTCTTAAAGAAGTTATTCAGTTGGAATACACAGGCGAACCAATCAAGCAAATAGTGTTGTTTAATTGTGAATGGTTTGATCCAACCAAAGAGCGCGGTATGAGAATCCATCCACAATTTGGTAATGTTGACATTCGATCAACAAGGAGGTATAGCGTATATGAGCCATTTATTTTTGCACAACAAGCAACGCAAGTATACTATGCACCTTATCCCATAGGCACAGGTCGAGACAATGTTGATTGGATGACAGTTATTAGAACAAAAGCGAGGAGCACTATTGATGCCCCTAGCACACAAGATGACGGTGATGCATATCAGGAAGATGAAAGAAATGAAATTGTATCTGCAACTATTGACAATGATGAGATTCAGACTTTGAATGATATGGAAGCTGTATACGAAGAAGTTGATGATGTACCGATTGTCAACGAAGATGTCGAAGAAGATCCCGTGGAGATTTTTAGATGTGATAATGATACTGAAGAAGAGGACGAAGATTTAGTTTATGAAGATGATACTGAAGATGAATAATCTTTTTTCTTTTCTTTTTTGTCTCTTAATGGGTTGTGGTATCCAACACTTAACAATGATTTCTAGAAAATATTTTGTGATATTGGTGGATAACTTTATACTATTTTTGTGTTTGAATGTCTGATTGTTTCATGTCGTTTTTTCCTTATATTGTAGCTCATATTTTGTGATGTTGGTGGATTCTTTACTTGGATTTGGTATTCTTTACTTGATAATTTCATATTGTTTGTTTACTGAATCTATCTAGTTGGATTGTCATGCAGATGTCAGGACGAGGAAGAGGTCGAGGTGAGGTTCGATCAAAAACCCTGCCTTATACACCGTTGTGTTCGCCACACTTAACTTCACAACCTTCATCATCAGCTTCTACTGGTCAACCACAACAACATGTGGAAGAACTTCAGCATGAGGTCCCTACTAATCCGCCTCAGTGGCTTCCACAATATGAAGATAGGATCAAGGCATGTTGGGACTTTAAGGCCGATGAGCGATTTCAAGGATTAATGAAAGAAGTTCGATTGGCTTGGAAGGAAGGTCAGAGGCCTGCTTGGATGCATGAAGAATGCTTGCATGAGTTAGGAAACGTTTGGTTAACTAAGGAATATCAAAATAAACAACTTCAAAATAAACAAAATCGATATTTTGCAAAAGGCGGTTCATTACATACCTGTGGATCCATTACTATTTCAGAGCATAAGAGGAGAATGGTAACAATTGCTTTGCTTTTGGGAAATCATTTTATATTTTACTTTATTAGTTTTTGGAGAAGAGAATTTGTACACTATTATATATATGAGTTGAGTAATTTGGATGATGGTCAGCTTATTCATATAGATGGATGATGGTGAAGATTTGTTTATTTGATTTTTTTTATTGCAAATCAAGTTAACTTGACGTTAAGTAGTCACCATTTGTCATTTTCTCAAGATGCCGTTGAATTTGTCATTTCATTTCTTTCTTTCTTTTTATTTTTCTTAATGTTATTTTTATTCCCCATAGATGGTCGCTACAGGAAAAGAACCTTCATTACCTGAGCTTTTTCTAAAAACTCATAAGAAGAAGGACACGGGTGAATTTGTTGACAAAAGATCTGCTGAAGTAGTTGTAAGTATGATATTTTTTTCCTTGATAATTGGATAAAATTTTAGTTTCAATTATGTTATATGTAGACCCATTGTAATTTTTTCTTTATGATTGTATATTTACAGGCTGAATATAATAGAATCACATCAACTAAATCCTCCAATGCTTCAGCTGATTCCATCAATGATGAAATCCTTCCAGAAGAAACTAATGCTATGTGGTTGGAGGCTGTTGGTGGAGTAAATAAGAAATGTTGTATTTTTTGTGGAGGATCAGAAACGCCAGAAATATGTTGCAGTTCAAGTGGGAAAACTACAGCTACTCAGCCTTCTTCTTGGTTTCATCCAGAAATTGAAAAAGAGATAGAACGACCCATGGCAAGGGCCAATGAGGAATCAAATGCTGCAATAAAACAGTTACAAGAGAATTACAGGAAGGAAATTGATGAGTTGAAGAAACTAATTATTTCTTCTCGTAATCAACATGAGCAGGATGATGAAGCTTCAGAGTGAACTATATTTATCTATGTCTAAAAACTATTATTTAATTTCTCTTTACTTTGCATATCAGTTAATTTCTATTAGAACTTTTATGTTTAGTTTTTGTATGAGAACTTATATGTTTAGTTAATTTGTATGAGAAAACTTTTATGAGACATTTGGGATATATAAATATATTGGTTTATAACAGGGATGTTTTTTCAGTAAAAGATATGAGTAGAAAGAATATAACAGGGAAGGTATAAGATTTTTCAGTTTACCCACGGAAAAATGCCGTGACAAAACACTCTGTGACAAATTACCCACGGAACTGTCCGTGGCGAAATTAAAAAATCCGTGGCTATTTCCCCACGGATCCTTCCGTGGGGATTCCGTGGCTAAATTTCGCCACGGATTCATCCGTGGGAAATTACCCACGGACAATAAATTCCGTGGGTGAATATTTATCTACGCCATTTTTAGCCACGAACATCGTCCGTGGCTAATTCCGTGGGGAAATCTATTTACCCACGGAATTCCTTTGATTTAGCCACGGATTTGTCCGTGGCTAAATCTCTATTTTGTTGTAGTGACTCAACCGCGAAAAATGATTAAGAAAAAGAAAAATGAATATCAAGTTTTTGAAACACTCATCGGAAAAAACTATTTAAAAATAAGCAAAATGAATATTACGTTTTGGAAACACTCATCGGCAAAAAGTGATTAAAAAAAAAGAAAAATGAATATCAAGTTTTCAAAACACTCATCGACGAACACTGATTAAAAAAAGAAAAATGAATATCAAGTTTTCAGAACACTCATCGGCGAAAATTGATTTAAAAAAATGAATATCAATTTTTCGAAACACTCATCGACGAAAACTATTTAAAAAAAGAAAAATGAATATTACGTTTTCGAAACACTCAACGGCGAAAATTGATTAAAAAATGAAAAATTACTATCAAGTTTTCGAAACACTCATCGGTGAAAACTGATTAAAAAAAGAAAAATTAATATGAAGTTTTCGAAACACTCATCAGCAAAAACTTACTAAAAAAAGAAAAATGAATATCAAGTTTTCGAAACACTCATCGGCGAAAACTATTTAAAAAAAAAAGAAAAATGAATATTACGTTTTTGAAACACTAATCGGCGAAAATTGATTAAGAAAAATATAAATGAATATCAAGTTTTCGAAACACTCATCGGCGAAAACTGTTTTAAAAAAAAAAGAAAAATGAATATTACGTTTTCGAAAAACTCATCGGCGAAAACTGATTAAAAAAAAGAAAAATGAATATCAATTTTTCAAAACATTCATCGGCGAAAACTAATTAAAAAAAGAAAAATGAATATCAAGTTTTCAAAACACTCATCGGCGAAAACTGGTTAAAAAAATATGAATAACAAGTTTTCGAAACACTCATCGGCGAAATCTATTTAAAAAAAAGAAAAATGAATATTACGTTTTCGAAACACTCAACGGTAAAAACTGATTAAAAAAGAAAAATAAATATCATATTTTCGAAACATTCATCGACCAAAACTAATTAAAAAAGAAAAATGAATCAAGTTTTCAAAACACTCATCGGCGAAAACTGATTAAAAAATGAGAAATGAATATCAAGTTTTCGAAACACTCATTAGCGAAAACATACTAAAAAAAGAAAAATGAATATCAAATTTTCGAAACACTCATCGGCGAAAACTGATTAAAAAAAGAAAAATGAATATCAAGTTTTCGAAACACTCATTGGTGAAAACTAATTAAATAAAGAAAAATAAATATCACGTTTTCGAAACACTCATCGGCGAAAACTAATTAAGAAAAAGAAAAATGAATATCAAGTTTTTGAAACACTCATTGGTGAAAACTAATTAAATAAAGAAAAATGAATATCACGTTTTCGAAACACCTATCGGCGAAAACTGATTAAGAAATAGAAAAATGAATATCAAGTTTTCGAAACACTCATCAGTGAAAACTAATTGAATAAAGAAAAATGAATATCACGTTTTCGAAACACTCATCGGCGAAAACTGATTAAGAAAAATATAAATGAATATCAAGTTTTCGAAACACTCATCGGCGAAAACTGTTTAAAAAGAAAAATGAAAAATGAATATGTAATACCCGAGAATATTTTAACTAGCATCATTAATTAAATTAAATTAATTAATTTAAAAGTTGAAAATGGATAGAAGCACACACTATCCTACTACTTATTATTATTTTTTTTAAATATACAAATTTGTTTAAATCCTAATTATTATTTTTTTTATATTTCTTTTTCTTATTTATTATTATTATGCAAGATTTGTTATTTTTTTGTGATAGATATATATATTAATTTATTTTATATATATATATATATATATATATATATATATATTATATAAGAAAAGAAAGAGGAAAGAAATCAGAAGGGGGAGGGAGTCGAAGAAGAGAAGCATGATAGAGAGAGAGCAGCGAGAGGCGTCGTTCACATGGAGAGAAGCGAGGAGGAAGGCAAGCGCGTGGAGGTGGCCAGACGTGCGAGGAGAGAGCCGGAGCCGGAGCCAGAGTCGCCGTCCGCCGGAGCTCGTCACCGTCTTTGTGGTTGGAGGAGAGAGAGTGACGGGTTAAAGAGAGAAAACAAAGGGAGAGAGCCTCCATGCCGAAAAACGCCGGAACTTCATCGGGGAAGGTGGCTGGGAGTCTCCTCGACTCCATATCGTCCTTCTAACCGGTTGAATCGAGGTGAGAAGTTTCGAAACTCTCAAACCCCAATTTTATCAATTTTAGGGATTTTTGGAAAGACCCCATCTGATTCAATCTGAGTATTCTGGGACCTAAATTGAAGTATTTGCATGTTAGGAAGTGAATTGGAAGCTTAGGAACCAGAACTAATTTGATGGAATTATCCGGGTTGGAAAAATTGTAGGAAAATGTGGTTGGTAAGGTTTAAGGGTGTTGTGGACTGATTGGGGGTGCATTAATAGGTGGAATTGTGATTATATAATTGTTAAAAATTATTGGAATATACGAGGGATTAAAACCCGAGTAATCACTGTCTCACCCGGAACCCGGTTCGGGGAAAAAGAGACAATTTTCTAATTTTACGCGTATCCAGATATGTGTATTCATGTGTAGGTAAAGCGTTGAAGGTTATTTTGGTAAATGGAAATTTTGGACAAGTAGAATTTATGACTCTCTTGAGCCATAAATTCAAGACTTGGTAATGGGAATTTCATATGGACACATAGAGGTGGAATTGGGTAACCTTGCATTCCCAAATCAAGGCTTCCGAATAGTGTGATTAAGTAAGGGTTGGACACGAATAGAAGCATGCTAGGTGTTCCGAAAACTAGTTGAGGGCATTCTAAGCCAACAACTAGTCTATGGAATTAATTAGAGAGAACATGAGCATTAGCGTTACATGTACACGATAGTGGCTACATTTCAAGTTTCTAAATCTCTCAAGTATATGTGTATAGGGCACCATACAGTGAGTGGACCTTCGGGCACACCGAGAGCCGATCCGAGGGGCCAACCAGGTGAGGGGCTTTCCCATTCTTGTCCTATAGGGTTGACTGCGGATATGGATATATGGTTTGCCTTCTTGCCTATTTGTAGGAATTATATATTAGATAACATGCTATTGTTGTTCCTAAATTACAATATATGTGAAAACGTGCTATATGTGTATGTGAACTGTAAAAAATTGATGGTGGCTCAAGGAGCCTTATATGGAAAGAAGGTCCTCGGGACCTATATAATATCCGGGGTAGGATCGAGTCAATTTTAATTGTGAGGGTCTTGGGGTACTAGAAACCAAATTCATTGATTGTTATCTGAAAAGTATGGTTGTATATGTAAATTCTTAAGGAAAATGAACATAGGTGACTTTGTTTTAAACCGAGAGGTTCCGATCTAGAAAACCACTTGGAAACATAGATTTGCCTAAGAAGAAGTAAAATGAATAAGTAGTGGTCCATAGGGGTCATTTATGGTACAACGCGGGAACCGAGTCTATCACGGTTGGTCCGGGTAGATTGAGTCTGTTATCTTGAGTCACACTCACAGAAATGCAAGTATATGAGTACACCACATTGTGGCTATTGCCTTGGGTGAACCGAGGTCAGATGAGTCGCCGACTATGCTCTGAGTGAAGTCTTGGAGTCAGATTAGTATTCCAAGTAAAGTCTTGGGACCAGGGGTTCCTAGAATGATCAACTGGGTTCCTATACCGCTCACGTGAGATATGCCTTCGGGCCAGATTTTCTCCTAACGGAGATATGCCTTCGGGCCAGTTTATCATTTCGGTTATTTGAACATGGATATCCACATGAAGTTGTATGTTAAACTATGATATGATGTATGTGTGAATTTGAACGTATGTAAAACCATGCTTTAAATTCTATGTTGTGGATATGATATATGCTATTTGCGTGACCACTTAATATATGGAAATTTAAACCCGTTATATTCGTATGTGGTTGTGATTGGCTCCTTTTCCCCAGTTGTAGTGGTACCCGCTACTACACCAGGGATGGGAAAGCCTCTCACTGAGTCCGTTTGACTCACCTCAATGTTAAATGTTACAGACACAGGTGGTATAGGCATCGGGAGCGCTTCCACTTCATCACAGGGAGGCGAACAGACTTAGAGGCCGCACGCATTGTTCGCGTGGGTAGTATTGATATATGTATTTTGTCAGGATGTATATGTAGATGATTCTTTTGGTATAGCATTGTTTTGTACAGTTGCTATATACATATATGTATATGTCACACTCTAGAACTGTCGGCTTCATACAGGTTAAAGATTGGTCTTGTTGTTGGGAATATAGGTTGTGATATGATGAATATCATGTGTATATATATATATGAACGTGACTTCTGCATGTGAATAGGATTGATCACACGCACTGTGCGTGTGATCAATATGTAAATTTATATGTATGTGTGACTGAATACTTGATTGTATGAAAATACGGCTTCCGCATGTGAATAGGATAGGTCACACGCATTGAGGCGCGTGATCAATATGTAAATTATATGCAGGTGTGTGATTGAATATATATACTTGACTGTACACAGGTATTCTGCATGTGAATAGGATAGATCACCCGCCCTGAAGCGCGTGATCAATATGTATATTATATGTACGTGTGATTGATTATTTGTATATGTATAGACTGAAGCGGCGTTGAGCGAGTCGTGGATTGCGTGCTACTTAGGTCACCGGATAGGGATGGCCGTATATACTATATATTGTTTGTATTAGAAATGGGTAGTTATGCATATATAAAAATGTCAATCAGGGATTAGAGGCTTACGGGATAGGAGAAATCCTACCTCCCGTGCCGGTCACGGACGCCCGATAGGGGGTCGTGACAGAATATTACGTTTTCAAAACACTCATCGGCAAAAACTTATTAAAAATAGAAAAATAAATATCAATTTTTCAAAACACTCATCGGCGAAAACTTATTAAAAAAAGAAAAATGAATATCAAGTTTTCAAAACACTCATCGGCGAAAACTGGTTAAAAAAAGAAATATGAATAACAAGTTTTCGAAACACTCATCGGCGAAATCTATTTAAATAAATTGTAATACCCCGGAAAATTTCGAGGATTAAAGAATGATTTATTTAAAAATTTTGAGGATTAAAGAATGATTTATTTCGGGGCTAGGAATTTAAAAATTTAAAAAGTATAAAAAAATATGAAAGTAAAAAGGAACTGGAAAGGAATTTTTTTTTTCGAAGATTGTAATACCCATAAATTTTTTCGAGGTTTAAAATAAAATAAAAGATGAAGGAAAGAAGTAAAAAATAGTTTTTGGGATTTAATTCGGGACCTAAGAAATTGGAAACCTGAATTAAATAGGGAAACGGAGTAAATTAAAAACACATATTAGTTATTATTTATTTAATTGTTAATTAATTTATTTAATTACATTTATTTATTTATTTATTATTTATATATATTATAAGTATTTTAATTATAATTACTTATAATAATTATTATTATTATTTTAAAAAGGGGAGGTGGATGTGGGGTAGGTAGATAAAAGAAAGAAAAGAAGGAAAGAAAGAAAAGAAAGAAAGAAGAGAGAGGGAAAGAAAACGTAGAGAGAGAGAGAGAGGGTGGAGACGGACAGAGGAAGAAGAAGGAGAAGAGGTGGGTTCGCCGGAAAGGTGACTGGGGAGAGCTAGCCGACGCCGAAAAAAGTCACCGAGCTCGGGTACGACGTCTCCTACACCTTCCACCAATCGAATCAAAGGTTGGTAACCCCAATTTCATTCGAAACCATTAATTTCTCCATTTTTAGGGATTTCTTCGATTGACCTTCGATTGAATTATTTCAAGGGTATATTAAGACCTAGAAAGTGTTCTTGAACACTTAGTTGGGGTAGGAATCAAGATTATATTCTCGGATTTGCCCAAATTCAAATTTGGAAGGATTTGGGGTTGAAATTATAATTATTTCCAAATTGGGGAAAATTGTTGATAATTAGGATTGAGCTTGGATTTGAGTAAATAGGCTTGGATTGATATTATTGAAATTATAATCATTTCCAAATTGGGAAATTTGTTGATAGCTTAGGAATTGACCTTGGATTTGAGTAAATAGGCTTGGATTGGTCCTATTGAAATTATGTTGTGGAAATATTAGCTGAACAAGACCTGTGAAGAGCTGACCCGAGATTATTAAGGTTGAACTTAGACGTTAACGTGCCGGGTCCCTGCTCGATTTGCCCAAATACACTTAAGGGTGATGTTAAGGGCTCCAAACCTCTTCTTTTCAATCTAAAACACCCTAGAATAATTCTAAATATGCTATCAAGCATCAAGAATTATTTTAGGTACCTTCTTGTTTCTCAAGGAGGGAAACTTGCGGAGCAATGAAGCCCAAATTCTAAAATGGTAATTTTATTCCTTCATAATTTTTAGGAAGCCTTAAGTAGGATGAATTAGAGGTGTATTGAGGTTTAGAAACTAGATTTCTAGAACCCAAGTAGGAATACAAGTTGAAACAAAATGTTTAGACCTTCCTAAAAAAATTAGGATTCCTTCCAACCAAGCTAGATAAGCTTCCTTAGATGCGAATACAAGTTAGATAGAGGTCTAATACTCAAATTCAAGTTTGTGAAACACTCAAGTAGAGTGTTATATGCGAATAAGTCAAGTGTCCGAGGAAGGATACGCATAAGTCGGGATAGAGAAGTCCGATAAGACCAAGAGCTTGACTCTGTGGCAACCAGGGACTACACGTGAGAGTAATGGAGAGATAAATAACAAGTTAAGCTAAGTAATAACCTTAATGAAGTAAATGTTGTTCTTATAGGAACAACGGCACACGATTGAGTGCAACTGGAACTCCGAGGAGGCTAAAGTTACAGGAGAGGATTGCATGGAAGGTTGGCCAAGGTGAGGGTTCTTCCATCTCTGCTCCTAGGGTTGTATGCTTATGTGGATTACATGAGTATGTATATTCTCTGCTTGTCTGGTATGTGTTAGCTAGAGATATAGAATGCTAAAAGAATGAAAGAACTAGAAAATAGGTTGTGGAAAGTAGCTTGGATAGGAAGACATAGGAGTAGAGTATAATTGTGTTGCTATGATTGGTGCGTTACAAATCCAACTCATACACTCCGGAGGCATGATGAGTATTTTATTAAATCTTTTCCACGACGGTGGCAAGAGTCCTTATACGGAAGGGCTAAACTTTATTTTGAAAACTCGTTTATAATCACCATGACGATGGTCATTGCCCTATCCTGGCAATAGGGCCAGAAAGAATTTATATTGCTATGACGATAGCTTGAGACTCAGAGAGTGCATCTAGACGGGTATATGAGTTATATCCTGTTGAGGATACTTGTACATATTAATAAGGAGAAGAATTGTTGATCCTTCGGGAAAGATACAAAGAATCCTATTAATATGTGAGACTAAGGTAAGGAGACACGGGAGGAACCTATGGGTGAACCGTGAGCCTAACCTAGTAAAAGAGAAATCATCCTGTGAAGTTGGTCCAGGGTGCGTCAGTGGCCATGCTTCGAGACGTCGTGCCGTGCCCGCCATGTGGCCTGGTTGGGTAATTGACGAGTGGGCTCAAGCTATTGCCCCGCAGCAAGGGGTCAGGACGTGCCACGTGGTGGCTACGTATCAGTTGTTTGATAGATAGAAGTTGATTGTGCTTGATTAATAGAATTGTCACGAGGTGTCTAGTACCCAAGTGAAGCGGTTAACTATTGTTTGATTAACAGGATTGTCACGAGGTGACCAGTACCCAAGTGAATGGGTTAAGTATGCTTTGTCACGTGGTGGCTACGTATCAGTTGTTTGATAGATAGAAGTTGATTGTGTTTGATTAATAGAATTGTCACGAGGTGACTAGTACCCAAGTGAAGCGATTAAGATTGCTTGATTAACAGGATTGTCACGAGGTTACCAGTACCCAAGTGAATGGGGTAAGTATGCTTTGTCACGTGGTGGCTACGTATCAGTTGTTTGTCACGAGGTGACTAGTACCCAAGTGAAGGGGTTAAGTATTGTTTGATTAACAGGATTGTCACGAGGTGACCAGTACTCAAGTGAATGGGTTAAGTATGCTTTGCCACGTGGTGGCCAATAACCCGAGTGCACGGGTTCGAAGTACAAAAGCCACGTAGTGGCTAGTAAATACCCTAGAGTGGGGGATATTAAGTAGATATATGTGATAGTATCTGTGTGTATATACAAATTGTCTGTGTTTGCATATAATTGTTAATTGTGCAGTGTAGTGGTGACGTACAGGATTACATCACCACAATGTCTTGTTTGATTCAAACATGCTAAACGTGAGAAGACCGGTAAGTAAAAACCGGCACTATATGTTATATGATTACTTGATGATTGATGATGTGGAACAAACTGCTGTATGCTTATATCTGTTAAATGCATGTGAGTGTTTGGGTGAAATTTCTGTCGTTGTGTGATCACCAAGAATGTATGCTAATTAATAGTAACTAGTTGTTTTTGCATGTGGTTGTGTATGACTCCCAAACCCAGCGCTACGGTACCCACCTTGCGCCGGGGATGGGAGAGTCCTCACTGAGTCGCGTGGTTAAGACTCACACCTCATTTTACTACACAGAGACAGGTTAAGTACAGGTGGAAGAAGTCTCGGTGGAGCGAGGAACGAACAAAACCTTCCAAGACCCACAACTTGTTCATGTGGGTGAATAAATTGTAATTTTAATTTAATTTACTTTATTATTGTATCATAAAGTAAAGGGTAGACGTACCCAATTAGATTGTACCACTAAATCTCCAACTGTCAGCTTCACACACCTTAAACTTGTTTTCAAATATATAAATATATATATATATATATATATCTGTTGCGTGTGAATAGGATAGGCAACATCTCCGGATGTGTAGCCAGTATACAGGTTATATATTATGTGTGCTTTCCTATATCTATATCCTGAAGCGGCATTGGCCGTGAATTTGCTTTCCTAGGATAGGCCACCATTTCGGTGTAGCCATGGTATTATAATGCATGTGAATGTATTTTCAATAATAGATATTCTGTCAATTAGGTAATAAGGCTTACAGGCAGAGGGGTATTCCCTGTGTCTGTGCCGGTCAGGATCCTCTAAACGGGGACCGTGACAAAAATGAATATTACGTTTTCGAAACGCTCAACGGCAAAAACTGATTAAAAAATGAAAAATGAATATCAAGTTTTCGAAACACTCATCGGCAAAAACTAATTAAAAAAAGAAAAATGAATATCAAGTTTTCGAAACATTCATCGACGAAAACTGATTAAGAAAAAGAAAAATGAATATCTAGTTTTCGAAACACTGATCGGCGAAAACTATTTAAAAAAAGAAAAATGAATATTACGTTTTCGAAACACTCATCGGCGAAAACTGATTAAAAAAAGAAAAATGAATGTCAAGTTTTCGAAACACTCATCGGTGAAAACTAAGTAATTAAAGAAAAATGAATATCACGTTTTGGAAACACTCATCCGCGAAAACTGATTAAGAAAAAGAAAATTGAATATCAAGTTTTCTAAACACTAATTGGCGAAAACTATTTTTTTAAAAAAAGAAAAGAAAAATGAATATTACGTTTTCGAAACACTCATCGGCGAAAACTGATTAAAAAAAGAAAAATAAATATAAAGTTTTTGAAACACTCATCGGTGAATACTTATTAAAAAAAGAAAAATGAATATCAAGTTTTCGAACCACTCATCGACCAAAACTAATTAAAAAAGAAATATGAATATCAAGTTTTCGAAACACTTATCGGTGAAAACTTATTAAAAAAGAAAAATAAATATATGTTTTTGAAACATTTATCGACCAAAACTAATTAAAAAAGAAAAATGAATATCAAGTTTTCAAAACACTCATCAGCGAAAACTGATTAAAAAAATGAAAAATGAATATCAAGTTTTCGAAACAATCATTAGCGAAAACTTACTGAAAAAAGAAAAATGATTATCAAGTTTTTGAAACACTCATCTACAAAGCTGATTAAAAAAGGAAAATATATATCAAGTTTTTGAAACACTCATCGGCGAAAACTAATTAAAAAAAGAAAAATGAATAGCAAGTTTCCGAAACACTAATCGGTGAAAACTAATTAATTAAAGAAAAATGAATATCACGTTTTAGAAACACTAATCGGCGAAAACTATTTTTAAAAAAGAAAAAGAAAAATGAATATTACGTTTTCGAAACACTCATCGGCGAAAACTGATTAAGAAAAAGAAAAATAAATATCAAGTTTTCAAAATACTCATCGGTGAAAACTTATTAAAAAAAAGAAAAATGAATATCAAGTTTTCGAAACACTTATCGACCAAAACTGTCACAACCCCAAATCGGGAGTACGTGACCGGCACGGGAATAGATTTTTACCTCTAAACCCGTAAGCCTTATCCTGTAAACATGACTATAACTACCCTGCTATACAATCAATATATTTATATCATACTAGTGGCCACACCTCACTGGTGGCCTAATTAACCTGCAATACGCGGTTCGCTCAATACCGCTTCAGCTCAGCCAGTGTATAGATATATATATCAGCACTCATAAGGTAAATATTAATATCATATTGACCGTACGTCTAAATACGTACGGTATATCCTATTCACATGCAACAAGCACACATAATATATACATCCATATCATATTGACCGTACGCCTCCATGCGTACGATCTATCCTATTCACATGCAGAAGTTCATATACTCAAACATAATCCTAGTTTATCCCCAACTGGACCCTGTCTTTAAATACATGTGAAGCCGACAATTCTAGAGTATGTACATATCAAAAGCTGTAAATATATATATACAACTCTTACAACTTTAAAATATGTACAACAAGAGAAATCAAAATAACCAAAGGATTCCACCAACGCGAACAAGAGCGTAAGGATGGTCTGATGTCCGTTTCACTGTCCGGACGTCGATGCCCGCCCGATCCCTGTATCTGAAACATTGAAGCAGAGGGAGTGAGTCAAACAGACTCAGTAAGGAGCTTCGCATCCTCGGCGTAGCGGCGGGTAACACTATAGCTGGGGAAAGGGAAACACCCATAATCACATGCGCATGAAAGTCCAGTTTATCAAATGTTATATTACGATCAGGCAATATTAATATAACATTAAAATCACAGATAAACCTACGGATCATGCTTGTCACACCCCAACTTAGGAGGTGCAACCGGCACCAGACATGAGGTGACTACCCCATATCTGTAAGCCTCACAATTAAGGACTCACATGTCCAACCTTGGACAACCATTCTAAACTACAACTGTCACATAATTTTCCCTAAAAATTTCCATTTTCAAAAGTTATACAAGCATTTATATCCAATATATATATATACAGGGGAGAGCTCCGCTCTCTACCTTACACATCACCAAATATATTAAAACAAGTATAAGGCCGAGAATCCTACCTATGAGATTATAGAGGAACTCTAGATTTTAAATACAAATAAGATTTACAACATAAAAAAAAAAGCCCAACGGAACAATGTCAGGCTCACCATGGAAGTTTACTCAACATCATCTCGTACTACACTCAAGCTTTACCTAGTCATCTGAAAAAAAAAAAGGTAATAAAAGGGTGAGTGGAAAACCACCCAGTGAGTAAACAACACACGCTACAACAGAAATGGGACAAACCAAGCACGAGCATTTTACATTAATGAAAGTAGTGTTTATACCATTCGCAATTAAGGGTAAGTTTAAAAATGATTCCAAGGATTCCAAGAGAGCAGATTAAAAATTTAAATCCTTAAATAATTTAAATAGACTATGATTTACATATTTAAATGCATTTATATAGAAATCAAGTTTGTGGGAAGGACATCTCACAGAACTATCTCATATACCCTCCAATTTCATCCCTCCTCAACACCATATAATTACATACTCCAATCTCCGGCCACAACTCCTTTACGTGGCCCCAAACCCTCCATAAATACACATACACTCCACGTGTGTGGCCGCACACGGGGCTAGCATCACCTAACCTCTGCTAGCTGAGGCTTACACCTACCCGCGCATAGGGCTACAGATACAGTTGTAGCACCAGTGTTCCATAAAGAGTTCCTCCCACTAAAAACATATCAAAAATAATTTTCTCATCAACATAGCCAATTTAAATCCAATGAGCAACATACATATACGTAAAAATAGATCTCAACAATTTCAAATTCACATGTTGCAATAAACTCATAGAGTATTTAAACATACCTTTGAAGCATTATATTCATTATACAAAGAGCAAATAAGATACCAAATGAAAAATAATTCTCTTTTTGAAATGAAACAATCATTAGACAGCTTGTCCCAAGGCTAGGCAGATATGATCAATTAAATAGACGATAGCTAAAAGGGTTGGGTACGTAGAAAATACGAAAATGCGTCATAACGCGCATCGTTTACTCACTGTGATTGCGAGCTTGGATAATACATCAATTACGTTAGGCTAGGTCTCTAGGCGTAGAAGACATCTCCAAAGCACCTATAGGCACAATATCACACTCTTATTAATAATGAAATATCAAATAATGATTTAATTTTGATTATCATAAGATTTCTATCATTTCCAACACCCTTCAAGTGACCAGAACCTCTAATAATTTGTGGTTCCACTTGTGGCACTTAGTTTACATCCCTTCTTATAATAAATAGGAAAAAACTTAGGTCTATTTCCTTATGTCCATTTCATCAAGTTCTCCAATATAAATATGACACGTGGCAAAAAGTGTTTAAATGACCAATCACAATAGAGAGGGAATATAGAAGACCACCTTTTATATGACCAATCATAGAAGAAAGAGAGTGTAAATACAATATATGATTGGTGGAACTTGATGAAATGGACATAAGGAAATGGACCTAAGTTTTTTCCTAATAAATAAACTTTACTCTACAATAATTAGTGAATTTAACAAACTCTAATTTTCAAAGGGTTTAACCGAGTCTCCGAATTCTTCACATCTTCTACACATGCTCTATTTGTTTATTTTATAAGCTTTTAACCCTTCTAAAATTTAAAATGTGTGTCTTACTTTAACTTTAGCCACATAGATATACACCATATCAACTAACATTCCTTACTTAATCATTTAATATTATATATTTATATATATAAGTATAGTTTTTACTAATGTGTATATATCTATATGCATACATATTTTAGCTTACTAATTCACAATATAAGGCATTCCAAGACTACTAAAATTCATATTTCTAATTCCACAAGCTTCATATTTTATTCCTAACAATCAAAACTTCTATAATAGCATTTTCCTCATGTTCTAGCCATTACCCATTCTTAAAATCACCAAGGAAACCCTTTTTTTTTTGGGTTCTTCTCTGTTTTTCTTCTTCCCGTCTCTGTTCTTCAAAAATAGAAAATTCAGCAACAATGGAAAAACTAAAACTCACCCAAACAAACCAGAAAAATCAACAAAGTTTGATAAGGAAAGGAAGTTACGCACTCATTTCTAGTAAAACCCCCAAATTTTCCCTCTTTTTCGTAGCTCAAAAAGACCAAGATTTGGAGCTTCAATCTTTACATTTATGGCTGGAAAAATACTGTAGCAGTAGCGAAGAAGGATTGTGGCTGAACGGAATTGATGGCGGTGGCCGAAAATTGGAGTAAGCCGCCGATTTGGTGGAGGAATGGGAGAAAATCGGATGTTTCCACCAATGAAGGAGATTAACCATGAAGGAAGGAGAAGAAGGGAGGGAGAGGCGTGAAAGGGAAGCTGAAGGGGGAAAAAATCTGATGTATTATGTGGCATTAGGGATTTTTGAGCATTTTTATAATTTTAATCTACTTTTAAGGAATAATGGAATTTCGGGTCTTCTAGAAATAAGGCTTTGAATGCTATTTCTTATTTAAACAACTTTATAGGTAAGAATCAGAGAGTTTTGAAATTTTTGGGTAATACTGAGTACATTAAAAACATCTGATATCATGCTATTAAATGATGAGGAATTTATATCAGGTAAAATTTTAATTTCAAAAAATCCTCAAATTTACACTATAAGTTCAAAATAATTCATTTAATCATTATTTAACTAAATTTTATTTTTTTCTACTTACATTTTTTTAAAACAATTTCTGGAGTTATCCAACATTTAAATTAATAAAAATTTAATATTGTTCCCAAAATTCTCTCTTTATTTCTGTTTTACCTTTTGAAATATTCTTTAATTTAACTTGTTTTAATACCCAACCCAAGAAATCTTCTAACTAAATCTTAAATTGTTTTATCATTTTTTTAATTTTATATATATATATATATATATTTAATTTGGATTATTACATTCTCTCCCCCTTAAGAAATTCAGTCCCCGAATTTCCAACAATAAATTGAAATATGATCTTGTACTAACTACCTTGGGGACATTAGGCACACATTGCCTCTTAAGCCTTTATAATGAACCACATGTTCAAATAGACTTTACCACATATTCTTATCCAATCATTCTTTCTTTCTGGTTACACCTTTCCACTGAATTAATTATAACAATAGTTTACTCCTCTTTACAGATCGATTACCTAATTTCTTTTTTTTTTTATGTACGCACTCATTTTCCATGATTCTCACAATCATTTCTTTCTATTCTAATTGAGTCCTTGTAATGCAATGTACACATTAACGTCAATATAATACTAGAGAATATAGATGAATCCATGTGAGGTACGCTTTGAATTCTTCTTTACCTTTTGTATTCGGATGAACTATTACTTCTATTTATACCTAGGGGTTCAACAAATCACCTATCGATTGGAAATTCTAATTCATGACGTACCTTTATCAGAACTTGGTTACTCAGGTCGTAAAAATCACCAAATGAAAATCTAAATTATCTCTTACACGGGATTTGAAGTTGTTGGCCCTATTGTAACAATCCTACTCTGACAGCTAGTATCACCACTTCCAAGAATTTGTTGTAACCAAGTTTGCCTGGTATACAATGCTAGATATCAATTATTTTTTTCCTAGCTATAGGGTTACTTACATTTTTCCTAATCATCTGAGTTGGCTTCAACTCTCTTGAAGCTCAAAAACTAAGGTTTAAACCTCAAAATCCAACATTATTTTGGTAATCATTATTGTAATCAATATTGCTAAGATAACTATGTATAAGTTTTCCAAAGTCCTCTACATCTATAAGTGGAAATCTAATACCTCATAATTGCTAATGCACTAAGCCGTAGTTAATTATTGGACAATTCTTCCTCATCCCATATGTCGAATACCAATATTCCTCCAATTAACTTTCAAGCATCATTCTCAGTTCTAGAAGCTTAACTTACACTATTCATCATATACTTGATAAAATAGTTAAAAGATCTCTTAATATCATTTATGTTCATTCCTCAATTTGAAGTTGATCCCCACTAAGTTAGAATTGTGTGTCCTTACTACTAAATAAGACACTTTTCATCACTATAGTTTATCACAACACCAAAGAGTGAAAAAGTTAGAAATTCATAACCGAAATGTCATAAAAATAAATAAATAAATAAATAAATAAATGCATCCCCAGGTTCACTCTCTAATGTCATAATTCTTAAAGTACTCTTATCAAGTGATCATCGACAACGTCCCCAATAGGTCTGAAGAAGGAAAAATGTTGCCATCAGATCTACAAGCGTTCACTTTTATCGATCTCAACCATAGTGTACATTAAAGTCTTCCTAAGAGGTCAAAAGTCCTATCAACTATAATATGAGACCAACCCATCCTCTCAAAAGCATATCCCTACTGAAATAAAATTAACTTATCTAATCTCCTCATACCTAAAGATAACATATAGGTCTTAAAATATTCACCTCCACCATATGCTAATGCTACTAAACAAAACTTGAGACATCATTATAGCTATTAAAAGTTTTCGACACAATGTGTAATATCCGAGATATTAATTTGTATTATTATTATTATTAATTTATTTTTCTTTCAGAATGAAAAATAAATTAAATTAAAGAATTAAAGAGTTAAAATAAAATAAAGGAGAAAATAATAGGGACTATATGAATATTTTTCTAGGACCTAAAAGAAAAAAGAAGAAGGAGGATATAACAAGTAAATAAGTTTTTCTAATAAAATAAAAGATATATATATATATATAATAAATGTAGATAAAAAAAAATAATATATATATTCATGATATATGCTATATCATAGCCTATATTCCCACACCAAGACCTAACATTAATCTGTATGAAGCCGACAATGCTAGAATTCACGTGTGATATGTATATATACACAGCAGATGTAAACGTTCAACGCTACGCCCAAAAAGGATTCATATATACATATACATCACAACATATATACAGAATCAAAATAACTACCGACGCGAACAAAGCGTGCGGTCTTCAGAGTTGTCCGCCTCCTTGAGAAGAAGTGGACGCGTTCCCGACTCCTGAACCACCTGTGTCTAAAACATGTAAGCAGGGGGTGAGTCGAACAGACTCAGTGAGAAGCTCCCCCATCCCTGGCGTCAGCGGGTACCACTACAGCTGGGGGAAGGGAGCAACCACAATCACATGCGCATGAAATGGATTTATATTGTGATCTTTAACATGATCAGGCAATCAATAAATCATATTCACAATTCAAATCCTAATTCATGCTCCTAACATATTTATTAATCCACATGTAAATCAATCTCAACATATCTCATTTGGTTTCACAATTAACACATACTTGTGCACGTAGGCACTCACTTTCTGTCTCCCGGATTACGCTAAGAGAAATACTGGCCCGAAGGCAATATCATGTACGAACCTGGTTGATCACACCAGGAACTTTCTGACTCCAAGTCATGCTTAGAGTAATAGGCGGCAACTTGTCTGACCTTAGTTTTAACCAAGGTAATGGCCACTATGTGGCATACTTGCTGACGTTATAATCCTGTCTGTCCGATCAGGATGACTGACTCGATCTACCCGAACAACCTAAACAAACTCAACTAACATATTTAACCTTGAAAGACGCCCTATGAGAACTAGTTGAATATTATACGTGATTACTAGTTAGGCCTAGTTTCCCCCTTTTCAATCATGCATCACTCTCACTCACACTTAACAACCTAGGTTCATTTTTCTCAAATGTACCATACGGTCAACACCTTTGCACGATGATCAATTTAAGTGGGTTCCTAATATTAATAAACTCTCAGATGTGAAATTCCGACTCAATCCTACCCACGGTATCATATAAGGCTCGGTGAGCCACAATAGCACATATACACCTTGTGATTAATCATATAAGCACATATACTATTGCACGTTGACTACTTACTTGCAAATCATACACGCGTAACACAAATTTATTCATATAAATATATTCCATATATCAATTTGCACAAAATAGAGCAAACCACATTTTCCACGTAGTCATCCAACCCTGTGGGACAGGGATGGGAGAGCCCCTCACCTCGTTGGCCCTCCTGATCAGTACTGGGAGTGCCTGAAGCTCCAATCACTCTGTGGTGCCCTATACACATTATATTTAAGAAATTTAGAACGCGTAACTAAGCATCTACCATGCACGTGTCATGCTAATGCTTATGCACCCTTTAGCTATTTTCCAAGAATTAATAATTTAGTTCGGTACGTCGTCTTATTTGCTCTTTCTAAAAGTCCAGAATGCCCCATATTCGACTTTCACACTTTCGAGCCATTTAGAACCTCTAATTGCTTAGGTTAGAGATTTTCACTTGTCTAAATTTCCCTTCATGTGTTCATATGGGTATCTAACAAATAAAAGAATTAAATTCACGGTTCAAAAGAGGCTCTAGCTTACTCATTACACCGTCTCCCTTATTCGCCGAGTAAAAGCTTAAATATTACCTCTTTAATTATATATAAAAATATAATTGGGTATACTTAGAGCCTTGGAACCAATTTAGCGGGTCTTAGGTGTCCATTACGGACTATACCAAAGTGTCCAACCCACCGCACAGCTCCTTACTGTACGGTGGCTTAGTATTTCGCCTCTTTTTCACCGGATTGGATTCCGGTTGAGATGGTAAATACTCGGGTTTTATTCCCTTGTATATTTCCAGCAACTACAACACTTATACTACTCCAATCCAAGCCTAAACATGCATTGAATTATCAATTTCGAATTTTAGAGCAATTTCCTAACCCAATTTTTCCTAATTTCCATACCCGGTCAATTCCTACGGTTTAATTTCCATTCTGATCCTCACTAAGCTTTCAATAACACCCACTAAGCTCAACTTTAACCCCGAAATGCCCCGATTGGAAGTATTTGAAGAATTCCTAAAATACCCAAAATTGAAGAAATTGGGGTTTGAGAGATTTGGGGCTTTCTTACTTGATTTCAATCGGATAGAAAGTTTGGTGGGTATGAAAGAAAACTCCAGTCACTTTTTCCGGTCACCGGCGCACGTCCTCCGGCGAGAAAACGGCCCAAAACCACCGTCCGCTTCTTTTCTTCTCGGCTCGTGCGTGACTGCTTCTCTTTATTTTCTTTTTCTGCTTGTGCGTGTATTTTGTGAATGAGTGTGTGTGTGTTAACATATTGTGTGTGTGTATATATATATATATATATATATATATATATATATATATATATTTTTTATTAGATATTATCAGTATATATATATATATTTTGAAAAATTTATTTACTTGTTATATCCTCTTTTCCTTTTAGGTCCTAGAAAAATTATAAATATCTCATTTCTTTCCCTCCATTTTATTATTATTTTTTAACTCTTTAACTTTTTAATTTAATTAAATTTTCCTTCTCAAAGAAAAATAAATTTAATAAAAATGAAAATAATTAAATCTAAACATCTCGGATATTACAGTTTTCATTGATGAGTGTTTCGAAAACTTGATATTCTTTTTCCTTTTTTAATCAGTTTTCGCCGATGAGTGTTTCGTAAACTTTATATTCTTTTTTATTTTTTTAATCTGTTTTCGTCGATTAGTGTTTCGAAAACTGGATATTCTTTTTTTAATCTGTTTTCGTCGATTAGTGTTTCGAAAATGTAAAATCCAGTTTTCTTGTTTTTTTTAAATAGTTTTCCCCAATGAGTGTTTCGAATACTTGATATTCATTTTTCTTTTTCTTAATCAGTTTTCACCAATGAGTGTTTCGAAAACGTGATATTCATTTTTCTTTATTTAATTAGTTTTTACTCATGAGTGTTTCGAAAACTTGATATTCGTTTTTCTTTTTCTTAATCATTTTTCGCCGATGAGTGTTTCGAAAATGTGATATTCATTTTTCTTTGTTTAATTAGTTTTCACCGATGAGTGTTTCGAAAACTTGATATTCATTTTTCTTTTTTATTAAGTTTTTGCCGAAGAGTGTTTCGAAAACTTGATATTCATTTTTATTTTTTTAATCAGTCTTCATAGATGAGTGTTTCGAAAACTTGATATTCATTTTTCTTTTTCTAATCAGTTTTCACCGATGAGTATTTCGAAAACTTGATATTCATTTTTCTTTTTCTAATCAGTTTTCGCCGATGAGTGTTTCGAAAACTTGATATTCATTTTTTCTATTTTTAATCAGTTTTCACCGATGAGTGTTTTCGAAAACTTGATATTCATTTTTCTTTTTTTAATCAGTTTTCGCCGATGAGTGTTCTGAAAACTTGATCAGTTTTTCGTCGATGAGTGTTTCGAAAACTTTATATTCATTTTTATTTTTTTAAAAATTTTCGTCGATTAGTGTTTCGAAAACTGGATATTCATTTTCCTTCTTTTAGTAAGTTTTCGCTGATGAGTGTTTCGAAAACTTGATATTCATTTTTTCCTTTTTTTAATCAGTTTTTGCCGATGAATGTTTCGAAAACTTGATATTCATTTAGTTTTCTTAATCTGTTTTAGCTGATGAGTGTTTTCGAAAACTTGATATTCATTTTTCTTTTTTTAATCAATTTTCGCCAATGAGTGTTCTGAAAACATGATATTCATTTTTCTTTTTTTAATCAGTTTTCGCCGATGAGTGTTTCGAAATCTTGATATTTATTTTTCTTTTTTTTTAATCGGTTTTTGTCGATGAATGTTTCAAAAACTTTATATTTATTTTTCTTTTTTTAATCAGTTTTTGCCGATGAGTGTTTGTGAAAACTTGAAATTCATTTTTCTTTTTTTAATCAATTTTCGCCGATGAGTGTTCTGAAAACTTGATATTCATTTTTCTTTTTTTAATCAGTTTTCGCTGATGAGTGTTTCGAAAACTTAATATTCATTTTTCATTTTCATAATCAGTTTTCGCCGATAAGTGTTTCGAAAATGTGATATTCATTTTTCTTTATTTAATTAGTTTTCATCGATGAGTATTTCGAAAACTTGATGTTCATTTTTTAATCATTTTTCGCCAATGAGTGTTTGGAAAACTTGATATTCATTTTTCTTTTTTTAATTAGTTTTCCTCGCTGAGTGTTTCGAAAACTTGATGTTCATTTTTCTTTTTTAAGTAAGTTTTCGCTAATGAGTGTTTTCGAAAACTTGATATTCTTTTTTCTTTTTTAAATTGGTTTTTGCCGATTAGTATTTTGAAAACTTGATATTCATTTTTTTAATCAGGTTTCGCCGATAAGTGTTCCGAAAACTTGATATTCATTTTTCTTTTTTTTAATCAATTTTTGCCGATGAGTGTTTTGAAAACGTGATATTCATTTTTCTTTATTTAATTAGTTTTCATCGATGAGTGTTTCGAAAAGTTGATATTCATTTTTTTTTAATTATTTTTCCCCGATGAGTGTTTCAAAAACTTTATATCCATTTTTCTTTTTCTTAATAAGTTTTCGCCGATGAGTGTTTTGAAAACGTGATATTCATTTTTCTTTTTTAGGTAAGTTTTTGCTAATGAGTGTTTCCAAAACTTGGTATTTCATTTTCTTTTTATTAATTTGTTTTTGTCGATGAGTGTTTCGAACTCTTGATTTTTATTTTTCATTTTTTCTAATCAGTTTTCGCCGATGAGTGTTTCGAAAACTTTATATTCATTATTATTTTTTTTATGAGTTTTCGTCGATTAGTATTTTGAAAACTGGATATTAATTTTCCTTTGTTTAGTAAGTTTTCGCGGATGAGTATTTTGAAAACTTGATATTCGTTTTGCTTTTTTTAAACAGTTTTCACCGATGAGTGTTTCGAAAACTTGATATTCATTCCTCTTTTTCTAATCAATTTTCTTCGATAAGTGTTTCCAAAACTTCATATTCATTTTTCTTTTCTTAATCAGTATTCGCCGATGAGTATTTCGAAAACATGATATTGATTTTTTCTATTTTTAATCAGTTTTCACCGATGAGTGTTTTCGAAAACTTGATATTCATTTTTCTTTTATTAATCAGTTTTCGCCGATGAGTGTTCTGAAAACTTGATATTCATTTTTATTTTTTTTAATCAGTTTTCGTCGATGAGTGTTTCGAAAACTTTATATTCATTTTTCTTTACTTAAATCAATTTTTGGCGATGAGTGTTTCGAAAACTTTATATTCATTTTTATTTTTTTAAAAATTTTCGTCGATGAATGCTTCGAAAACTGGATATTCATTTTCCTTCTTTTAGTAAGTTTTCGCTGATGAGTGTTTCGAAAACTTGATATTCATTTTTTTTCCTTTTTTTAATCAGTTTTTGCCGATGAGTGTTTCGAAAATTTGATATTCATTTAGTTTTTTTAATCTGTTTTAGCTGATGAGTGTTTCCGAAAACTTGCTATTGATTTTTCTTATTTTAATCAATTTTCGTCAATGAGTGTTCTGAAAACATCATATTCCTTTTTCTTTTTTTAATCAGTTTTCGCCGATGAGTGTTTCGAAAACTTGATATTTATTTTTCTTTTTTTTAATCGGTTTTTGCTGATGAGTGTTTCAAAAACATTATATTTATTTTTCTTTTTTTAATCAGTTTTTGCTGATGAGTGTTTTTGAAAACTTGAAATTCATTTTTCTTTTTTTAATCAATTTTCACCGATGAGTGTTCTGAAAACTTGATATTCTTTTTTCTTTTTTTCATCAGTTTTCGCCGATGAGTGTTTCGAAAACTTAATATTCATTTTTCTTTTTCATAATCAGTTTTCGCCGATAAGTGTTTCGAAAATGTGATATTCATTTTTCTTTATTTAATTAGTTTTCATCGATGAGTGTTTCGAAAACTTGATATTCATTTTTTTTGAATCATTTTTCGCCGATGAGTATTTCAAAAACTTGATATTCATTTTTCTTTTTTTTAATTAGTTTTCCTCGCTGAGTGTTTCGAAAACTTGATGTTCATTTTTCTTTTTTTAGTTAGTTTTCGCTAATGAGTGTTTTCGAAAACTTTATATTCTTTTTTCTTTTTTTAATTAGTTTTCACCGATTAGTATTTTGAAAACTTGATATTCATTTTTTTAATCAAGTTTCGCCGATGAGTGTTCCGAAAACTTGATATTCGTTTTTCTTTTTCTTAATCAATTTTCGCCGATTAGTGTTTCGAAAACTTGATATTCATTTTTCTTTATTTAATTAGTTTTCATCGATGAGTGTTTCGAAAACTTGATATTCATTTTTCTTGTTTTAATTATTTTTCCCCAATGAGTGTTTTGAAAACTTGATATCCATTTTTCTTTTTCTTAATAAGTTTTCGCCGATTAGTATTTTGAAAATGTGATATTCATTTTTCTTTTTTAGGTAAGTTTTCGCTAATGAGTGTTTCGAAAACTTGATATTTCTTTTTCTTTTTTTTAATTTGTTTTTGTCGATGAGTGTTTCGAAAAGTTGATATTTATTTTTCATTTTTTTAATCAGTTTTCGCCGATGAGTGTTTCGAAAACATTATATTCATTTTTATTTTTTTAATCAGTTTTCGTGGATTAGTGTTTCGAAAACAGGATATTCATTTTCCTTTTTTTAGTAAGTTTTCGCGGATGAGTGTTTTTAAAACTTGATATTCGTTTTTCTTTTTCTAAACAGTTTTCACCGATGAATGTTTCGAAAACTTGATATTCATTTTTCTTTTTCTAATCAGTTTTCGCCGATAAGTGTTTCCAAAACTTCATATTCATTTTTCTTTTTTTAATCAGTATTCGCCGATGAGTGTTTCGAAAACATGATATTCATTTTTTCTATTTTTAATCAGTTTTCACCGATGAGTGTTTTCGAAAACTTGAAATTCATTTTTCTTTTATTAATCAGTTTTCGCCAATGGGTATTCTAAAAACTTGATATTCATTTTTATTCTTTTTAATCAGTTTTCGTCGATGAGTGTTTCGAAAACTTTATATTCATTTTTCTTTTTTTAAATCAGTTTTTGGCGATGAGTGTTTCGAAAACTTTATATTCATTTTTATTTTTTAATCAGTTTTCGTCGATTAGTGTTTCAAAACCTGGATATTCGTTTTCCTTCTTTTAGTAAGTTTTCGCTGATGAGTGTTTCGAAAACTTGATATTCATTTTTTCCTTTTTTTAATCAGTTTTTGCCGATGAGTGTTTCGAAAACTTGATATTCATTTAGTTTTTTTAATCTGTTTTAGCTGATGAGTGTTTTCGAAAACTTGCTATCCATTTTTCTTTTTTTAAACAATTTTCGCCAATGTGTGTTCTGAAAACATGATATTCATTTTTCTTTTTTTAATCAGTTTTCGCGGATGAGTGTTTCGAAAACTTGATATTTATTTTTCTTTTTTTTTTAATCGGTTTTTGTCGATGAATGTTTCAAAAACTTTATATTTATTTTTCTTTTTTTAATCAGTTTTTGCCGATGAGTGTTTTTGAAAACTTGAAATTCATTTTTCTTTTTTTAATCAATTTTCGCCGATGAATGTTCTGAAAACTTGATATTCTTTTTTCTTTTTTTAATCAGTTTTCGCCGATGAGTATTTCGAAAACTTAATATTCATTTTTCTTTTTCTTAATCAGTTTTCGCCGATAAGAGTTTGAAAAATGTGATATTCATTTTTCTTTATTTAATTAGTTTTCATCGATGAGTGTTTCGAAAACTTGATATTCATTTTTTTTAATCATTTTTCGCCGATGAGTATTTCAAAAACTTGATATTCATTTTTCTTTTTTTAATCAGTTTTCCTCGCTGAGTGTTTCGAAAACTTGATGTTCATTTTTCTTTTTTTAGTAAGTTTTCGGTAATGAGTGTTTTCGAAAACTTGATATTCATTTTTCTTTTTTTAATTAGTTTTCGCCGATTAGTATTTTGAAAACTTGATATTCATTTTTTTAATCAGGTTTCGCCGATGAGTGTTCCAAAAACTTGATATTCATTTTTCTTTTTCTTAATCAATTTTCGCCGATTAGTGTTTCGAAAACTTGATATTCATTTTTCTTTATTTAATTAGTTTTCATCGATGAGTGTTTCGAAAACTTGATATTCATTTTTCTTGTTTTAATTATTTTTCCCCAATGAGTGTTTCGAAAACTTGATATCCAGTTTTCTTTTTCTTAATAGGTTTTTGCCGATGAGTATTTTGAAAACGTGATATTCATTTTTCTTTTTTAGGTAAGTTTTCGCTAATGAGTGTTTCGAAAACTTAATATTTCTTTTTCTTTTTTTTAATTTGTTTTTGTCGATGAGTGTTTCGAAAACTTGATATTTATTTTTCATTTTTTTAATCAGTTTTCGCCGATGAGTGTTTCGAAAACTTTATATTCATTTTTATTTTTTTTATCAGTTTTCGTCGATTAGTGTTTTGAAAACAGGATATTAATTTTCCTTTTTTTAGTAAGTTTTCGCGGATGAGTGTTTCGAAAACTTGATATTCGTTTTGCTTTTTTTAAACAGTTTTCACCGATGAGTATTTCGAAAACTTGATATTCATTCCTCTTTTTCTAATCAGTTTTCTTCGATAAGTGTTTCCAAAACTTCATATTCATTTTTCTTTTCTTAATCAGTATTCGCCGATGAGTGTTTCGAAAACTTGATATTCATTTTCTCTATTTTTAATCAGTTTTCACCGATGAGTGTTTTCGAAAACTTGATATTCATTTTTCTTTTATTAATCAGTTTTCGCCGATGAGTGTTCTGAAAACTTGATATTCATTTTTATTTTTTTTAATCAGTTTTCGTCGATGAGTGTTTCGAAAACTTGATTCATTTTTCTTTTTTTAAATCAGTTTTTGGCGATAAGTGTTTCGAAAACTTTATATTCATTTTTATTTTTTAATCAGTTTTCGTCGATTAGTGTTACGAAACCTGGATATTCGTTTTCCTTCTTTTAGTAAGTTTTCGCTGATGAGTGTTTCGAAAATTTGATATTCATTTTTTCCTTTTTTTTAATCAGTTTTTGCCGATGAATGTTTCGAAAACTTGATATTCATTTAGTTTTTTTAATCTGTTTTAGCTGATGAGTGTTTTCGAAAACTTGATATTCATTTTTCTTTTTTTAATCAATTTTCGCCAATGAGTGTTCTGAAAACATGATATTCATTTTTCTTTTTTTAATCAGTTTTCGCCGATAAGTGTTTCGAAATCTTGATATTTATTTTTCTTTTTTTTTAATCGGTTTTTGTCGATGAATGTTTCAAAAACTTTATATTTATTTTTCTTTTTTTAATCAGTTTTTGCCGATGAGTGTTTTTGAAAACTTGAAATTCATTTTTCTTTTTTTAATCAATTTTCGCCGATGAGTGTTCTGAAAACTTGATATTCTTTTTTCTTTTTTTAATCAGTTTTCGCCGATGAGTGTTTCGAAAACTTAATATTCATTTTTCTTTTTCTGAATCAGTTTTCGCCGATAAGTGTTTGAAAAATGTGATATTCATTTTTCTTTATTTAATTAGTTTTCATCGATGAGTGTTTCGAAAACTTGATATTCATTTTTTTTAATCATTTTTCGCCGATGAGTATTTCAAAAACTTGATATTCATTTTTCTTTTTTTAATCAGTTTTCCTCGTTGAGTGTTTCGAAAACTTGATGTTCATTTTTCTTTTTTTAGTAAGTTTTCGCTAATGAGTGTTTTCGAAAACTTGATATTCATTTTTCTTTTTTTAATTAGTTTTCGCCGATTAGTATTTTGAAAACTTGATATTCATTTTTTAATCAGGTTTCGCCGATGAGTGTTCCAAAAACTTGATATTCATTTTTCATTTTCTTAATCAATTTTCGCCGATTAGTGTTTCGAAAACTTGATATTCATTTTTCTTTATTTAATTAGTTTTCATCGATGAGTGTTTCGAAAACTTGATATTCATTTTTCTTGTTTTAATTATTTTTCCCCAATGAGTGTTTTGAAAACTTGATATCCATTTTTCTTTTTCTTAATAAGTTTTCGCCGATTAGTATTTTGAAAATGTGATATTCATTTTTCTTTTTTAGGTAAGTTTTTGCTAATGAGTGTTTCGAAAACTTGGTATTTCTTTTTCTTTTTTTTAATTTGTTTTTGTCGATGAGTGTTTCGAAAACTTGATATTTATTTTTCATTTTTTTAATCAGTTTTCGCCGATGAGTGTTTCGAAAACAGGATATTCATTTTCCTTTTTTTAATCAGTTTTCGTGGATTAGTGTTTCGAAAACAGGATATTCACTTTCCTTTTTTTAGTAAGTTTTCGCGGATGAGTGTTTCGAAAACTTGATATTCGTTTTGCTTTTTTTAAACAGTTTTCACCGATGAGTGTTTCGAAAACTTGATATTCATTCTTCTTTTTCTAATCAGTTTTCTTCGATAAGTGTTTCCAAAACTTCATATTCATTTTTCTTTTTTAATCAGTATTCGCCGATGAGTGTTTCGAAAACTTGATATTCATTTTTTCTATTTTTAATCAGTTTTCACCGATGAGTGTTTTCGAAAACTTGATATTCATTTTTCTTTTATTAATCAGTTTTCGCCAATGAGTGTTTCGAAAACATTATATTCATTTTTATTTTTTTAATGAGTTTTCGTCGATTAGTATTTCGAAAACTGGATATTCATTTTCCTTTGTTTAGTAAGTTTTCGCGGATGAGTATTTTGAAAACTTGATATTTGTTTTTCTTTTTTTAAACATTTTTCACCGATGAGTGTTTCGAAAACATGATATTCATTTTCCTTTTTTAATCAGTTTTCGCCGATAAATGTTTCGAAAACTTTATATTCTTTTTTATTTTTTTAATGAGTTTTCGTCGATTAGTATTTCGAAAACTCGATATTCATTTTTCTTTTTTTAGTAAGTTTTTGTCGATGAGTGTTTCGAAAACTTGATTTTCATTTTTCTTTTTTAATAAGTTTTAGCTGATGAGTGTTTTCGAAAACGTGATATTCATTTTTTTTATTTAATTAGTTTTCATCGATAAGTGTTTCGAAAACTTGATATTCATTTTTGTTTTTTTAAACAGTTTTTGTCGATGAGTCTTTCGAAAACTTGATATTCATTTTTCTTTTTTTAATAAGTTTTAGCCGATGAGTGTTTTCGAAAACTTGATATTCATTTTTCCTTTTTTAGTAAGTTTTAGGCGATGAGGGTTTTCGAAAACTTGATATTCACATTTCATTTTTTAATCAATTTTTGCCGATGAGTGTTCTGAAAACTTGATATTCATTTTTCTTTTTTTAAATCAGTTTTCGCCGATGAGTGTTTCGAAAACGTGATATTCATTTTTCTTTATTTAATTAGTTTTCACCGATGAGTGTTTCGAAAACTTGATATTCATTTTTCTTTTTTGAATCAGTTTTCGCCGATGAGTATTCTGAAAACTTGATATTCTTTTTTCTTTTTTTAAAAAGTTTTAGCCGATGAGTGTTTTCGAAAACTTGATAGTAATTTTTAATTTTTTAATCAGTTTTCGTCGTTGAGTGTTTCGAAAACGTAATATTCATTTTTCTTTTTTTTTTCAATAGTTTTCGCCGATGAGTGTTTCGAAAACTTGAAATTCATTTTTTTTAATCAGTTTTCGCCGATGAGTGTTCTGAAAACTTGATATTCATTTTTCTTTTTTTCTTTAATCAGTATTCGCCGATGAGTGATTTGAAAACGTAATATTCATTTTTCTATTTTTTTAAATAGTTTTCTCCGATGAGTGTTTCAAAATTTTGATATTCATTTTTCTTTTTCTTAATCAGTTTTCGCCGATGAGTGTTTTCGAAAATGTGATATTCATTTTTCTTTATTTAATTAGTTTTCACCGATGAGTGTTTCGAAAACTTGATATTCGTTTTTCATTTTCTTATTCAGTTTTCGCCGATGAGTGTTTCCAAAACTTCATATTCATTTTTCTTTTTTTATTCACTTTTCGCCGATTAGTATTTCGAAAACTTGATATTCATTTTTCTCTTTTTAATCAGTTTTCGCCGATGAGTGTTTTCGAAAACGTAAAATTTATTTTTTTAAATAGTTTTCCCCGATGAGTGTTTTGAAAACTTGATATTCGTTTTTCTTTTTCTTAATCAGTTTTCGCCGATGAGTGTTTCGAAAACGTGATATTCATTATTTAATTAGTTTTCACTGATAAGTGTTTCGAAAACTTGATATTCGTTTTTCTTTTTCTTAATCAGTTTTCGCCGATGAGTGTTTCCAAAACTTCATATTCATTTTTCTTTTTTTAATCACTTTTCGCCGATTAGTGTTTCGAAAACTTGATATTCATTTTTCTCTTTTTAATCAGTTTTCGCCGATGAGTGTTTTCCAAAACGTAAAATTCATTTTTTTAAATAGTTTTTTCCCGATGAGTGTTTTGAGAACTTGATATTCGTTTTTCTTTTTCTTAATCAGTTTTCGCCGATGAGTGTTTCGAAAACGTGATATTCATTTTTCTTTATTTAATTAGTTTTCACCGATAAGTGTTTCGAAAACTTGATAGTAATTTTTCATTTTTTGATAAGTTTTCGCCGTTTAGTGTTTCGAAAACGTAATATTCATTTTTCTTTTTTTTAAATATTTTTCGCCGATGTCACGACCCCCGTTTAGAGGACCGTGACCGGCACACACACCGGGACAGACACCGGGAATATCCCTGTGCCTGTAAGCCTTATCACCTAATTGACAGAATATCTATTATTGAAAATACATCCACATGCAGTATAGTACCATGGCTACACCGAAATGGTGGCCTATCCTAGGAAAGCAAATCCACGGCCAGTGCCGCTTCAGGATATAGATATAGAAAGACACACATAATATATATAACATGTGTACTGGCTACACATCTGAAGATGCTGCCTATCCTATTCACATTCAACCGATATATGAATATATATATATATATATATATATATATATATATATATATATATATATATTGAAAACAAGTTTTTCCTGCATCATAATCTAACGGATCCTGATCTTTAAGGTGTGTGAAGCTGACAGTTCTAGACTTAGTAATACAGTTTAATTGGGTACGTCTACCCTTTACTTTGTTATACAATGATAAAGTAAGTTGACTTTGTTAAATAAATAGAAATATGTGTATATATATATATAGATAAAAAAAATCCTAATTAAGAAATGATGGGATAATATGAAATTGATAGAATTTTTATGTTGAGGTTGGACATTTTGACTAAATAAAATAAAAATAATTTTTTGGAATGAAATAAGAATTTTTGGGTTATTATTAAGATGTTAATTGCTTTAGATTTGAGAATTTGATAAATTAAAATAAATAATAAATTCAAATACAAAAATATAAATTGGGTTAAATATGAATCATATGAATTATTTCGAGCTTATAGTTTTAAATTTGAGAATTTTTCAGAAATAAAAATTGTACTGGGTAGAAAATTCTCCTATGCTAGAGACTCAGTGACATATATTTTTAATAGGCCTATGATTACCAAAAATTTTATAAGTTTTTCCTATTCTTATCCAAAAATAAATCTAGATGAGAAAATCCAATCAAAATTCTATTTTACTGTATCTCAAAAGTTGTCAAATGTCTAAATTACCCATAAATCTCCCAACAACTCATTAGGAAACATTTTTTTTAACTCCAGAGGAGCATTCTCACGCCACTTCCCTTCCACTCATCTTCTTCCTCTTCCTCCCAACTCTATCTTAGGGCATGGAAGATTTTGCAAAATCTTCACATTCCAACTAGATTTGTTGCTTCCCACCACCAATCTAAGACTCTCTCAAGCTTCTTCCACCATTGTTGAGCATCAAGGAGCTTGGGCAATCTCCCACAAACTCCAATCTCCCACTAAAATCTTGTCTCCACCACTTAAATCATAGATTTCTTGTTAGAAATGAGTTATCTATCAATAGTATATCACCTTAGAATCATGTTTGAGCATAGAGATCATCCAAATATTGAGTTTTATGGAGATTTCTACTCTATGGTTCATGACCTACGAATTTGGAGAAAATTTTGGAAATTGTGGATTTCCTTGATGCTTGTTGGTATGTATGAACTTTAAATTATATGTTTAGATATTTTAAATGATTTGGAATGATGCCCAATGGTTAGGTTGGTGATATGTGAACCCTTGATGAAAGTTAGGACTTCCCGTATTTGGCAAAATTTCCATTATTGGAGCTTGGAGAGTGAACAAGGTTGTGAGATTAATTAATTATGTATTAAATTGTGTTTAATCTAGAAAGAACACCAAATGATGACCATAGGCTAAGTAAATGAACTTGGGGGTTGGATAAATGTAAGAAGTCATAAGAAAAGAAACTAGAAAATTGTATGAAATTTGATATCAATTGAATTGGTTGTATGTGATAGGGTTCAAGTACTTCCTTGGAGACCAGAGTGCTCAAAGGGAATGCTAAGTGAAGCGGCCAAGGTGAGGGTTCTTCCATCTCTGCTCCTAGGGTTGTATACTTGTGTGGATTACATGAGTATGTACATTCTCTGCTTGTCTGGTATGTGATAGCTAGAGGTATAGGATGTTAAAAGAATAAAGGAACTAGAAAATAGGTTGTGGAAAGTAGCTTAGATAGGAAGACATAGGAGTAGAGAGTAATTGTTTGCTATGATTAGTGTGTTACAAATCCAACTCATACACTCCGGAAGCATGATGAGTATTTTATTAAATCTTTCCCACGACGGTGGCAAGAGTCCTTGTACGGAAGGACTAACTTTTTATTTTGAAAACTCGTCACGACGGTGACTTAAATTATAATCATGCAAAGGGAGTTATTGGTGGGTTTCGTATTTGGTTATGCTAGCGATGTGAGACATCGACTAGAACAACGTCATATGGCACTTGAGACCTCAATTTTATAATCACCATGACGATGGTCATTACCCTATCCTGGCAATAGGGTCAGAAAGGTTTTATATTGCTATGACGATAGCTTGAGGCTCAGAGAGTGCATTTGGACGGGTATATGAGTTATATCCTGTTGAGGATACTTGTACATATTAATAAGGAGAGAAATTGTTGATCCTTCGGGAAAGATACAAAGAATCCTATTAATATGTGAGACCAAGATAAGGAGACACGGGAGGAACCTACGGGTGAACCGTGAGCCTGATCTTACAGAAGAGAAATCATCTGGTGGAGTTGGTCCAGGGTGTGACAGTGGTCATGCTTCGAGACGTCGTGCCATGCCCGCCATGTGGCCTGGTTGGGTAATGGACGAATGGGCTCAAGCTATTGCCCCGCAGCAAGGGGTCAGAACGTGCCACGTGGTGGCTACGTATCAGTTGTTTGATAGATAGAAGTTGATTGTGTTTGACTAATAGAATTGTCACGAGGTGACCAGTACCCAAGTCAATGGGTTAAGTATATTTTGCCACCAGGTGGCTAGCAACCCGAGTGCACGGGTTCGAGGTAGAAAAATCATGTAGTGACTAGTAAATACCCAGAGTGCGGGAAGTTAAGTAGATGTATGTTATAGTGTCTGCGTGTACTTAAAGAATTGTATGTGTTTGCATATAATTGTTGATTGTGCAGCGGAGTGGTGACGTACAGGATTGCGTCATCATAAAGTCTTGTTTGATTCAAACATGCTGAACGTGAGAAGACCGGTAAGTAAAAGCCGGCACTATATGTTACATGTTTACTTGCTGATTGATGACGTGGAAAAAATTGCTGCATGTTTACAATTATTAAATGCATGTTAGTGTTTGGGTGAAATTTTTGTTGTTGTGTGATCACCAAGAATGTATGCTAACAACAATAACTACTTGTTTTTGCATGTGGTTGTGTATGACTCCCAAACCCAGTGCTATGGCACCCACCTTGCGCTGGGGATGGGAGAGTCCTCACTGAGTCGTGTGGTTAAGACTCACACCTCATTTTTACTAAACAGAGACAGGTTAAGTATAGGTGGAAGAAGTCTCGGTGGAACGAGGGTTGAGCAACACTTTTCCAAGACCCACAACTTGTTCATGTGGGTGAATAAAGTGTAATTGTAATTTAATTTACTTTATTATTGTATCATAAAGTAAAAGGGTAGACGTACCAAATTATATTGTATCACTAAATCTAGAACTGTCAGCTTCACACACCTTAAAGATCAGGATCCGTTAGATTACGATGCAGGGAAAACTTGTTTCTAAAATATATATATATATATATATATATATATATATATTTGTTGCATGTGAATAGGATAGGCAGCATCTTCGGATGTGTAGTCAGTACACAGGTTATATATTATGTGTGTTTTCCTATATCTATATCCTAAAGCGGCACTGGCCGTGGATTTGCTTGCCTAGGATAGGCCACTATTTCGGTGTAGCCATGGTATTATAATGAATGTGAATGTATTTTCAATAACAGATATTCTGTCAATTAGGTGATAAGACTTACAGGCAGAGGGGTATCCCCTGTGTCTGTGCCGGTCACGGTCCTCTAAATGGGGGTCGTGACATTAGTGTTATGAAAACTTGATATTCTTTTTTCTTTTTTTTTAATCAGTTTTCGCCGATGAGCGTTTTGGAAAACATCATATTCATTTTTCTTTTTTTAATCAATTTTCGCCGATGAGTGTTCTGAAAACTTGATATTCATTTTTCTTTTTTTAATCAGTTTTTGCCGATGAGTGTTTCGAAAACTTGATATTCATTTTTCTTTTTCTTAATCAGTTTTCGCCGATGAGTGTTTCGAAAACGTGATATTCATTTTTCTTTATTTAATTAGTTTCCATCGATGAGTGTTTCGAAAACTTGATATTCATTTTTTTTAATCATTTTTCGCCGATGAGTGTTTCGAAAACTTAATATTCATTTTTCTTTTTTTAATCAATTTTCGTCGATGAGTGTTTCAAAAACTTGATGTTCATTTTTCTTTTTTTAGTAAGTTTTCGCTAATGAGTGTTTCGAAAACTTGATATTCTTTTTTCTTTTTTTAATTATTTTTCGCCGATTAGTGTTCTGAAATCTTGATCATTTTTTTAATCAGGATTCGCAGATGAGTGTTCCGAAAACTTGATATTCATTTTTCATTTTCTTAATCAGTTTTCGCCGATGAGTGTTTCGAAAACTTGATATTCATTTTTCTTTATTTAATTAGTTTTCATCGATGAATGTTTCAAAAATTTGATATTCATTTTCCTTTTTTTAATCATTTTTCTCCGATGAATGATTCGAAAACTTGATATTCATTTTTCTTTTTCTTAATCAGTTTTCGCCGATAAATGTTTTGAACACGTGATATTCATTTTTCTTAATCAGTTTTCGAAAATTTCACTAATGAGTGTTTCGAAAACTTGATATTTATTTTTCTTTTTTTAATCTTTTTTTGTCGATGAGTGTTTCAAAAACTTGATATTTAGTTTTCATTTTTTTAATCAGTTTTCGCCGATGAGTGTTTCGAAAACTTTATATTCATTTTTATTTTTTTAATCAGTTTTCGTCGATTAGTGTTTCGAAAATTGGATATTCATTTTCCTTTGTTTTAGTAAGTTTTCGCTGATGAGTGTTTCGAAAACATTATATTTGTTTTCCTTTTTTTACACTGTTTTCACATATGAGTGTTTCGAAAACTTAATATTTATTTTTCTTTTTTAATTAGTTTTCGCCGATGAGTGTTTGGAAAACTTTATATTCATTCGTATTTTTTTAATGAGTTTTCGTCGATTAGTTTTTCGAAAACTGGATATTCATTTTTCTTTTTTTAGTAAGTTTTCACCGATGAGTGTTTCAAAAACTTGATATTCATTTTTCTTTTTTTAATCAGTTTTTGCCGATGAGTGTTTCGAAAACTTGATACTCAGTTTTCTTTTTTTAATCAGTTTTTGTCGATGTTTGTTTCGAAAACTTGATATTCATTTTTCTTTTTTAATAAGTTTTAGCTGATGTGTGTTTTCGAAAACGTGATATTCATTCTTCTTTATTTAATTAGTTTTTATCGATGAGTGTTTCGAAAACTTGATATTCATTTTTCTTTTTTAATAAGTTTTAGCCGATGAGTGTATTCGAAAACTTGATATTCATTTTTAATTTTTTAATCAATTTTCGGTGATGAGTGTTCTGAAAACTTGATATTCATTTTTATTTTTTTTAATCAGTTTTCGCCGATGAGTGTTTCGAAAACTTGATATTCATTTTTCTTTTTTTAATCAATTTTCGCCGATGACTGTTTCGAAAACTTGATATTTATTTTTCTTTTTTTTTACTCAGTTTTTGCCGATGAGTGTTTCGAAAACTTGATATTCATTTTTCTTTTTTTAATCAGTTTTTGTCAATGATTGTTTCGAAAACTTTATATTCATTTTTCTTTTTTTAATAAGTTTTTGCCGATGAGTGTTTTCAAAAACTTGATATTCATTTTTCATTTTTAATCAGTTTTCGCCGAAGAGTGTTCTGAAAACTTGATATTCTTTTTTCCTTTTTTTAATCAGTTTTTGCCGATGAATGTGTCGAAAACTTGATATTCATTTTTCTTTTTCTTAATCAATTTCCGCCGATAGATGAGTGTTTCGAAAACGTGATATTCATTTTTTTTCTTTATTTAATTAGTTTTTATCGATGAGTGTTTCGAAAACTTGATATTCATTTTTCTTTTTTTAATCATTTTTCGTCGATAAGTGTTTCGAGAACTTGATATTCATTTTTCTTTTTTTAATCAGATTTCGTCGATGAGTATTTTGAAAACTTGATATTCATTTTTCTTTTTTTAGTATGTTTGCGCTAATGAGTTTTTCGAAAAATTGATATTAATTTTTATTTTTTAATCAGTTTTTCCCGATAAGTGTTTCGAGAACTTGATATTGATTTTTCTTTTTTTAATCAGTTTTCGTCGATGAGTGTTTTTGAAAATTGCTAATTATTTTTCTTTTTGTAATCAGTTTTCGCCGATAAGTGTTTCAAAAACTTGATATTTATTTTTCTTTTTTTTAATAAGTTTTCGCTGATGAGTGTGTCGAAAACTTGATATTCATTTTTCTTTTTCTTAATCAGTTTTCGCTGATGAATGTTTTGAAAACGTGATATTCATTTTTCTTTATTTAATTAGTTTTCATCAATGAGTGTTTCTAAAACTTGATATTAATTTTTCTTTTTTTAATCATTTTTCGCCGATGAATGTTTCGAAAACTTGATATTCATTTTTGTTTTTTTAATGAGTTTTCGTCGATGAGTGTTTCGAAAACTTGATATTATTTTTTCTTTTTTAGTAAGTTTTCGCTAATGAGTGTTTCGAAAAATTGATATTCATTTTTCTTTTTTTTAATCAGGTTTCGCCGATGAGTGTTCCGAAAACTTGATATTCATTTTTTTTTCTTAATCAGTTTTCGCCGATGAGTGTTTCGAAAACTTGTATTCATTTTTCTTTATTTAATTAGTTTTCATCAATGAATGTTTCGAAAACTTGATATTCATTTTTCTTTTTTTAATCATTTTTCCCCGATGAGTGTTTCGAAAACTTGATATTCATTTGTCTTTTTCTTAATCAGTTTTCGCCGATTAGTGTTTCGAAAACGTGATATTCATTTTTCTTTATTTATATAGTTTTCAGCGATGAGTGTTTCGAAAACTTGATATTCATTTTTCTTTTTCTTAATCAGTTTTCGCCGATTAGTGTTTAGAAAACGTGATATTCATTTTTCTTTATTTAATTAATTTTGACCGATGAGTGTTTTGAAAACTTGATATTTATTTTTGTTTTTTAGTTAGTTTTCGCCGATGAGTGTTTCGAAAACTTAATATTTGTTTTCCTCTTTTAATCAATTTTCGCCGATGAGTGTTTCGAAAACTTGATATTCATTTTTATGTGTTTTAATCAGTTTTCGTAGATGAGTGTTTCGAAAACTTGATATTCATGTTTTTAATCAGTTTTCGCCGATGAGTGTTTCCAAAACTTAATATTCATTTTTCTTTTTTTAATCAGTTTTCGCCGATGAGTGTCTCGAAAACTTGATATTCATTTTCCTTTTTTAATTAGTTTTTGTCACGACCCCAAATCGGGAGTATGTGACCGGCACGGGAATAGATTTTTACCTCTAAACCCGTAAGCCTTATCCTGTAAACATGACTATAACTACCCTACTATACAATCAACATATTTATATCATACTAGTGGTCACACCTCACTGGTGGGCTAATTAACCTGCAATCTGCGGTTCGCTCAATACCGCTTCAGCTCAGCCAGTGTATAGATATATATATATCAGCACTCATAAGGTAAATATTAATATCATATTGACCGTACGTCTCAATACATATGATCTATCCTATTCACATGCAGCAAGCACACATAATATATATATATATATATATATATATATATATATATATATATATATATATATATCCACTGCGGCTGGGGAAAGGGAAACACCCACAATCACATGCGCATGAAAGTCCAGTTTATCAAATGTTATATTACGATCAGGCAATATTAATATAACATTAAAATCACAGATGAACCTACGCATCATGCTTTTCTATCATGCTTCTCGTAAACAAGCAATCGCATTTTAACATATAATATGAAAACTGTAAATCACTTAACTGACCCTAGTACCAAGCTAGGGCAATAGCCTCAACGGGCAATTTCTTTTAAATCTTTAACTGACCCTAGTGCTAGGCTAGGGCAACGGCCTCAACGGGCAAATCTTTTAATATATAACTGACCCTAGTGCCAGGCTAGGGCAATGGCCTCAACGGGCAAATCTTTTAATATTTAACTGACCCTAGTGCTAGGCTAGGGCAATGGCCTCAACGGGCAAATCTTTTAATATTTAACTGACCCTAGTGCCAGGCTAGGGCAATGACCTCAACGGGAAAATCTTTTAATATTTAACTGACCCTAGTGCCATGCTAGGGCAATAGCCTCAATGGGCAAATCTTTTCTGACTCGTTTCTCTCCCCGAGCTCTCAGCTGGGATTCTGACTCTATCTATCCATTTCTATCCTAAACTGACTTTACCTAGGTGGTGTGAACCTCCCTATGACTCACTAATCAATTTATGAGATCGTTTTAATCCTTATGTAATACCCAAACCCTTGATTAGATCATAACCTAGCTCTAAGGCCTTTCCTAAGTTCAATTACCTTAAAACGTCGACGTTTACTAACAACTTCTATACGATTTCTTTAATGAGTTTCTAATTAATAGGGTAAACCAAACCTTGGACTCAATCAACAACTTACCCCCTTACTTGTACTGTTCGGCAGCCGGACTTTCCTGGAGAAGTCATTTACAAAGAAAATATCAGGGGAATACCGGCAGAAGGGTAGCTGCTTGGTAGAAGAGGATCCTTAACTACGGAGACTCCGATGTTGGGGAGTACTTCAATGTAGGGGAATACTTAAGTCAGTTAGAGTTTATAGAAGTAGGACCTAGTGTGCTATGCAAATAGCTAGTGTCTTGGCGTGTTCCAAGACGGATATAAGAAGTCACTACGAAGGTAGCTAGTCGGACAAGCAGATTGAGTCAAGGTAAGCCTCACTAGAGAAGGCAATAGTTAACTCCTCAGAGAACTAAATTGGAGCATGCCATGTGGTACGTGTCAGACACTCCATTGCGAAATTAGTAGCACAAAGTGAATTGAAACTAGGAAAGTTAGGTATCCTCGAGGAAGGATACGAGTCTGTCGGTTAGCACCTCACGAAGGGGTGGTTAACTACGAAACTAGGAATACAAACGATCACAGAAAGAAGATGTAGAAACCAGATAGAGACCTTGAGTCTCTAGGAAAGAAATGAACCGTAGGGTAAAACGGTAAAACTTCCACGTTGAGAGAAACCATAGATGAAAATGAGCCAAGGAATGGCAACAAGCCAACAACCCCACGAAGGAGATGAAATTCGGGGACCGAATTTCTTAAGGGGGAAAAATGTAATACCCCAGAAAATTTCGAGGATTAAAGAATGATTTATTTAAAATCTCGAGGATTTAAGAATGATTTATTACGGGGCTAGGAATTTAAAACCTCAGAAGGAATATAGAAAAAAAAGGTATGAAAGTAAAAAGAAACCGGAAGGGAAATTTTTTTTGTTTTCAAAGATTATAATACAGAGAAAATTTTTCGATGATTAAAATAAAATAAAGGATGAAAGAAAGAAGTAAAATATTTTTGGAATTAATTCGGGACCTAAGAAATTGGAAATCTAAAATAAATAGGAGTGAGAAATAAATTTAAATATTATTAGTCATTATTTATTTAATTATTAATTAATTAATTTACTTATTTTAATACTTTCAAATTTATTTATTTATTATTATTATTATTATTATATAAAGGGGGTTAGGTAGGTAAAAAAAATAAAAGAAATAAGAAGAAAGGAAAAAGAGAAGGGGTGCCGAGAAAAAAGAAAGAAAGAGAAGAATTGAAATATAATAGAAACAAAGAGAAAGAAGGATAGAAAGAGAGAGAGAGTCGCCCGAGAAAAAAAAGAAAACGGACGAGTGAGAGAGAGAAAGAGCCAAGAGGTAGAGAGAGAGAGGGGGTTCACCAGAAATTTCGCCGGAGGAGAGCGGTCTGACACCGGCCACAACCACCGGAGCTCGACTCCAACATCTTCCACACCTCCCACCAATCGAATCAAGGTTGGTAACCCCAATTTCATTCTAAACCCTAAATTTTTCTATTTTTAGGGATTCCTTCGATTGAGTTGTTTCGAGGGTAGATTGAGACCTAGAAAGTGTTCTTGAACACTTTGTTAGGGTAGGAATCGAGATTATATTCTCGGATTTGCCCAAATTCGAATTTGAAAGGATTTGGGATTAAGATTCTAATTATTTATAAATTGGGGAAATTGTTGATAATTAGGATTGAGCTTGGATTTGAGTAAAGAGGCTTGGATTGATATTGTTGAAATTATAATTATTTCCAAATTGGGGAAAATTGTTGATAATTAGGATTGGGCTTAGATGCGAGTAAGTCAAGTGTCTGAGGAATGATACACATAAGTCGGGATAGAGAAGTCCGATAAGACTAAGAGCTTGAGTCTGTGGCAACCATGGACTACATGTGAGAGTAATGGAGAGATAAATAACAAGTTAAACTAAGTAAAAATTTAATGAAATAAATGTTGTTCTTATAGGAAGAACGGTATGCAATAGAGTGCAACAAGAACTCCGAGGAGACTAAAGTTACAGGAGAGGATTGCATGGAAGGTTGGCCAAGGTGAGGACTCTTTCATCTCTGCTCCTAGGGTTCTATGCTTATGTGGATTACATGAGTATGTATATTCTCTGCTTGTCTGGTATGTGTTAGCTAGAGATATAGAATGCTAAAAGAATGAAAGAACTAGAAAATAGGTTGTGGAAAGTAGCTTGGATAGGAAGATATAGGAGTAGAATATAATAGTTTGCTATGATTGGTGTGTTACCAATCCAACTCATACACTCCGGAGGCATGATGAGTATTTTATTAAATCTTTTCCACAACGGTGGCAAGAGTCCTTGTACGGAAGGACTAAACTTTTAATTTGAAAACTCGTCACGACGGTGACTTAAATTATAATCATGCATATGGAGTTATTGGTGGGTTTCGGATTTGATTATGCTAGCGATGTGAGACATCGACTAAAACAACGTCAGATGGCACTTGAGACCTCAGTTTTATAATCACCATGACGATGGTCATTGCCCTATCCTGGCAATAGGGTCAGAAAGGTTTTATATTGCTATGGCGATAGCTTGAGGCTCAGAGAGTGCATCTGGACAGGTATATGAGTTGTATCCTGTTGAGGATACTTGTACATATTAATAAGGAGAAGAATTGATGATCCTTCGGGAAAGATACAAAGAATCCTATTAATATGTGAGACTAAGGTAAGGAGACACGGGAGGAACCTACGGGTGAACCGTGAGCCTAACCTAGTAAAAGAGAAACCATCCTGTGGAGTTGGTCCAGGGTGTGTCAGTGGTCATGCTTCGAGACGTCGTGTCGTGCCCGCCATGTGGCCTGGTTGGGTAATGACGAGTGGGCTCAAGCTATTGCCCCGCAGTAAGGGGCCAGGACGTGCCACGTGGTGGCTACATATCAGTTGTTTGATAGATAAAAGTTGATTGTGTTTGATTAATAGAATTGTCACGAGGTGACTAGTACATAAGTGAATGGGTTAAGTATTGTTTGATTAACAGAATTGTCACTAGGTGACCAGTACCCGAGTGAATGGGTTAAGTATATTTGCCACGTGGTGGCCAGCAACCCGAGTGCATGGGTTCTAAGTGGGAAAGCCACGTAGTGGCTAGTAGATACCCCAGAGTTGGAGAGATTAAGTAGATGTATGTTATAGTATCTGTGTGTATATACAAATTGTCTGTGTTTGCATATGATTTCTGATTGTGCAGCGTAGTAGTGACGTACAGGATTACGTCACCACAACGTCTTGGTTGATTCAAACATGTTGAACGTGAGAAGATCGGTAAGTAAAAGCCGGCATTATATGTTATATGTTTACTTGTTGAGTGATGATGTGAATTAAACTGCTGCATGCTTATATCTGCTAAATGCATGTAAGTGTTTGGGTGAAGTTTCTGTTATTGTCTGATTACCAAGAATGCATGCTAACTCACAGTAACTAGTTGTTTGTGCATGTGGTTGTGTATGACTCCGAGTCCCAGCAGTAAGGTACCCGCCTTGCGCCGGGGATGGGAGAGTCCTCACTGAGTCGCGTGGTTAAGACTCACACCTCATTTTTACTACATAGAGACAGGTTAAGTACAGGTGGAAGAAGTCTCGGTGGAACGAGAGTTGAGCAACACTTTCCAAGACCCACATCTTGTTCATGTGGGTGAATAAAGTGTAATTGTAATTTAATTTACTTTATTATTGTATCATAAAGTAAAGGGTAGACATACCCAATTAGATTGTATTACTAAATCTAGAACTGTCAGCTTCACACACCTTAAAGATCAGGATTTATTTTACTGCGATATAGGGAAAATTTGTTTTCAAAATGTATATATATACATATATCTGTTGCATGTGAATAGGATACGCAGCATCTTCGGATGTATAGCTAGTACACAGGTTATATATATTATGAGTGTTTTCCTATATCTATATCCTGAAGCAGCACTGGCCGTGGATTTGCTTGCCTAGGATAGGCCACCATTTTCAGTGTAGCCATGGTATTATACTGCATGTGGATGTATTTTCAATAATAGATATTCTGTCAATTAGGTGATAAGGCTTACAGGAATAGGGATATTCCCTGTGTCTGTGCCGGTCATGGTCCTCTAAACGGGGGTCGTGACAGCAATGGCCTCAACGGGCAAATCTTTTAATATTTAACTGACCCTAGTGCCAGGCTAGGGCAATATCCTCAACGGGCAAATCTTTTCTGACTTGTTTCTCTCCCCGAGCTCTCAGCTGGGGTTCTGACTCTATCTATCCATTTCTATCCTAAACTGACTTTACCTAGGTGGTGTGAACCTCCCTATGACTCACTAATCAAGTTATGAGATCGTTTTAATCCTTATGTAATACCCAAACCCTTGATTAGATCATAACCTAGCTCTAAGGCCTTTCCTAAGTTCAAATATCATAAAACGTCGACGTTTACTAACAACTTCTATACGATTTCTTTAATGAGTTTCTAATTAATAGGGTAAACCAAACCTTGGACTCAATCAACAACTTACCCCCTTACTTGTACTGTTCGGCATATCTCATGTTATCACATGGATACCCTCCAGTACCTCTTTACCTGTAGTCAAACACACATATACAAATATTTTCACATATAACAGTTTAGGAACAACAATAGCATGTTAACCACTAAGTAATTCTTACAAATAGGCAAGTGGGCAAACCACATATCCACATCCTCAATCAACCCTGTAGGGCAAGGATGGGAAACCCCTCACCTGGACGGCTTCCTTGCGCTTGTCCTGGAGTAACTCCCGCTCCGGAGGAGTCGTGGTTTCCTAGCGAATGCATTCAAGTGGTTAACAACTCATCTATATGAAATTCATATGCATACTACATGCTCATGCCTAGAATGCATCTAGACGTTGCCAAGAACCGAGTCCTTGGTCTTATCCGTCTTCCCTCTCTTCTGTGAGAGTCTCAAGTGCCTTGCACTTGGTTTCATACAACCATCGTTCTCCTTGAGTTGCTATTGGGGTCTTGGATTTGAGTTACTAAACCTCAACGTGCTTCTAAGCCATCCTACTTAAGGTTATCTAATGACGGTGTACAGGGAATTTGGAAATTCAAGTTGGGCGTAGCATATTTCGTAAGTTTCTATCCTTGGGGGATAAGAAGACATTCGAAATGGTTTTAATCCTTAAAAAACATGGTTGGGGTGTCCTAAGATGTTTTAGATTGAAAATAGGAGGTTCGGACGCCCCAGATTGGCTTAAAAATGGCTTTTGAGTATGCTGGACAGAGGCCCGGCGCTATAGCGCCGTTTCTGGAGCTATAGTGCCAAGCTACTGCCCAGCAGCTTTTGGTGAACTAGAGAAATGGCGCTATAGCGCCAGTTCACAGCACAACAATTCGTTTGCTGCGCTGTGGGCCGGTTTAAGCCCGTTTTGGCCCCCTTTCGATCCCGGCTTCGACTTCGCACCTCACGGGTTTTGTTCCCCTACAATCCAACTACATAAATCCAACCCTAACTACTCAAATTGGGAATATTTAGAATTTTAAACCCCAAACCCTTTCAAATTTGAATTCGGCTAAACCCGAGGGTATAGCCTCGATTATTATCCCAACTAAGTGTTCAAGAACACTTCCTAGGTGTCAAGCTACCCTCGAAACAACCCAATCGAAGGTGGATTGAAGAAATCCCTAAAATGAAGAAATTTGGGATTTTCGAATGAAATTGGGGTTACCAACCTTTGATCCGATTGGTGGAAGGTGTAGGAGACGTCTTACCCGAGCCCCGGTGACTTTTCCGACGTCGGCTAGCTCTCCCCGGTCACTTTTCCGGCGCACCCCACCTCTTCTTCTCCTTCTCCTTCACGCCACCTTTCTCTCTCTCTCTCTCTTTTCTTTCCCTTTCTTCTTTCTCTCTATTCTTTCTCATCCTCCTTCATTCCTTTATCACCAAACCAACGGCACCCCACTTCCCATTTCTAAAATAATTAATTAAAATAATATATATATATATATATATATATATATATATATATATATATAATAATAATAATAATAATAATAATAATAATAATATAATAATAATAAATGAATAAATGATAACTAAATAATAATGATAATATCCCCAAATTAAATCCTCATCTTTCCAATTAAATTTTTATTTTCTCTTATATCCCAAAAATATTTTCTACTCCCCTTTTTCCTATTTAATTCAGGTTTTCAATTTCCTAGGTCCTGAATTAAATCCAAAAAATTATTTTCTACTTCTTTTCTTCCCCTTTTCATTTCATTTTAAACTTCGAAAATATTTCCCGGGTATTACAGTTTTCGCCAATGAGTGTTTCGAAAACTTTATATTCATTTTTATTTTTTTAATGAGTTTTTGTCGATTAGTGTTTCGAAAATTGGATATTCATTTTTCATTTTTTAGTAAGTTTTCGCTGATGAGTGTTTCGAAGACTTGATATTCATTTTTCTTTTTTTAATCAATTTTTGCCGATGAGTGTTTCGAAAACTTGATATTCATTTTTCTTTTTTTAATCAGTTTTAGCTGATTAGTGTTTTCGAAAACTTGATATTAATTTTTCTTTTTTTGATCAATTTTCGCCGATGAATGTTCTGAAAACTTGATATTCATTTTTCTTTTTTTTAATCAGTTTTTGCCGATGAGTGTTTCGAAAACTTGATATTCATTTTTCTTTTCTTAATCAGTTTTAGTCTTTGAGTGTTTTCGAAAACTTGATATTCATTTTTTTAAAAATCAAATTTCGCCGATAAGTGTTCTGAAAACTTGATATTCATTTTTCTTTTCTTTAATCAGTTTTTGCCAATGAGTGTTTCGAAAACTTGATATTCATTTTTCTTTTTTTAATCAGTTTTAGCCGATGAGTATTTTTGAAAACTGTATATTCATTTTTCTTTTTTTAATCAATTTTCGCCGATAAGTGTTCCGAAAACTTGATATTCTTTTCTTTTTTTAATCAGTTTTCTCCAATAAGTGTTTCGAAAACTTGATATTCATTTTTTTTTCAATCAGTTTTCGTCGATGAGTGTTTCAAAAACGTGATATTTATTTTTCTTTATTTAATTAGTTTTCATCGATGAGTGTTTCGAAAACTTGATATTCATTATTCCTTTTTTAATCATTTTTCTTCGATGAGTGTTTCGAAAACTTGATATTCATTTTTCTTTTTTTAATCAGTCTTTGTTGATGAGTGTTTTGAAAACTTGATATTCATTTTTCTTTTTTTAGTAAGTTTTCGCTAATGAGTGTTTCGAAAACTTGATATTCATTTTTCTTTTTTTAAGTAGATTTTGCCGATGAGTATTTCAAAAACTTGATATTTATTTTTCTTTTTTAATCAGTTTTCGCCGATGAGTGTTCTGAAAACTTGATATTCATTTTTCTTTCTTCTAATCAGGTTTCGCCGATGAGTGTTTTGAAAACTTGATATTCATTTTTCTATTTTTTAATCAGTTTTCGCCGATAAGTGTTTCAAAAACTTGATATTTATTTTTTTAATCAGTTTTCGGCGATAAGTGTTTCGAAAACTTAATAGTAATTTTTCATTTTTTAATCAGTTTTTGCCGTTGAGTCTTTCGAAAACGTAATATTCTTTTTTCTTTTTTTAAACAGTTTTCGCCGATGAGTGTTTCAAAAACTTGAAATTCATTTTTCTATTTTTTAATCAGTTTTCGTCGATAAGTGTTTCGAAAACGTGATATTCATTTTTCTTTATTTAATTTGTTTGCACCGATGAGTGTTTCAAAAACTTGATATTCATTTTTCTTTTTTTAATCAGGTTTCGCCGATGAGTGTTTCGAAAACGTGATATTCATGTTTCATTATTTAATTTGTTTTCACCGATGAGTATTTCATAAAGTTGATATTCATTTTTCTTTTTCTTAATCAGTTTTCGCTGATGAGTGTTTCAAAAACGTGATATTCATTTTTCGTTATTTAATTAGTTTTCACCGATGAGTGTTTCGAAAGCTTGATATTCATTTTTCTTTTTTTAATCATTTTTCGCCGTTGAGTGTTTTCGAAAACTTGATAATTATTTTTCTTTTTTTAATCAGTTTTCGTCGATGAGTGTTCTAAAAACTTGATATTCATTTTTATTTTTTTAATCAGGTTTCGCCGATGAGTGTTTTGAAAACTTGATATTCATTTTTCTTTGTTTTAATCGATTTTCGTCGATGAGTGTTTCAAAAACGTAAAATTCATTTTTCTTTTCTTTTTTTTAAAATAGTTTTCCCCGATGAGTGTTTCGAAAACTTGATATTCATTTTTCATTTTCTTAATCAGTTTTCGCCGATGAGTGTTTCGAAAACGTGATATTCATTTTTCTTTATTTAATTTGTTTTCACCGATGAGTATTTCAAAAACTTGATATTCATTTTTCTTTTTCTTCATTAGTTTTCGCCGATGAGTGTTTCAAAAACGTGATATTCATTTTTCTTTATTTAATTAGTTTTTACCGATGAGTGTTTCGAAAACTTGATATTCATTTTTCTTTTTTTAATCAGTTTTCGCCGATGAGTGTTTTCGAAAACTTCATAATTATTTTTCTTTTTTTAATAAGTTTTCGCCGATGAGTGTTCTGAAAACTTGATATTCATTTTTCTTTTTTCAATCAGGTTTCGCCGATGAGTGTTTTGAAAACTTGATATTCATTTTTCTCTTTTTTAATCAGTTTTCGCCGATAAGTGTTTCAAAAACTTGATATTTATTTATTTTAATCAGTTTTCGCCGATAAATATTTCGAAAACTTGATAGTAATTTTTCATTTTTTAATCTGTTTTCGCCGTTGAATGTTTCGAAAACGTAATATTCTTTTTACTTTTATTTAAATAGTTTTCGCCAATGAGTGTTTCGAAAACTTGAAATTCATTTTTCTTTTTTTAATCAGTTTTCGCCGATGAGAGTTCTGAAAACTTGATATTCATTTTTCTTTTTCTTAATCAGTTTTCGCCGATGAGTGTTTCAAAAACGTAAAATTCATTTTTCTTTTTTTTAAATAGTTTTCCCGATGAGTATTTTGAAAACTTGATATTCATTTTTCATTTTCTTAATCAGTTTTCGCCGATGAGTGTTTCGAAAACGTGATATTCATTTTTTTATTTAATTTGTTTTCACCGATAACTGTTTCAAAAACTTGATATTCATTTTTCTTTTTCTTAATCAGTTTTCGCCGATGAGTGTTTCGAAAACGTGATATTCATTTTTTTTAGGTCAAAACCCCAAATTGGTCCTTTATGTTTGCACCAAGTTTCATATTGGTCCTTTATGTTTCAAAAAGTCCAAATTGGTCCTTTATGTTTGCACCAAGTTCCAAATTGGTCCTTCCGTCCATTTCCATCCAGTTTTGCCGTTAACGCGTGACGTGTCCGGATGATGTGTTGCTTTCTCTCTCCTGCTTGGCACACTTTGCTGACCTGGACTACCACATCACCCTTAAACCCAAATACGACGTCGTTTTAGGCCAACGGTCATCTTTTCATTAATTAGTTTAGGGTTTCAAAATTAATCGAAGGAGGAGGAGCCATCGAAGGAGGAGGAGCCATCGAAGGTAGCTCTTTGCAGCGAAGTGGAAGTACTGCATCGAAGGGAAGAAGGAAAGGTGTTGCGTACACGCAATGTCGGACTCGCAATCATCTGTGGGTTCCGTTCGTAGAGGCCGCCATTGTTTCTGTGGTGAGAGAGCAATTATTTTGACCTCCATAACTTAGGAAAACCCAGGTAGACGCTTCTGGAGGTGCAAAAATTTTAAGGTAAGTTCTGACACACTAAACCCCCAAAAATTTTATTATGGAATGTCATTATTGACTGGTATTTTAATTTTTTTAGAGTGCAGACGATTGTGACTTTTTCGATTGGATTGATCTACCTAGTACGGATGCAAAAGACATTGCTATTGGAAGGCTGAGAGTTAAGATATCCACACTCAATGGTACTGTTAGAAGGCTGCAGATGGTGAACAGAGCTCTTCTTGTTTCCACTTTGATCTTAGTTGCTGCAGTTTGCATTTTACTGTTTTTAGTTGTGAAGCACAAGTTTGAGGAATAGGATCTTATGTTAGGTTGGGTTTATGAAGTTTGTATTGGTAGATTGACAATGTAATGTAAGAGAATGTTGGTTAACGTAATGTGAGATTTTGCCAATGTTTCTGTCATTTTGCTCCGGACTCGTTGACTTCACAATTATGTGAGGACTAATGCAGTAAATTTTGTAAACATAAAGGACCAATATAGAACATTGTTTAAACATAGAGGATCAATATAGAACATTCTTTGAACATAGAGGACCAATATAGAACATTGTTTAAACATAGAGGACCAATATAGAACATTGTTTAAACATAAAGGATCAATATATAACTTATAAGAAAACTTAAAGGACTAATATAGAACATTGTTTAAACATAAAGGATCAATATAGAACTTATAAGAAAACTTAAAGGACCAATATAGAACATTATCTGGAACAATATAGAAAATTATCTGGAACAGAAAGAACCAATATGGACAGTAATATTAAGCATTTCCAGCAAAATGAAACAAAAGACGAAGATGCAGAATGAAAATAACATCAGAAGGAACTTAAAATCAGACATTCATTAAAATATATGTTTTTGAACAACAAAACACCAAATTAGAAATGTCTTGAACACCAAAATACTGAACTGACAGTTCCAAAATACTGAGCTGACAGTTCCAAAATATCAAACTTAATACATCAAACCACCTAAATACATTTCACTAAACTATTTTGTCACTTCCAAGGGGGTGGGGGCTTTGTTCTCTTTCTTGGTTTGGCCTTAGGCCTCGTATTAGGTTGTGCTGTCCCTTGTGCTGTAGCTGTCCCTTGTGCTGTTGCTGTCCCTTGAGCTGTGGCTGTTCCTTGAGCTGTTTCTGTCCTGGCAGCAAAGGATCTCACACGAGGTGGCTGCAAATGAGACATGAAAGATACAAGTGAGATAGAATATTATTGGAAATAAATACAGTTGATCAATAGTAAAGTAAATAGAATACCGTAGCTGCCTTTCTAGCAATAGTCTTGTACTTCATTGGGGTTGAAAATGCCTTTGCTGCAGTGGAAGGTGAAGCAGCTGAAGTTGGTGGTGGTGGTCCAGAGGAAGATGGTGGAGCTGTAGATGGTGGTGTAGGTGGTGGTGGAGAATAAGATGGTGTTGGTGGTGGTGCAGAAGAAGATGGTGGGGGTGGGGGTGGTGGAGTTGAAGATGGTGGAGGTGGGGGTGGGGGTGGAGTTGAAGATGTTGCAGCAGGGCACCGTCTTCTATTGTGGCCATACTGTCTACATATGGTACATTTAGTCCTGTACCCAAATGGTACTGAAGAAGAAGATGATGGCATTGATGTGGAAGGTTCTCCAGTACACTTCCGTTTGTTATGGACCTGTTCATGGGTCGTGCCGGGCCGGGCTTGGGCTTAAGCCCATGGACTTTACATATATGGGCTTGGGCTTGAGCCTAAGCCTACATGTTTTACTACCCATTACAATGGGCCAGGTATTTACCCAAACCCATGGGCTAAGCCCGGGCTTAGCCCATTCTTATACATAATTTATAAAAAATATATATATTGGTACTTTATGTTTCATTGAAGTTCTATATTGATCCTTTATGTTTTATTGAAGTTCTATATTGGTCATTTATGTTTCATTGAAGTGTTATATTAGTCATTTATGTTTCATTGAAGTTCTATATTGGTCCTTTATAGCGGGCCTCCGGGCTGGGCTTTAAAAAATGCTCGAGTTCGACCCGTATTTTTGCGGGCTTTCGGGGCGGGCTTACAAAAAAGTACCCGAGCCCGGCTCGTATTTTTTTGGGCTTTCGGGTCGGGCTTTAAAAATGCCTGAGCCCGACCCGTATTTTTCCAGGCTTTCGGGCCGGGCTTTAAAAAATGCCCGAGCCCGACCCTTATTTTACGGGCTTTCGGGCCGGGCTTACAAAAAATTGCCCGAGTCCGGCCCGTATTTTTCCGGGCTTTCGGGCCGGGCTTTAAAAAATGCTCGAGCCCGACCCATATTTTGCGAGCTTTCGGGCTGGGCTTACAAAAAATTGCCCGAGCCCGACCTGTATTTTTCTGGGCTTTTGGGCCAGACTATAAAAATGCCCGAGCCCAACCCGTATTTTTCTGGGCTTTCGGACCGGGCTTTAAAAAATGCCCGAGTCCGACCCTTATTTTACGGGCTTTTGGGTCGGGCTTTAAAAAATGCCCGAGCCCGACCCGTATTTTTCCGGGCTTTCGGGTCGGGCCTTAAAAAATGCCCGAACCCGACCTATATTTTACGGGCTTACAAAAAAATTGCCCGAGCTCGGCCTGTATTTTTTTGGGCTTTCGGGTTGGGCCTTAAAAAAATGCCCGAGCCCGACCCATATTTTGCGGGCTTTCGGGCCGAGCTTACAAGAAATTGCCCGAGCCCGACCCGTACTTTTTTGGGCTTTCTGGTCGGGCTTTAAAAATTGCCCGCGCCCGACCCGTGTTTTTTAGGGCTTTCGGGTCAGGCCTTAAAAAATGCCCGAGCCCGACCTATATTTTACGGGCTTTCGGGCCAGGCTTACAAAAAAATTGCCCGAGCCTGGCCCGTATTTTTCCGGGCTTTCGGGTTGGGCCTTAAAAAAATGCCCGAGCCCGACCCACATTTTGCAGGCTTTCAGGCCGGGCTTACATAAAATTGCCCGAGCCTGGCCCGTATTTTTCCGGGATTTAAAAAATGCCCGAGCCTGACCCATATATTGTGGGCTTTCGGGCTGGGCTTACAAAAAATTGGCCGAGCCCGCCCCGTATTTTTCCGAGCTTTTGGGCCATGCTTTAAAAATGCCCGAGCCCGACTCGTATTTTTCTGGGCTTTCGGGTCGGGCTTTAAAAAATGCCCGAGCCCGACTTATATTTTGCAGGCTTTCGGGCCGGGCTTACAAAAAAATTGTCCGAGCCCGGCCCGTATTTTTCCTGGCTTTAAAAATACTAATTTTTATGTAAATATATAATTTTATAATTATTTTTTTTGAAAAAAAATATATTTAGAAAAAAAAATAAAAAAAGTGGCCTGCGGGCCAATACGGGTAGTGATGGTAGGTAATGAATGGTGGTAAGTGATGGGTAGGGCCCAGGTACTACCCAAGTTTTAGCCCAAGTATTTTTAATAAAATGGGTATTTGATGGGTAAGGCCCAAGTACTACCCATACCCAATTCTTAATGTTGGGTAGTTGACCCATGGGCTTAGGCTTGGGTAGTCTCATGGGCTACCCAGCCCATGAGCATGCTTAGTTATGGCCAATGATTCCACACTTGGTACATTTTTTATTCAATCCACTTCTGCTGACTGTGGCAGCAACCTTCTTCTTCTTCCTTTTTCCATCTTTTGTGGCAGCAACCTTCTTCTTTTTGGCCTGGTCTTCTTTCTCATAAGTAGCCTTTCTTCTCCTTTTCTTAGGCCTCCCTGGCCCTCTGTGATAGTTTGGTGGTAAGACATCAGGGAATTGTGTAGAAGGCCACAAAGTTGGACCATTTGTTGGGTAAATGATGTGGGCATAGCATTCTTCATAACATTCCTTTCTGAAACAAGCAGGAATGTAATCATCCGGGGTCTTCCTCATGAAGTTCATAGCTGCAATTGAATGGCAGCAAGGTATTCCAGTGAGCATCCAAGCCCTGCATGAGCATTCCTTTTTCTGCAAATCCACCACAAATTTATCTGTTGCCTGGTAAACACTTGTGACCTCAAATATCTCATCACCTGACCATTGAGGTATCCATTTCCAGCCATATCAACCTGCTTCTCCAATCTTGCTTTAATTATGGGAAGGACGGACTCTTGGTGAGTTGTAATCTTTCTCCTGCAATCGGCCCATCTGTTCATCAAGTACTCTCTTATCGCCTCCAGCATTGTGAGGATAGGCTTCTCCCTGAACTCAACAATAACACTATTGAATGTTTCTGACATGTTGTTGAGAAGCGCATCACAGTGTTGAGTTGTGTTGAATCTGCTCTTGCTCCAGAACCTAGGAGATATGGCCAGAAGGTGTTTGTAAGCATTCTCATCAACTCCTCTCATCTCTAACATTATTTTCTCCCACTCTGCTGGGTATGTGGATTTTGCAGCCTTCCACATTAGTTCTTTCAACGTTTGCCCGGGGAACTTCTTCCTAAAATTGTTATACAAGTGCCTGACACAAAAACGTTGGTCCACATTTGGGAGCAGCTCAGATATCGAAGGAAGTAGACCCTGACAGGAAACAACAGAAGTATAAGCAGAACATAAAGCACCAGCATTAAATGACTAATATAGAACTTATACGCAGAACATAAAGGACTAATATAGAACTTATAAGGAGAACATAAAGGACTAATATAGAACTTATACGCACAACATAAAGGACTAATATAGAACTTATACGCAGAACATAAAGGACTAGTATAGAACTTATAAGGAGAACATAAAGGACTAATATAGAACTTATACGCACAACATAAAGGACTAATATAGTAACTTTAATTTTACCTTTTGTTAGCCTGAGATTATGCATAGGTCAGCTGTACCTGCTGGGCCCAAGTCATTGATAAGGAGTTCTAAGAACCAAGACCACGTGTCCTTACTCTCCACCTCCACAACAGCAAATGCCACCGGCAGCATTTGATCATTGGGATCCCTGCCAACTGCAGCAAGAAGTTGGCAACCATAACCGCCTTTCAGAAAGCACCCATCCAGGCCCAGTACCTTCCTACTTGCTAAAAAGCTTTTCTTGCACGCATCCAAACAAATGTAAAGTCTTTCAAACTTTACAGCTGTACCACCACTCACTAAACTTTGCATGTTTGGTGCATCACAAGTTGATAATTTCACCGTAGAGCCAGGATTGCTTCTTAGTAGCTCATGACAGAAGTCAAACAACCTCTTGAACTGCTCTGTGTTTGATCCATGTATTTTTTCCAGAGCTATCTTCTTGGCTCTACTGGCTTTTCCCTTCTTTAGAGTCTGACTCCACTTCCTTTTTGCCATGTCCACAAGTTCAATAATTTTGGTCTTCGGGTTGCTCCTAAGTTTCGATTCAAATTTCCTTGCAAGCCAATCTGCAGACATCAATTTGACAGCTGTATCTCGGGAGCAAGTATGTATGTTGTGGCATACTCTTAGTTGCCATGTCTCCTCCCCCGGTAACTTCATAGTTGTCAATGTCCAGAGGCATGGTCTTACTTTAGTCCCTCAAACACAAATAACCCTTACTCGCTGCTTGTCATTCTTTATGAACTTTGTGGACTTCCCATTATGCACTGCATGTGTCTTCACTGCATCAACAAACTCAGTTTTGCTGCCAAATATTGTTCCAAGATCAAACTTGTAATCTGTCATATCCTTAACTGGTTTGAATCTTGGATACACTTTCTTTTCAACAATGGGATCATCATCCTCATCCTCATCAGAATATTCACTCAGAAGCTGTTCGGATTCATACTCTTCATCACTCAAGCCTCGAGCTTTGCTTGTGCTGGCTTTGCTTGTGCTGACAGCTTGATTCTCACTCTCAGCCTCAATTTCACAGACATTGTGTTCTTCTGCTGGTATATCAAACCTGTAACCACAAATTTAATTATGTCAGTGGGACCATAAAGGACTAATGTGGAACATTATTCTAAAACATAAAGGACCAATGTGGAACATTATTCTAAAACATAAAGGACTAATGTGGAACATTATTCTAAATACTTAAAGAACCAATGTGGAACATTATTCATATATAAAGGACCAATGTAGAACATTATTCTAAATACTTAAAGGACCAATGTGGAACATTTACCTTCTCTTTGTCCTTGTCTCGCTGGGTCCATCCCCTTCAAAATACCCTCTACTGATGTCCTCCTTTTCAGAATCACCAAATGTTATGGAAGCTGCACTATCCTCTACAGGTTCACTGTCTGAATCCTCACTTCCATATACATTGTCACCTCCCTGTGAAGTATGAACTTCCTCTTCCTTATCCGATGACTGTGCATCTTCACCTTCAGAGGACTCCTCTTCATCTTCACCTTCGGAGGACTCCTCTTCATCTTCACCTTCAGAGGACTCTTCTTTAGAGGTCTTTCCTTCTTCTTCAACAGGCTCAGTAGAAGGTAATGCCAAAACTTGTTCCAACTGGAAAGGAACATGACACACATACAAATTGACCTATCCCAACACTACTCCTGCCCGAGCCATATCCATTGCTTGGGTGTCATCAATAATAGGATTCAATTGTTCCTCCAACCTTCCATTAGGGTTGGCATACCATAAGTCGTAGTTCCCTTTGTACCCCATGGCATCAAGGTCACCTTTCATCTCAAAAAAGCTCCATCTATCCATATCACAGTTGTCCCAGTAAATGGATTCGCCACCAACATATTCCAGCTGAGCTTTATGCTCAAATCTCCCTCCGTGATGGACTTTAACAGTGAAATAACAATCCATTGTCAACTGCATTTCAAAAACAAACAAATACCATGTCAGTATCACTATCCAAACCAACCCCTGTTTTTTATATTAAAAAAAACAGAGCATTTCAAGTACCACCAAAAGACCATAATGCGGACGAAATTCTAACATTTCAAGGACAACCTATACTTAAATGAAGAAAATTTTATGGGTTCAATCCCTACAATAAGGAACCAGATTGTAATATTGTAGCCCTAAAACAAACACAACCCAAGAACAAACCCTCGCACCGTAAATACTTCCATCTTTTCAACCCACCCAAAATGAAGGTAACAAACAAGAATAGACCGAGAATGGAGTGTCAATCACCTAAAATCGACTACTGGAACAAAATTTTTTACAAGAAATAGGGTTTCTGAACATGGGTATGAGAAATGAACTTACCTTAGTTTTTTTCGTTCGAACAAGTCGTGATCCAAGGACTGCTATAAACAAAAATGGCCGACGTTCCCTCCTTCTGCTCTCTCTTCTCTGCTACCTTCGACAACGAGGGTTAGGTTAGGCTTCGTTCTCCTAGTCTCTGCTCTTCTTTCTTTCCTGGTGTTAGTGGGGTAATGGGGTAGTGGGTAGTTAGAATACGAACAGGCTGGATTAGGAAGGAGCAAGAATGGCGGGATTTGATTTTTGCAAAACGACGTCGTATTTGGGTTTAAGGGTGATGTGGTAGTCCAGGTCAGCGAAGTGTGCCACGCAGGAGAGAGAAAGCGACACATCATCCGGACACGTCACGCGTTAACGGCAAAACTGGATGGAAATGGACGGAAGGACCAATTTGGAACTTGGTGCAAACATAAAGGACCAATTTGGACTTTTTGAAACATAAAGGACCAATATGAAACTTGGTGCAAACATAAAGGACCAATTTGGGGTTTTGACCTTTTTTTTATTTAATCAGTTTTCGACGATAAGTGTTTCAAAAACTTGATATTTATTTATTTTTAATCATTTTTCGCCGATAAGTGTTTCGAAAACTTGATAGTAATTTTTCATTTTTTAATCAGATTTCGCCGTTGAGTGTTTCAAAAACGTAATATTCTTTTTTCTTTTTTTAAAATAGTTTTCGCCGATGAGTGTTTCGAAAACTTGATATTCATTTTTCTTTATTTAATTAGTTATCATCGATGAGTGTTTCAAAAACTTGATATTCATTTTTCTTTTTCTTAATCAGTTTTCGCCGATTTGTGTTTGAAAGACGTGATATTCATTTTTATTTTTTAGGTAAGTTTTCGCTAATGAGTGTTTCGAAAACTTGATATTTATTTTTCTTTTATTTAATCAGTTTTTGCCAATGAGTGTTTCGAAAACTTGATATTTATTTTTCATTTTTTTAATCAGTTTTCGCCGATGAGTGTTTCGAAAACTTTATTTTCATTTTTATTTTTTTAATCAGTTTTCGTCAATTAGTGTTTCAAAAACTGGATATTCATTTTCCTTTTTTTAGTAAGTTTTCGCTGATGAGTGTTTCAAAAACTTAATGTAATACCCCGGAAATTTTCGAGGATTAAAGAATGATTTATTTAAAATTTTGAGGATTTAAGAATGATTTATTCTGGGGCTAGGAATTAAAACCTCAAAAAGAATATAGGAAAAGTATGAAGGTTAAGGGAAATCGGAAAGGAACCGCGAAATTCTTCGAAATTTCAAGTAAAATAAAAGATAAAAGAAATGAGTAAAATATTTTTTTTTGAAAATTATTCAGGACCTACGAAATTAGAAACCTAAAATAAATAGGAGTGGGAACTAAATCAAAATATTATTAGCTACTATTTGTTTAATTATTAATTAGTTTATTTTTATTATGATTATTTTATTATTATTATTATTGTTGTTATTTAATTAGAAAGGGGGGTGCCGTGGAAGTAGGTATAGGAGAAGAAGAATTAAATATATATATATATAAGGAAACAACAATAGTGAGAAAGAAAAGAGAGAGAGGAGAGGCGTGAGGAAGAAGAAGAAGAAGAAGAAGAAGAAGGGTTGGGGTTCACCGGAAAAGTGACTGGGGGAGAGCTAACCGACGCCGAAAAAATCACCGGAGCTCGGGTACGACGTCTCCTACACTTTCCACCAATCGAATCAAAGGTTTGTAACCCCAATTTCATTCGAAACCCCCAATTTCTTCATTTTTGGGATTTCTTCTTCTTTTTTTGGCCAAACATTTTAGGGATTTCTTCGATTCACCTTCGATTGAGTTATTTCGAGGGTAGATTGAGATCTAGAAAGTGTTCTTGAACACTTAGTTGGGGTAGGAATCGAGATTTTGTTCTCGGATTTGCTCAAATTCGAATTTGGAAGGATTTGGGGTTGAAATTATAATTATTTCCAAATTGGGAAAAATTGTTGATAATTAGGATTGAGCTTGGATTTGAGTAAATAGGCTTCGATTGATATTATTAAAATTATATTGTGTAAATATTAGCTGAACAAGACTCGTGAAGAGCTGGCCCGAGGTTATTAAGGTTGAACTTTGACGTTAACGTGCCGGGTCCCTACTCGATTTGCCCAAATACACTTAAGGGTGCGTTGAGTGTTTTAAAGCTCCTCTCTTCGATCTTAAACACCCGAGGATAATTATGAATATTTATTAAGAATTATTTTAGGTACCTTCTTGTTTCTCAAGGATGGAAACTTGCGGAACAAATTAAGTCTAACTTCGTGAATTTCAATCTTATCCTTTCACAACCTTTAGGAAACCTTAAGTGGGATAAATTAGAGGTATATTGAGGTTTAGAAACTAGATTTCTTAGAACCCAAGTAGGATAAATTGGAGGTATATTGAGGTTTAGAAACTAGATTTCTTAGAACCCAAGTAGAAACACAATTTGAATTAAAATGCTTAGACCTTCCTAGAATTAGGATTCCTTCCAACCAAGCTAGATAAGCTTCCTTAGATGCGAATACAAGTTAGATAGAGGTCTAGTACTCAAATCCAAGTACGTGAAACACTCAAGTAGAGTGTTATATTCGAGTAAGTCAACTGTCCGAGGAAGGATACGCATAAGTCGGGATAGAGAGGTCCGATAAGACCAAGAGCTTGACTCTGTGGCAACCATGGACTACATGTGAGAGTAATGAAGTGATAAATAACAAGTTAAGCTAAGTAATAACCTTAATGAAGTAAATGTTGTTCTTATAGGAACAACGACACACGATTGAGTAAAACATGAACTCCGAGGAGACTAAAGTTACAGGAGAGGATTGCATGGAAGGTTGGCCAAGGTGAGGGTTCTTCCATCTCTGCTCCTAGGGTTGTATGCTTGTGTGTATTACATGAGTATGTACATTCTCTGCTTGTATGGTATGTGTTAGCTAGAGGTATAGAATGCTAAAAGAATGAAAGAACTAGAAATAGGTTGTGGAAAGTAGCTTGGATAGGAAAACATAGGAGTAGAGTATAATTGTTTGCTATGATTAGTGTGTTACAAATCCAACTCATACACTCCGGAGGCATGATGAGCATTTTATTAAATCTTTTCCACGACGGTGGCTCAAATTATAATCATACAAAGGGAGTTATTGGTGGGTTTCGGATTTGGTTATGCTAGTGATGTGAGACATCAACTAGAACAACGTCAGATGACACTTGAGACCTCAGTTTTATAATCACCATGACGATGGTCATTGCCCTATCTTGGTAATAGGGTCAGAAAGGATTTTTATTGCTATGACGATAGCTTGAGGCTCAGAGAGTGCATCTGGACGGGTATATGAGTTATATCATGTTGAGGATACTTGTCCATATTGACAAGGAGAAGAATTGTTGATCCTTTGGGAAAGATACAAAGAATCCTATTAATATGTGAGACTAAGGTAAGGAGACACGGGAGGAACCTACAGGTGAACCGTGAGCCTAACCTAGTAAAAGAGAAAGTATCATGTGGAGTTGGTCCAGGGTGTGTCTGTAATACCCGAGGGGTATTTTTAGAAGGAAAAAACTTAGGTCCATTTCCTTATGTCCATTTCATCCAATTCCCCAATATAATTATGACACATGGCAAAAATTGTTTAAATGACCAATCACAGTAGAGAGAGAATATAGAAGACCACCTTTTATATGACCAATCATAGAAGAAAGAGAGTGTAAATACAATATATGATTGGTGGAATTGGATGAAATGGATATAAGGAAATGGACCTAAGTTTTTTCCTTTTTAGAATCAGGTCAACTGTGTATAGTAAGACTTAGCCTGGTCATTATTTGGAGTTGGAATGTAAGAACAAAATAAATAAATAAATGAACAATAGAAATAAATAATAATTTTGTGTATACATATAGATAAATAAAATTAAATAGAAATTTATGGGATAATATGAAATTGAAAAAAATTGTGAAATTGAAATTAAGCATTTTGACTAAAGAAAATAAAAATAAATTTTTTGAGTGAAATAAAATTTTTGGGATATAATTAAGGTTTTAATAGTTTTAGAGTTGAGAATTTAAGAAATTAAAATAAATATGAAAATTAGGTAGAAAAATTATAATTTTGTTTAAAAGTGGTCAAATGAATTATTCAAAGCTTATAGTTTAAATTTGAGAATTTTTCGAAAATAAAGATTATACTGGGCAGGAAATTTTCATCTGCAAGACATATAGTTAAGAAAATAGGCTTATGATTAGCCAAAAAAATTTCAAAATTTTCCTAATCTTACCTACAAACAAATATAGTTAAGAAAATCCAATCAAAACTCTATTTCACCATACCTCAAAAGTTGTCAATTGCCCAAACTACCCTTAAATGCCCAAACCCAAATTTATAAGCAGAAGCACCAGCACCCACGCCTCTCATTCTTCTCTTCTTCTCCATTCCTCATTCACTCTAGGGCATCAAGAACAAATTGAAGGAACCACTCACTTCCATCAAATTTCTTGCTTCTTCCCAACAATCTAAGGCTCCCACAAACTTGATCTACTCTCTTGGAGCATCAAAGAGCTTGGGTAGCACTCCCAAATCTTCATTCTCGGATTTGGGAAGGTAAGCCTCCAAAAATCATGTCTCCACCACTTCAATCTTAATTTTCTTGGTAGAAATGAGTTACCCATTGATAGTATATCACCCTAGGACTATTTTAGAACATAGAAAACACCCAAATCAGGATTTATATGGATGATTTCTCTCTAGGGTTCATAAGTTACGAAATTTATAAATTTTGAGGGAATTTATTAATTTCTTAAAATTGTTGGGTTGTATGGACGCCAAATAATTTGTTTATGCATTTAGATGATTTGGAAGAATGCCCAATGATTGGGATAGTGATTTATGAATTTTGTGGAAATTAGTAAAATTTCTATATTTGGCAAAATCTCCATTGATGGAGCTAGATGGTGTCCAAACTTTTGAATATGATTTCTTAAAGTAAAATTTATTTTGAACAAAAACCAACTCCTAAATGATGACCATAGCTTAGGTAGTACTTCCTTGGAGACAAGAGTGCTCAAGGGTTACTAAGTAAAGCGGCCAAGCAGAGGGACCCTTCCATCCTAGCCCCAAGGGTTGTATGATAACCTTGATTTGTGGGCTTGCTTATACGTGAATGTTTGTAAATATTTAATTTTATACTTGCTAGTAATACTCTGTCATTATGTTGGCGATTGCTGGAATTTTGTACAATGAATTGTTTGTGATTGGTAAAGTGGAAATATGGTGGATCAAGTACACATGGGTGACGATGAAGAATTCCGCCCACATATGTGCTTGACCCGAGAATTATGGCAATAACATGTATGGTACCAAGGGTAAGGGCTTTCCGTCGGGTCAGGTTCGGAAAGTGCCTTCATGCTGGCATTTCGTCGAGTAAGGTTCGAAATTGCCTTCATGTATATATACACTTGTGGATACTCTGTTGAGCCGGTCCGGAGTATGCCACCATTACTAGTTGGTTAATCCATTGAGTTGGTCCGGATTGAACCAAGCGGGCTTCCCGAGACGATGGTCCGGAAAGTGCCGATGTAGATGGACACCTCGGCGGGTTGGTGCCGGGGTGCGCCACCGAACACAACATTCTGTGGAGACGATCCCGGAATGGGTCGTGTGCCTATGCGTATCGATGTAAGATACCGAGCGTATAGGTACTTAACATTAGTGTAAACCCTCAATGTCCTTGGTATGCACTATGACTAGATTTCCTTTTCTTTGAATATGCCATGACGATGGCCGGTATCCTCACGTGACGTCAAGACAAAGTTATTTTCATTAAAAGAAGGTCATGACGTCGATTGTTGTCTTGACATGGCATTGAGGAAACCTTGTTTTTAAATTATTATATTTCAAATCCAACCGACCATGACGATGGGTTAAGTCTCATAGTGCATCGGGATAGATAGGGAGGACCGGCACGTCACGACGGCAACAAGGTAACCAAAGGTACGTAAGTTTGGCGGGTGAACCGCACTTGAATGTTAATCTATGTGTTCAGTGCTTTTCGATACACGTATGTCAGTATGCATGATTAATGTATGTTGTGGTACGGTTAAAGTAGAGTTTGTACATGTTCTATTGCTTGAGAACAATTATATAATTATCAAAGATGAATTGAAGTGTATGCGTATGTGAATGTGGTTTCTCCCCTTCCCGGTCGTAGTGGTACCCGCTACTACGCCTAGGATGGGAGAGTCAATCACTGAGTCGTTGACTCACCCTCTAGTGGTTTACTTTTTCAGATACAGGTACCGGTCAGGTTTCCACCTCGGCTCAGTGAAGGCGACGTTTTGCTAGCACTCACATTCTGTCTCCGTGGGTGGCTTTGATTTTATTTTGGATATTGTAATGAATTGATTACACTTTTTGGTTATTATACTCTAGACTTGTCAGCTCCACATACTTAAAGACAGGATTATTTTGGGGGACTTATTATTATTATGTATACGAATTTACATGTGAATAGGATATGTCACACACCGGAGTGTGTGGCAACGTATATGACAGATATATATATTATGTGTGTTTGAGTATACATATAAACTGAAGCAGCACTTGGCTGTGGATTGCAGGTGTAAGATAGGCCACACAGGAGATGTGAACCATATATATTGATAATGTTTGTAGGCGAATGGGAATGATAGTTAAATGAAATAGGTGTTAAGGCTAACAGACTCAGGGTTAGGCCCTCTGTCTGTGCCGGTCACGTGCCTCCAGGTGGGGGTCGTGACAGTGTCAGTGGCCATGCTTCGAGACGTCGTGTCGTGCCTGCCATGTGGCCTGGTTGGGTAATGGATGAGTGGGCTCAAGCTATTGCCCCGCAGCAAGGGGTCAGGACATGCCACATGGTGACTACGTATAAGTTGTTTGATAGATAGAAGTTGATTGTGTTTGATTAATAGAATTGTCACGAGGTGACTAGTACCCAAGTGAATGTGTTAAGTATTGTTTGATTAACAGAATTGTCACGAGGTGACCAGTACCCGAGTGAATGGGTTAAGCATATTTGCCACGTGGTGGCCAGTAGCCCGAGTGCACGGGTTCGAAGTAGAAAAGCCACGTAGTGGCTAGTAGATACCCTAGAGTTGAGGAGACTAAGTAGATGTATGTTTAGCATCTGTGTGTATGTACAAATTGCCTGTGTTTGCATAAAATTGCTGATCGTGCAGCGTAGTGGTAACGTACAGGATTACGTAACCACACGTCTTGTTTGATTCAGACATGCTGAAACGTGAGAAGACCGGTAAGTAAATGCCGACACTATATGTTACATGTTTACTTGCTGATTGATGACGTGGAATAAACTGCTGCATGTTTACAGTTATTAAATGCATGTGAGTGTTTGGGTAAAATTTCTGTTGTAGTGTGATCACCGAGAATGTATGCTAACAACAATAACTAGTAGTTTTTGCATGTGGTTGTATATGACTCCCAAACCCAGCGCTATGGTACCCACCTTGCGCCGGGGATGGGAGAGTTCTTACTGAGTCGCGTGGTTAAGACTCACACCTCATTTTTACTACACAGAGACAGATTAAGTACAGGTGGAAGAAGTCTCGGTGGAGCGAGGAACGAACAAAACTTTCCGAGACCCACAACTTGTTCATGTGGGTGAATAAATTGTAATTGTAATTTAATTTACTTTATCATGTAGCATAAAGTAAAGGGTAGACGTACCCAATTAGGTTGTATTACTAAATCTAGAACTGTCAACTTCACACACCTTAAAGATCAGGGTTTATTTTACTGCGATACAGGGAAAATTTTGTTTTCAAAATGTATATATACACATATATTTGTTGCATGTGAATTGGATAAGCAGCATCTTCGGATGTGTAGCCAGTACACAAATTATATATATTATGTGTGTTTTCCTATATCCATATCCTGAAGCGACACTGGCCCTGGATTTTCTTAACTATGATAGGCCACCATTTCAGTGTAGCCATGGTATTGTACTGCATGTGGATGTATTTTCAATAATAGATATTCTGTCAATTAGGTGATAAGGCTTACAGGTACAGGGATATTCCTTGTGTCTGTGCCGGTCACGGTCCTCTAAACGGGGGTCGTGACACTTGATATTCATTTTTCTTTTTTAATAAGTTTTTTCCGATGAGTGTTTCGAAAACTTGATATTCATTTTTCTTTTTTTAATCAGTTTTCGCTGATGAGTGTTTCGAAAACTTTATATTCATTTTTCTTTTTCTAATCATTTTTCGCCGATTAGTGTTTCGAAAACTTGATATTCATTTTTCTTTTTTTAATTAGTTTTCGTCGATAAGTGTTTCGAAAACATGATATTCATTTTTCTTTTTTTAATTAGTTTTTGCCGATGAGTGTTTCGAAAACTTGATATTCATTTTTCTTTTTTTAATCAGTTTTCGCCGATAAGTGTTTTCGAAAACATGATAATTATTTTTCTTTTTTTAATCAGTTTTTGCCGATGAGTGTTCTGAAAACTTGATATTCATTTATCTTTTTTTTAATCAGGTTTCGCCAATGAGTGTTTTGAAAACTTGATATTCTTTTTTCTTATTTTTTAATCAGTTTTCGCCGATAAGTGTTTCGAAAACTTGATCTTTATTTTTCTTTTTTTTAATCAGTTTTCGCCGATAAGTGTTTCAAAAACTTGAAATTCATTTTTTAATTAGTTTTCGCCGATGAGTGTTCTGAAAACTTGATATTAATTTTTCTTTTTTTTAATTAGTATTCGCCGATGAGTGTTTTGAAAACTTGATATTCATTTTTCTTTTTTTTAATCAGTTTTCACCGATAAGTGTTTCAAAAACTTGATATTTATTTTTCTTTTTTTTAATCAGTTTTCACCAATAAGTGTTTCGAAAACACGATAGTAATTTTTTATTTTTTAATCAGTTTTCGCTGTTGAGTGTTTCAAAAACTTAATATTCATTTTTCTTTTTTTTAAATAGTTTTCGCCGATGAGTGTTTCGAAAACTTGATATTCATTTTTATTTTTTTAATCTGTTTTCGCCGATGAGTGTTCTAAAAACTTGATATTCATTTTTCTTTTTTTTTAATCAGGTTTCGCCGATGAGTGTTTTGAAAACTTAATATTCATCTTTTTTAATAAGTTTTCACCGATAAGTGTTTCAAAAACATGATATTTATTTTTCTTTTTTTTTAATCAGTTTTCGCCGATAAGTGTTTCGAAAACTTGGAATTCTTTTTTAATCAATTTTTGCCGATGAGTGTTCTAAAAACTTGATATTCATTTTTCTTTTTTTTAATCAGTTTTCACCGATGAGTGTTTCAAAAACTTGATAGTCAGTTTTCATTTTTCAATCATTTTTTATATTCATTTTTCTTTTTTTATTAATCAGTTTTCGCCGATAAGTGTTTCGAAAACGTGATATTCATTTTTGTTTTTTAATTAGTATTCATCGATTAGTGTTTCGAAAACGTAGTATTGATTTTTCTTTTATTTTTAAATAGTTTTCTCCGATGAGTGTTTCGAAAACTTGATATTCATTTTTCTTTTTCTTAATCAGTTTTCGCCGATGAGTGTTTCGAAAACTTGATAGTAATTTTTTATTTTCTTAATCAGTTTTCGCCGATAAGTGTTTCGAAAACATGATATTCATTTTTCTTTTTTTTAATTAGTTTTTGCCGATGAGTGTTCCGAAAACTTGATATTCATTTTTCTTTTTTTAATCAGTTTTCGCCGATGAGTGTTTTCGAAAACTTGATAATTATTTTTCTTTTTTTAATCAGTTTTCGCCGACGAGTGTTCTGAAAACTTGATATTCATTTTTCTTTTTTTTTTTAATCAGGTTCCGCCTATGAGTGTTTTCACTACAAAAAAAGTTATTTTTAGCGACGGTTAAAAAGCTGTATAGCGACGGTTTTAACCGTCGCTAAAACTTTGACGGTGTCTCTGACCGTTGTTAAATATAGCGTCGGGATATATATTTCCGACGCTTCGCACAAGCGTCGGCACCAACCGTCAGTAGAGTCTACAGCAATTGGCGACGGTTTTAACCGTTGCTAAAGTTAGTTCTAGCTTGTTTAATTGCGGCGACGGTCCTAACCGTCGCTAAATATAATAACTTATTTAATACTTAGCAACGGTTATAACCGTCGCTAGTTTGTTATGAAAATTATTAGCAGCCTCATTTCGTAAATTAGCTGATCATAGACTTAAAAATTTATATGAAATAAAATAAATTAATTCAAATGTGTTAATTTAGCAAACAAAATATATTTATGATCCCATCAAAATAAAATTTACATATACAAGTTCAAATATGAAATTCGCAACGCAAATAACCTTAAGGTTGTCACAACTTAAATTGAACAAAAAAAAAAAACAAAAGACAATGTTTATTCTTGGATCATGATTTGCTTCATATGATCACTTGCATGTCAAAGGTGGTTCCTCTTTGCTTCTCACATCATATGGCTGTAAAAAAACAAAAATTAGATTGATAAGGCACTCAACATGTTATTTCAATATGCATACTAAGAATGCTAATTATTTTTTTAGATAAATATTAATTGGCCAATATACCTTCAAACCTACATTAATGTCTGCCTTGTAGTCATTTTCAATCAAGATTGTTTTTTTGGAAGCAAAGATTGGTAATATTAGAATAATTTGCACCAAACTGAAAATTTTGCACCAAGGACACTCATTGCATATATAAACTGAAAGTTTATTATTTTTCTATAAGATCAAAACAATTAAATTTTGCACCCACAAAAAAAAAAGATATTACAACCCATTCAAGCCAATAATAACATCAATATTATTAATCACTTACCTGATACTTTTTGAAAACCATCTTCAATCTGCAAACAATAAAGTATAAAAATATATCTATGATCTGATCCCATTTATAATCAAATATAATATTGAACTATTCAACGTAAGGAAAATCAAATTCATAATCATCATTTAATGCTTAACTATGTATCCTTATTTTTTAAAAAAAGACAGATTCAAAGTATAAGCACTGACCAAATCTTAATTATTAATTACGTCATAAACATGGATGCAAAAATAGACTTGAGAGTATGACCTAAAAATTCTTTAGTAAGGACAAGCACAAGATAAAACCCCATAATACAAAACCTGGAAGTTTTCCCCTGTTGAGCATAAAACTACCATTTCATGGTATCCACTACATTGAAGGTGGTTATAATCTGAAAAAAAGGAAAAGAGGCAATTTTAAAAGTAGTTGGAACAAAGCATGCCAATTAGACAATATAGTAAACTTGCAATACCAACAAAGTTAATAACTAATACCATGAATAATGTTTTTGGAATAGAAGAGACTTTCAAATTAGTCACTAAGCCAACAAAAGGAAGGAAAAAAAAAAGGATACGCTTTTCTTTCCTGTTTTCTGCAAGCAGGCCTAGACTCTACAAGGCAAAGAAAAATCATGATAAAGAGAGTTAGAACAAGTTTCCTATGACCTTTTTGTCTCTTGATTGTGAAATTGAATATGACACAAATTCTCTCTGCCTAAATTACTTTATCCAAATACAAACTTAATGATTCTATTTTCTTTGGGCAAAACAAAGTATGAAATTTCAGTAGAACAACTAAGCCTGTATGAAAACAAAAAAACTAATAATTATATACCTTTGTAGGAATGCGGCTATTCTCAGCATACTCCTCACTGCTCACTTGCATGCCCTTCCATAAAACTACACCAATTTCAATATAATATTATAAGTAGACAAGAATTAAATTTGACAGCTTGGTTCATAGCATCACCTACCTCGTTTTAGCAACATTGGAGTGACCATCATGTTTAGCCATATCATAAAACAAGTGGCAGTGCAGCTTGGAATATTTGGAGTTTGGATAATCACACAAGCGGCCTCCAACACCGCCCATAACCAATCACAGATATTACACACTTTAAAAGTTGAATTCCTCCAAAAAAACAAAGGATATATATACACACACACATCATGCACTACAAATGGGGTACAGTCCTGTTTCCTCCTTTAAGTTATCTTAATGCAACTTAATCAAGGTACCAAACAAAATACAAGAAATAAAATAGAACCATTATTATTAATTGTCTTATTAAGCATCAGAAATATGAGATAGGAAAAAGCTTAAACCTATTTCATTCACATTGGCTGCACTTTTGGCAGAATCCTAGTTGGATTTTGACTGTGTCCATGAAGCTGAACAAGTAGGAAGTTGTTCTTCGAAATAGCTTCATTCTCTATGAGTTCCACCATGACTTTATGCTGCACCCGCAGCTCATTGCCTCCAATAAGCTATAGACATGTGTGGCTAGTGGGGCATACAAAAAAGGGAGCATCCACGGGCTTTTGACCTGCAAGGTTAGAGGAGGTAATTAGTGATGAAAACTAATTATGGGCTTTTTGAGCTTGATGATATTGGGCTTGAGTCTTTTTTTTCAAAGAAAATTCATAAACTTGAACTTAACTAATTAAATTTGGGCCTTCCATTTGAGATTTTATTACTTTTTTTTTGAAGTGGCCAACTATTTACCTAAAATTCCCCTCAGTTGAAGATTTCTGCCAAAAGTGCAGCCAATCTGAATGAAATACCCTTTATTTTCTTTTGATCTCCCTTTTATTTCAACCCAAACTAGAAAAAAATAATTAGAAAATAAGTACAGATCTCACTTGCACTTGCACCACAGCCATATATATATATATATAATGGAAAATAACTTAATTAATATAAAGATATATAATGCAATAATAATAATAATAGATAAATATGTGTGTGTGTGTGTGTATATATACCAAGAATGTGTGGCATACACAAAGAGCTTCCCTTTGTGGGAGAAGACAATCAAAGCACCTCAGCATCATAGAGGACAGAGAAATTATAGTGAAAACATACCTGGGATTGTAGAGTGTCCTGTTTCTGGCAAATCCAAGAGAGCATCTTCAACTGAGCCATGAAAGGGAGAAAACATTTAGTGCCTGCACTCATTTAATTTTTTCATTAATATTCTATTCTTTTTTTTCATGCAAATGCAACTAATTTAATTAATAAATGCTTACTGAATATTCCCAAGTAAAGATCTGTAATACCCGAGAATATTTTAACTGGCATCATTAATTAAATTAATTAATTATGAAGTGGAAAATGAGATAAAAATACCCACCATCCTACTGCATATTTTTTTTCAAATATAAATTAGTGTAAATCCTAATTCTTTTATATACCTCTTTTTTCTTATTTATTTTATTTACCAGATTTTCTTTTCTTTAAGTGATATTTATATATGTATTAAGTTATATATATATATATATATATATATATATATTATAAAAAGAAAGGATAAAGAGATAAAAAATAAGAAAGGGAAAGGAGGCGTGAGAGAGAAGCAGAGAAACGAGAGACACGCTTGAGTGAGGGAAAGAACGGGGAAGGCATCATGAACGGAAGAAACGGAGGAGGAAGGGCTGGACAAGAGAGCATCGTTGACGGAAGAAAGGAGGAGGAGCACGCGTGGGTGGCCGGACGTGCGAGCCGGTGCCGGAGTGAGACGCCGTCGCCGAAAAACGTCCTCGTTTGGCTGGAGAGAGAGAGAGAGTTTGGGCTAGAGAGAGAAACAAGAGGGAGAGAGCTTTCTCGCCAGAAAACGCCGTTTCTTCACCGGGGAAGGTAGCTGGGAGTCCCCTCTACTCCATATCGTCCTTCTAACCGGTTGAATCGAGGTGAGAAGTCCCGAAACTCTCAAACCCCAATTTTATCAATTTTAAGGATTTTTGGAAAGACCCCAATTGCTTCAATCTGAGTATTATGGGTCCTAAATTGAAGTATTTGCGTGTTAGGAAGTGAGTTGGAAGCTTAGGAACCGGAATTAATTTGATGGAATTTATCCGGGTTGGAAAACTAGTAGGAAAATATGATTGGTAATGTTTAAGGGTGTTGTGGACTGATTTGGGGTGCATTGGAAGGTTGAAGGGTAATTATAAAATTGTTAAAAATTATTGGAATGTACGAGGGATTAAAACCCGAGTACTCACCATCTCACCGAAACCCAATTCGGGGAAAAAGAGACAATTTTCCAATTTTACGCGTGTTCGGATATGTGTATGCATATGCAGGTAAAGTGTTGAAAGTTAATTCGGCAAATGGAAATTTTAGACAAGTAGAATTTATGACTCTCTTGAGTCATAAATCCAAGACTTGGGTAATGGGAATTTCATATGGACACATAGAGATGAAATTGGGTAACCTTGCATTCCCAACTCAAGGCTTTCGAATAGTGTGATTAAGCAAGGGTTGAATACGAATAGAAGCATGATAGGTGTTCCGAAAAGTAGTTGAGGGCATTCCAAGCCAACAAGTAGTCTATGGAATTAATTAGAGAGGACATGAGCATTAACATGACATGTATACGATAGTGGCTGAATTCTAAGTTTCTAAATTGCTCTAATACATGTGTATAGGGCATCATACAGTGAGTGGACCTTCGGGCACACCGAGAGCCGATACGAAGGGCCAACCAGGTGAGGGGCTTTCCTATCCTTGTCCTATAGGGTTGACTGCGGATATGGATATATGGTTTGCCTTCTTGCCTACTTGTAGGAATCATATTTTAGATAACATGCTATTGTTGTTCCTAAATTGTAATATATGTGATAACGTGCTATATATATGCATGTGAATTGTAAAAGTGATGGTGGCTCAAGGAGCCTTATATGCAAAGAAGGTCCTCGGGACCTAGATGATATCGGGGGTAGGATCGAGTCAATTTTATTTGTGAGGGTCTTGTGGTACTAGAAACAAACCTCATCTATTATTATCTGAAAAGTGTGGTTTTGTGTGTAAACCCTTAAAGAAATAAATATAGGTGACTTTGATTTGAACCAAGAGTCCGAATTAGAAACCACTTGGAAATCTAGTTTGCCTAACAAGAAGTAAAATGAACAAGTAGTGGTCCATAGGGGTCATTTATGGTACAACGTTGGAACCGAGTCTATCACGAATGGTCCGGGTAGATTGAGTCCCTCGTCTTGAGTCAAACTCACAGAAATACAAAGTATAAGAGTACACCACATTGTGGCTATTGCCTTGGGTAAACCGAGGTCAGGTGAGTCGCTGGCTATGCTCCAAGTGAAGTCTTGGGGTCAGTTTATTGTTCCAAGTAAAGTCTTGGGACCAGGGGTTCCTAGAATGATCAACTAGGTTCCTATATCGCTCACGTGAGATATTGCCTTCGGGCCAGATTCTCTCCTAACGGAGATATGCCTTCGGGCCAGTTTATGATTATGGTTATTTGAACATGGACGACCACTTGGAATTATATGTTAAACTATGATATGATGTATGTGTGAATTTAAATGTATGTAAATCCATGCTTTAAATTCTTTATTGTGAATATGACATAAGCTAATTGCCTGACCACTTAATATATGGAAATTCAAATATTTATATGCATATGTGTTTGTGATTGGCTCCTTTCCCCAGTTGTAGTGGTACCCGCCACTACACCAGGGATGGGAAAGCCTCTCACTGAGTCTGTTTGACTCACCCCAATGTTACATGTTACAGACACAGGTGGTCTAGGCATCGGGAGCGCTTCCACTTCATCTCAGGGAGGCGGACAGACTTAGAGACCGCACGCATTGTTTGCGTGGGTAGTATTGATATATGTATTTTGTCAGGATGTATATGTATATGATTCTTTTGGTATAGCATTGTTTTGTACAGTTGCTATATGCATATATGTAAATGTCACACTCTAGAACTGTCGGCTTCATACAAATTAAAGATTGGTCTTGTTGTTGGGGATATAGGTTGTGATATGATGAATATCATGTGTATATAGATCACACGCACTGAGCGTGTGGTCAATATGTAAATTTATATATATGTGTGACTGAATACTTGGTTGTGTGAAAATACGGCTTTCGCATGCGAATAGGATAGATCACACGCATCGAGGCGTGTGATCAATATGTAAATTATATGCAGGTGTGTGATTGAATATATATACTTGACTGTACACAGGGATTCTGCATGTGAATAGGATAGATCACCCGCCCTTAAGCGCGTGATCAATATGTATATTATATGTACGTGTGATTGATTATGTGTATATGTATAAACTGAAGCGGCGTTGAGCAAGCCGTGGATTGCGTGCTACTTAGGTCATCGGATATGGATGGCCATATAAATACTATATTGTTTGTATTAGAAATGGGTAGTTATGCATATATAAGAATGTCAATCAGGAATTAGAGGCTTACGGGATAGGAGAAATCCTACCTCCCGTGCCGGTCACGGACGTCCGTTAGGGGGTCGTGACAAACTTGGTATCAGAGCCTGGTTATCTTTAATTGTATGAAGCCATTGGTATGACCGGGTGTCGGTTTACCCTCTTTGTGTACCCGGGCACAACGTGGGAGTAAAAAGACACTTGTAGAAATACCCAGGAAATTGTGTCAGCCTTTCTTTCTACTCTCTTTGATATGAAATGTCATTAGTATATGTGTACTTATTAGGTGTGGTCCTTGTGCAGTATAGGGATGCCACCTATCACGAGACGGACTAGGGGTGGAGGGAGAACTCCTACTGAAATTGATCAAGAATCAGTTCGGGAGGAGGGAATGCCCACCCGAGGTCGAGGTAGAGGCCGTACCCGAGGCCGAGGTAGGGGTCATGCTCGAGGTCGTGGGAGAGCACAAGTGAGAGGGGAAGAGAGGAGACAGTCACCGGAACCTCAACCTCAAGTAGAGATAGGTGCACCTTCCGTGGCGGAAATGCTCACGGTAGGATTTCAGGAACTAAGGGAAGAAATGACGATACAAATACAAAGGGAAGTACGCCAGTTAGTAGTCGGCGAGGAAGAACAAGAGAGAATTCCTAGCAATCAAGAGATGGAGGCTGTTGAGGAAGAGGATAGGGAATGGCAACAACCACAGGGAATGCCTCGTGAGTCACCGCTAGCACCCAGAGAGCTGCCAATTTCAAAGTTTCTAAAGCTTCATCCACCCACTTTCTGCGGAACTAGTGAGAAAGAGGATCCGTAGTACTTTATCAGAGATGTGGTCAGAATTGGGCGCATGGTGAGGTGCTTAGGCCATGAGTTGGCTAGAGTATGGATATAATCCGTACAGACGAGGTATTCACGCAGAGTGGCACCAATGACCTGGGAAGATTTTCAGAGGGAATTCCTGGTCGGTTTCTACCTGAAGGCACCAAAGATGCAAAGCGTCAGCAATTCGAGGAATTGTGGATGACGCCTAACATGACCGTGACAGAGTATGAGTTACTTTTCACAGAACTAGCTCAATTCTCACCCGAGTTGGTTCCTGATGAAGAGGCGAGGATCAAGAGATTCATACAACGACTCACGGAGCCGTTGTTTACTGCTTTGCTACCTCAGAGGAGACAGTTTGAGACTTTAGCTCAAGCAGTAGACTGTGCTAGAATGATTGAAACCAGGAAGAAGTATGGGACGTCTGTTGATCCTAAAGTCAAGTTAATTACAGGAAGTGACAACCCAGGGGGTGGAAGTAAGAAAAGGAAGACAACAGGTGGAGGTGCCAAATATTCAGGGTCCGCAGGAGGACAATCCTCAACTACCACCTATGAAACAGGTACAAGAGGTAATGTTCAAGGGGGACAGAGGGAACAAGGGGGTGGAAATGCCGGTAAGACAAAGCCCCAGTGTGCGACTTGTGGCAGATTTCATTCTGGTATATGTCAGAGACTGACAGGTGGATGCTACCATTGCGGCCAGATGGGCCATATGGCTAGAGAGTGTCCAAAGAAGAAAGAGGGTACAAGTTTGAGAAGCAATCTGACGCCGAGGAGTACACCTATTCCAGCTCCACCAGTGAGAACCGTGCCACCACAGGCAGCAAGTACAGGTGCAGCTAGAGGCCGTGGTGTAGGGTCTAGTGGCCGAGGGCCAGGGGCGATAGGTGGAGCACAAGCGCGGGTATTTGCACTCTCTCAGCAGGATGCTCATGCATCCAATGCGGTTGTGACAAGTACTCTTATTTTCTGCTCTCTTGAAGCACAAGTCTTATTTGATTCCGGCTCCACTCATTCCTATGTGTCGCATGCATTTGCCTCTAAATTCAACAAAAGTCCATCTAGAATGGAAGAAACGGTACTGGTCTCTACTCCAATGGGAGAATCGGTACAAGTAGAGTATGTGCACAAATCTTGCATTGTGAAGGTCGATGGTCATGAGACTGTGGTAGACCTTCGGTTGTTGTGTATGGTTGATCTTGATGTGATCCTCGGAATGGATTGGTTGTCGTCTTGCCATGCGGTTGTGGACTGCAGGGCTAAATGCTTGAAATTCAATATGCCAAATGAGGAGCCCTTTGTGATACGGGGGACGGAGCTGCACCGTATCCAAGCTTGATCTCGGCTTTGAAGGCATCCAAGTTACTTGCAAAGGGATGCAAAGGGTATTTGGCATTCGTCCAAGATACTACGAAAGCGGTACTTTCACCGACTCAATTACCGGTAGCGCGAGAGTTCTTGGATGTATTTCTAGAAGAATTGCCGAGGTTGCCGCCGGATCGTGAGATTGAATTTGAAATTGAGCTGCAACCTGGCACCCAGCCTATCTCCACACCACCCTACCGTATGGCTCCAAAAGAGCTGAAGGAGCTACATACACAATTGCAAGAGTTGCTTGACAAGGGTTTTATAAGACCCAGTTTCTCTCCTTGGGGTGCACCGGTCCTTTTTGTAAAGAAGAAGGACGAATCTTTGCAGTTGTGTATTGATTACCGAAAGTTAAACAAGGTGACGATTCGCAATCAATATCCACTACCGAGGATAGATGACCTATTTGATCAGTTGCAGGGTGCGAAGCGGTTTTCTAAGATTGATTTGCGATCTGGGTATCACCAATTAAAGATTCGAGAATCGGATATACCCAAGACCGCATTCCGGACCTGATACGGACATTACGAGTTCCTGGTGATGTCTTTCGGATTAACTAATGCTCCTGCAGCGTTCATGGACATGATGAACAGGGTGTTTAAACCATTTCTGGACCGATTTGTCATTGTCTTCATTGACGACATATTGGTTTATTCAAAGAATTCTGAGGAACATGCTGAACACTTGAGACTAGCATTGCAGAGGTTGAGAGAGGAAAAATTGTATGCCAAGTTCTCTAAGTGTGAATTCTGGCTTGAGAGATTTGCCTTTTTGGGTCATGTGGTATCGTCAGAGGGAATCCACGTTGATCCAAGTAAGGTAGAGGTAGTGAAGAATTGGTCCCAGCCTACCTCTGTTACCGAAATTCGCAGTTTCTTGGGTTTGGCGGGATATTATAGAAGATATGTGCAGGACTTCTCCAAGGTTGCTGCACCTATGACTAGATTGACTCAGAAGGGAGTGAAGTTTGTATGGGATTACAAGTGTGAGCAGAGTTTTCAGAAGTTGAAGGACAGCCTCATTACTGCTCCGGTGCTGGCATTACCTGAAGGCACAGGAGGGTATGTGGTATACTGTGATGCGTCGAGGATCGGGTTAGGGTGTGTCTTGATGCAACATGGCAAGGTGATTGTGTATGCATCGCGACAACTGAGGAAGCATGAGAAGAACAACCCGACTCACGACCTCGAAATGGCTGCTGTAGTATTCGCTTTAAAAATATGGAGACACTACTTATATGGTGAAACTTGTGAAATTTATACAGACCACAAAAGCCTCAAATAGATTTTCGAGCAGAAAGACTTGAACTTGAGACAACGTCGATGGTTGGAGTTGTTGAAAGACTACGACTGCACGATCTTGTATCATCCTGGAAAGGCTAATGTGGTAGCCGATGCTCTGAGTCGGAAATCCATGGGCAGTCTTGCTCATATAAGTGAAGAAAAGAGACCGTTAATTAGAGAACTGCACGAGCTAGAGCAAACGGGAAATCAGTTTGAGATTGGAAGTTCTAACTCACTTTTAGCCCATTTGCAAGCTAAGTCCTCTTTGGTAGAAGAGGTGAAGGCTAGGCAAGATGAAGATACCGACCTCAAGCAAATCAGGGATACTGTAACTAAAGGGAAATGGGATGACGTCCGATTCTCTATAGATGATTTTGGGATACTTCGGTTGGAGGGACGGTTGTGCGTCCCTATGGTTGATAACTTGAAAGAAAGAATCCTTGAAGAAGCACACCGGACAGCGTATACAATCCATCCGGGAGCTAATAAAATGTATCATGATCTGAAACAGTTGTATTGGTGGAATGGCATGAAAAAGGATGTTGCAAACTATGTAGCCAGGTGTTTAGTGTGCCAGCAAGTCAAGGCTGAACACTAGAAACCCACCGAAACATTACAACAAATAGAAATACCTGAGTGGAAATGGGAGAGGATAACGATGGATTTTGTAACAGGATTGCCAAGATCACAACGGGGATTTGATTCGGTTTGGGTAATAGTGGATCGCATGACTAAGTCCGCACACTTTCTGCCAATTAAGACCACTTACGGAGTGAGTCAATATGCACAGATTTACCTATCAGAAATCGTTAGATTGCACGGTGTGCTAGTGTCCATAATATCTGATAGGGGTCCACAGTTCACTTCCAGGTTTTGGAAGTCATTGCAAGAAGTGTTGGGAACTAGAGTTGATATGAGTACTGCGTTCCACCCACAGACCGACGGGCAATCAGAAAGAACCATTTAGATTCTTGAGGACATGCTTCGGGCGTGTATTATGGATTTCGGCGGAAGTTGGGAAAGGTATTTACCTTTGGCTGAGTTTGCGTACAATAACAGTTATCAAGCGAGTATTCAAATGGCACCTTTCAAGGCTCTGTACGGCCGTAGATGCAGATCCCCGATTGGGTGGTTCGAGGTCGGAGAAGCTAGCCTAGTTGGCCCGGAATTGCTACAAGATGCCTTGCAGAAAGTAAAGTGTATAAGGGAGAGATTGCTGACGGCTCAAAGTAGGCAAAAGTCTTATGCAGACAATCGAAGGAGAGAACTGGAGTTTGCCGTTGGTGATCAGGTGTTCTTAAGAATATCACCGATGAGAGGCGTGATGCGGTTCGGTAAGAAGAGGAAGTTGAGTCCTCGGTATATCGGACCGTTTGAAATCTTAGAACGAGTTGGGAATGTAGCATATCGGTTGGAATTGCCTACGGAATTGGAGGGGGTACACCCTGTCTTTCATGTATCGATGCTTCGGAAGTATCTTCCCGATCCCTCGCACGTGATCCAATCGCAAGACGTGCAACTAACCGAAAATATGACGTACGAAGAGGAGCCAGTGGAAATCTTAGATCAGCAGTTGAAGAAACTCAGAACGAAAGAGATTCCATTGGTTAAAGTTCTGTGGAGAAACCACTCGACCGAAGAAGCTATATGGGAGGTCGAGGGTGAAATGCGCAGAACGTATCCTCATTTATTTCGAAACTAAGGTTAGTATTTTGTTTGAAATTCAGGGACCGAATTTCTTAAGGGGGAAAGATTGTAATACCCGAGAATATTTTAACTGGCATCATTAATTAAATTAATTAATTATGAAGTGGAAAATGAGATAAAAATACCCACCATCCTACTGCATATTTTTTTTTCAAATATAAATTAGTGTAAATCCTAATTCTTTTATATACCTCTTTTTTCTTATTTATTTTATATACCAGATTTTCTTTTCTTTAAGTGATATGTATATATGTATTAAATTATATATATATATATTATAAAAAGTTAGGATAAAGAGATTAAAAAAAAAAAGAAAGGGAAAGGAGGCGTGAGAGAGAAGCAGAGAAATGAGAGACACGCTTGAGTGAGGGAAAGAACGAGGAAGGCATCACGAACGGAAGAAACGGAGGAGGAAGGGCTGGACGAGATAGCATCGTTGACGGAAGCAAGGAGGAGGAGCACGCGTGGATGGCCGGACGTGCGAGCCGATGCCGGAGTGAGACGCCGTCGCCGGAAAACGTCCTCGTTTGGCTGGAGAGAGAGAGAGAGTTTGGGCTAGAGAGAGAAACAAGAGGGAGAGAGCTTTCTCGCCGGAAAATGCCGTTTCTTCACCGGGGAAGGTAGCTGGGAGTCCCCTCTACTCCATATCATCCTTCTAACCGGTTGAATCGAGGTGAGAAGTCCCGAAACTCTCAAACCCCAATTTTATCAATTTTAGGAATTTTTGAAAAGACCCCAATTGATTCAATCTGAGTATTCTGGGTCCTAAATTGAAGTATTTGCATGTTAGGAAGTGAGTTGGAAGCTTAGGAACCGGAATTAATTTGATGGAATTTATCCGGGTTGGAAAACTAGTAGGAAAATATGATTGGTAATGTTTAAGGGTGTTGTGGATTGATTTGGGGTGCATTGGAAGGTTGAAGGGTACTTATAAAATTGTTAAAAATTATTGGAATGTACGAGGGATTAAAACCCGAGTACTCACCATCTCACCGGAACCCAATTCGGGGAGAAAGAGACAATTTTCCAATTTTACGCGTGTTCGGATATGTGTATGCATATGCAGGTAAAGTGTTGAAAGTTAATTCGGCAAATGGAAATTTTAGACAAGTAGAATTTATGACTCTCTTGAGTCATAAATTCAATACTTGGGTAATGGGAATTTCATATGGACACATAGAGATGAAATTGGGTAACCTTGCATTCCCAACTCAAGGCTTCCGAATAGTGTGATTAAGCAAGGGTTGAAAACTAGTTGAGGGCATTCCAAGCCAACAAGTAGTCTATGGAATTAATTAGAGAGGACATGAGCATTAACATGACATGTATACGATAGTGGCTGAATTCTAAGTTTCTAAATTGCTCTAATACATGTGTATAGGGCATCATACAGTGAGTGGACCTTCGGGCACACTGAGAGCCGATACGAGGGGCCAACCAGGTGAGGGGCTTTCCTATCCTTGTCCTATAGGGTTGACTGCGGATATGGATATATGGTTTGCCTTCTTGCCTACTTGCAGGAATCATATTTTAGATAACATGCTATTGTTGTTCCTAAATTGTAATATATGTGATAACGTGCTATATGTATGTATGTGAATTGTAAAAGTGATGGTGGCTCAAGGAGCCTTATATGCAAAGAAGGTCCTCAAGACCTAGATGATATCGGGGGTAGGATCGAGTCAATTTTATTTGTGAGGGTCTTGTGGTACTAGAAACAAACCTCATCTATTATTATCTGAAAAGTGTGGTTTTGTGTGTAAACCCTTAAAGAAATAAATATAGGTGACTTTGATTTGAACCAAGAGTCCGAATTAGAAACCACTTGGAAATCTAGTTTGCCTAACAAGAAGTAAAATGAACAAGTAGTGGTCCATAGGGGTCATTTATGGTACAACGTGGGAACCGAGTCTATCACGAATGGTCCGGGTAGATTGAGTCCCTCGTCTTGAGTCAAACTCACAGAAATACAAAGTATATGAGTACACCACATTGTGGCTATTGCCTTGGGTAAACCGAGGTCAGGTGAGTCGCCTGCTATGCTCCAAGTGAAGTCTTGGGACCAGGGGTTCCTAGAATGATCAACTAAGTTCCTATATCGCTCACGTGAGATATTGCCTTCGGGCCAGATTCTCTCCTAACGGAGATATGCGTTCGGGCCAGTTTTTGATTATGGTTATTTGAACATGGACGACCACTTGGAATTATATGTTAAACTATGATATGATGTATGTGTGAATTTAAATGTATGTAAATCCATGCTTTAAATTCTTTATTGTGAATATGACATAAGCTAATTGCCTGACCACTTAATATATGGAAATTCAAATCTTTTATATGCATATGTGTTTGTGATTGGCTCCTTTCCCTAGTTGTAGTGGTACCCGCCACTACACCAGGGATGGGAAACCCTCTCACTGAGTCTGTTTGACTCACCCCAATGTTACATGTTACAGACACAGGTGGTCTAGGCATCGGGAGCGCTTCAACTTCATCTCAGGGAGGCGGACAGACTTAGAGACCGCACGCATTGTTCGCGTGGGTAGTATTGATATATGTATTTTGTCAGGATGTATATGTATATGATTCTTTTGGTATAACATTGTTTTGTACAGTTGCTATATGCATATATGTATATGTCACACTCTAGAACTGTCGGCTTCATACAGATTAAAGATTGGTCTTGTTGTTGGGGATATAGGTTGTGATATGATGAATATCCTGTGTATATACATATATGGATGTGACTCCTGTATGTGAATAGGATAGATCACACGCACTGAGCGTGTGGTCAATATGTAAATTTATATATATGTGTGACTGAATACTTGGTTGTGTGAAAATACGGCTTCCGCATGCGAATAGGATAGATCACACGCATTAAGGCGTGTAATCAACATGTAAATTATATGCTGGTGTGTGATTGAATATATATACTTGACTATACACAGGGATTCTGCATGTGAATAGGATAGATCACCCGCCCTTAAGCGCGTGATCAATATGTATATTATATGTACGTGTGATTGATTATGTGTATATGTATAGACTGAAGCGGCGTTGAGCGAGCCGTGGATTGCGTGCTACTTAGGTCATCGGATAGGGATGGACATATAAATACTATATTGTTTGTATTAGAAATGGGTAGTTATGCATATATAAGAATGTCAATTAGGAATTAGAGGCTTACGGGATAGGAGAAATCCTACCTCCCGTGCCGGTCACGGACGTCCGATAGGGGGTCGTGACAAGATCTTTGTTCCCTGCCACTCTCCCAATCCTTGCTTTCCATCTTTCATGTTGGTGATACCTGCAATCATACAAAATTTATTTATTTTTTGTGTTTTAAGTGCATATATATGTTCATTAGACACCACCCACGTGTCTAATGAACATATAATGAACATATAGTTGAGCAGAGGGGTATCTAAACTCTGAAAGATTCTTGTATTTGGCGTTATGCATTCCTCCCACATACCATGTAGTCCTATTCCACAAAACTCCAAGAAACACACAACATGAGTGAAAGCTGAAGAAAGAGCATAATAATACCAACTTGATTCTCTTTTTTGGTTTTTCTTCTTGAAACTAACTGATTGAGCGCCTCTTTTTTTTTTTCTAAATCCACTCAAAAATTAACTTCTTTAAATTTTTATGTTTCTCAGCCGTATATGACATAGTCACATGCTTTATCTTCTATGGCTAATAAATTGTGGAGTTCAAAAACATTACGTAAATGCATTTGTGTTTATTTAATTAGATAGGCATTTAGACTTTGAACTAATTGATGAAGATGAGAGAGTGAGATAGATTAACACCGTAACTCATATATGATTGCCTAATTAATATATAATTTCTCAAAGATCAAAATTGAGCATTGGTTACACAATGAAGCCTTGAAGTTCTAATTATGAGGCAAGACAAGCCAAATTACTGCTATTTACGTAATTTGTGTTTGTGCAGTTTCCTTAAACATTGGAAACAAAGTTGTATATCATCTCTGGAACATGCACAGTGTGAGAAAATATATAAAACTTCAAAAGTGAATTTTATAATTCTATATATACCAAAATCACAAAGCTTATTGTAGAAACAAAACAACACTAACTGCAGCTACTACTCTAAAAAACTAAAACCTCCTTTGAAAAATTTCTCAAAAACTAAAGGAAAAAAAGCTCATTCACAATCTCCCCTGCAACAAACTGCAAGAAAAGAAAATCACCACACCTAAAATTTCTTTCTCCTTTGAGGCAAAGAAGTTTCAAATCTCACACGCAGGAGTGAAATACAAGTAATAGAGCAACCAAAGACAAGAGATCTCACATTTGCAAAAGCTATAACCCTGAGAAGAAACACAAGCTAGGGCAAAATGTTGCGTAGGTAGGTCAACTTGAATGATTATTACCTTGTCTCTTACCATTGTTTCCGACTGTGATTTGTACGGCCCAACCAGGAGGCAGCCGTTGGTCAGGGTTGAAGGCGGAATCGGGGCATTGGTGTGGTGGCCGGCACCTTCGTGGCCGCCATTACCCGTATCATGATCATCGGCATTCCAAGAACCATCTACTGAATCGACCATGTTGCTCTGAGTAAGAAGCCTCATCGAACCCTAATGAGGTCGTCACAGAGAATAAATGCTCGTGCTCGTTCTGCTGATGAAGATTATTGTGGATGTGTGTCTAAGCTTGATGAAGGAGAATCGAGTCCTGTAACGACTGGAGTGAGAGCCTCAAATCTTGGTTCTGGCGAAGTCGTCAATGGCAACTTTGGCCTTGTTGATGAGCCAATCGATAGCTTGGCCAGGTAAAGATGCGGCGCTAGGTAGGGAAGAAGAAAATTGAGGAAAATGAAAACTGAAGGAGGAAGAAGGAAGAAGGAGAACGGGAAGAAAAAAAAATCACAGTTATGGGAAGATGAATGGGCAGATGCCCACATAACCTGCTATTCTCTAACCACGGTTACACAAAACCGTGGTTACTTTCAAACTTTTTCAAAATTTAACCACCGTTATATTAACCGTGGTTAGATGACCGGAGTTAAAAATGTGTTTTTCTGTAGTGTTTGAAAACTTGATATTCATTTTTCTTTTTTTAATCAGTTTTCGACGATAAGTGTTTCGAAAACGTAAAATTCATTTTTCTTTGTTTTTTTAAATAGTTTTCCCCGATGAGTGTTTCGGAAACATGATATTAATTTTTCTTTTTCTTAATCAGTTTTCGCCGATGAGTGTTTCGAAAACGTGATATTCATTTTTCTTTATTTAATTAGTTTTCACCGATAAGTGTTTCGAAAACTTGATATTCATTTTTCTTATTTTAATCAGTTTTCGCCGATGAGTCTTTTCGAAAACTTGATATTTATTTTTCTTTTTTTAATCAGTTTTCGGCGATAAGTGTTTTGAAAGCTTGATATTCATTTTTCTTTTTCTAATAAATTTTCGCCGTTGAGTGTTTTGAAAACGTAATATTCATTTTTCTTTTTTTTTTAAATAGTTTTCTCCGATGAGTGTTTCGAAAACTTGATAGTAATTTTTCATTTTTTAATTAGTTTTCGCCATTGAGTGTTTCAAAAACGTAATATTCATTTTTCTTTTTTTTTTAAATAGTTTTCGCCCATAAGTGTTTTCGAAAACTTGATATTCAATTTTCTTTTTTAATCAATTTTCGCCAATTAGTGTACTGAAAACTTGATATTCTTTTTTCTTTTTTTTATAATCAGTTTTCGTCGATGAGTGTTTCGAAAACTTGATATTTATTTTCCTTTTTTTAATCAGTTTTTGTCGATGAGTATTTTAAGAGCTTGATATTTATTTTTCATTTTTTTAATCAGTTTTCGCCGATGAGTGTTTCGAGAACTTTATATTCATTTTTATTTTTTTAATCAATTTTCGTCGATTAGTGTTTCGAAAACGGGATATTCATTTTCCTTATTTTAGTAAGTTTTCGCTGATGAGTGCTTCGAAAAGTTGATATTCATTTTTCTTTTTTTCATCAGTTTTCGCCGATTAGTGTTTTCGAAAACTTGATATTCATTTTTCTTTTTATAATCAGTTTTCGCCGATGAGTGTTCTGAAAACTTGATATTCATTTTTCATTTTTTTAATCAGGTTCCGTTGATGAGTGTTTTAAAAACTTGATATTTATTTTTCTTTTTTTTTAATCAGTTTTCGCCGATAAGTATTTCAAAAACATAATATTTTTTTATTTTTTTTAATCACTTTTCACCGATAAGTGTATCGAAAACTTGATAGTAATTTTTCATTTTTTAATCAGTTTTCGCCGTTGAGTGTTTCGAAAACTTGATCTTTATTTTTCTTTTTTGTAATCAGTTTTTGTCGATGAGTGTTTCGAAAACTTGGTATTCATTTTTCTTCTTTTATTTAGTTTTTGCCAATAAGTGTTTCGTAAACTTGATATTCATTTTTCTTTTTTTTAATCAGTTTTCACTGATGAGTGTTTCGAAAACGTGATATTCATTTTTATTTATTTAATTAGTTTTCACCAATGAGTGTTTCGAAAACTTGGTATTCATTTTTCTATTTTTAATCAGTTTTCGCCGATGAGTGTTTTCGAAAACTTGATTTTCATTTTTTTTAATTAGTTTTCGCCGATGAATGTTCTGAAAACTTGATATTCATTTTTCTTTTTTTTAATCAGTTTTCGCCGAAGAGTGTTTTGAAAACGTAATATTCTTTTTTCTTTTTTTTAAAATAGTTTTCTCCGTTGAGTGTTTCAAAAACATAATATTCATTTTTCTTTTTCTTAATTAGTTTTCGCCGATGAGTGTTTCGAAAACATGATATTCATTTTTATTTTTCTTAATCAGTTTTCGCCGATGAGTGTTTCGGAGACGTGATATTCATTTTTTTAGGTAAGTTTTCGCTAATGAGTGTTTCGAAAACTTTATATTTATTTTTCTTTTTTTAATCAATTTTTGTCGATGAGTGTTTCGAAATCTTGATATTCATTTTTCTTTTTTTTAATTAGTTTTTGTCGATGAGGGTTTCGAAAACTTGATATTCATTTTTCTTTTTTAATCAGTTTTAGCCGATGAGTGTTTTCGAAAACTTGATATTTATTTTTCTTTTTTTAATTAATTTTCGCTGATGAGTATTCTGAAAACTTGATATTCATTTTTCTTTTTTTAATCAGTTTTCGCCGATTAGTAATTCGAAAACTTCATATTCATTTTTCTTTTTCTGAATCAGATTTCGCCGGTGAGTGTTTCGAAACGGTGATATCCATTTTTCTTTATTTAATTAGTTTTCATCGATGAGTAATTCGAAAACGTAATATTTATTTTTCTTTTTTAAAAAAAAATAGTTTTACCCGATGAGTGTTTCGAAAACATGATATTCATTTTTCTTTTTCTTAATCAATTTCAGCCGATTAGTGTTTCGAAAAAGTGATATTCATTTTTCTTTATTTAATTAGTTTTCACCAATGAGTGTTCGAAAATTTGATATTCATTTTTCTTTGTATAATTAGTTTTCGCCGATAAGTGTTTTCGAAAGCTTGATAATTGTTTTTCTTTTTTTAATCAGTTTTTTGCCGATGAGTGTTTTGAAAATGTAATATTCATTTTTCTTTTTTTAAATAGTTTTCTCCGATTAGTGTTTCGAAAACTTGATATTTATTTTTCTTTTTCTTAATCAGTTTTTGTCGATGAATGTTTCGAAAACTTGATATTCATTTTTATTTTTCTTAATCAGATTTCGTCGATTAGTGTTTCGAAAACGTGATATTCATTTTTCTTTATTTAATTAGTTTTCCCCGATGAGTGTTTCGAAAACGTAATATTCATTTTTCTTTTTTTTTAAATAGTTTTCCCCGATGAGTGTTTCGAAAACATGATATTCATTTTTCTTTTTCTTAATCAGTTTTAGCCGATGAGTGTTTCGAAAACGTGATATTTATTTTTCTTTATTTAATTAGTATTTCACCGATGAGTGTTTCGAAAACTTAATATTCATTTTTCCTTTTTTAATCAGTTTTCACTGATGAGTGTTTCAAAAACTACATATTTATTTTCTTTTTTTTAATCAGTTTTCGCCGATGAGTGTTTCGAAAACTTGATATTCATTTTTCTTTTTTTAATCTGTTTTCGCCGATAAGTGTTTTGAAAACTTGACATTCATTTTTCTTGTTTTAATCAGTTTTAGCCGATGAGTTTTTTCTAAAACATGATATTCAATTTTCTTTTTTTTTAATTAATTTTCGCCGATGAGTGTTCTGAAAACTTGATATTCATTTTTCTTTTTTTAATAAATTTTCGCCGATGAGTGTTCTGAAAAGTTGATATTAATTTTTCTTTTTTTAATCAGTTTTTGCCGAAAAGTGTTTCGAAAATTTAATATTTATTTATCTTTTTTTAATCAGTTTTTCGAAAACTTGATATTCATTTTTCTTTTTTTAGTAAGTTTTAGCTAATGAGTGTTTTGAAAACTTGATATGCATTTTTCTTTTTTTAATTAGTTTTTGCCGATGAGTGTTTCGAAAACTTGATATTCATTTTTCTATTTTTAATCAGTTTTCGCCGATGAGTGTTTCAAAAACTTAATAGTAATTTTTCATTTTTTAATCAGTTTTCGTCGTTGAGTGTTTCGAAAAAGTAATATTCATTTTTCTTTTTCTTTATTAAATTGTTTTGGCCGATAAGTGTTTCGAAAACATGATATTTATTTTTCTTTTTTTAATCAGTTTTCGCCGATGAGTGTTCTGAAAACGTAATATTCATTTTTCTTTTTTTAATAAGTTTTCGCTAAAGAGTGTTTCGAAAACTTGATATTCGTTTTTCTTTTTTTAATTAGTTTTTGCCGATGAGTGTTTCGAAAACTTGATATTCATTTTTCTGTTTTTTAATAAGTTTTCGCCGATGAGTGTTTCGAAAACTTGATAGTAATTTTTCATTTTTTAATAAGTTTCCGCTGTTGAGTGTTTCGAACACGTAATATTCATTTTTCTTTTTGTTTAAATTGTTTTTGCCGATAAGTGTTTCGAAAACTTGATATTCATTTTTCTTTTTTTAATCAGTTTTCGCCGATGAGTGTTCTGAAAACGTAATATTCATTTTTCTTTTTTTAGTAAGTTTTTGCTAATGAGTGTTTCGAAAACTTGATATTTGTTTTTCTTTTTTTAATTAGTTTTTTGCCGATGAATGTTTTGAAAATTTGATATTCATTTTTTTGTTTTTTATTCAGTTTTCGCCGATGAGTGTTTCGAAACTTGATAGTAATTTTTCATTTTTCAATCAGTTTTCGCCATTGAGTGTTTCGAAGACGTAATATTCATTTTTTTTAAATAGTTTTCTCCGATGAGTATTTCAAAAACTTGATATTCATTTTTCTTTATTTAATTAGTTTTAATCGATGAGTGTTTCGAAAACGTGATATTCATTTTTTTAGGTAAGTTTTCGCTAATGAGTGTTTCAAAAACTTGATATTTATTTTTCTTTTTTTAATAAGTTTTTACCCATTAGTGATTCGAAAACTTGATATTTATTTTTCATTTTTTAATCAATTTTCTCCAATTAGTGTTTCGAAAACTTTATATTCATTTTTATTTTTTTTAATCAGGTTTCGTCGATTAGTGTTTCGAAAACTGGATATTCATTTTCCTTTTTCTAGTAAGTTTTCGCTGATGAGTGTTTCGAAAACTTGATATTCATTTTTCTTTTTTTAATTAGTTTTTGCCGATGAGTGTTTCGAAAACTTGATATTCATTTTTCTTTTTTTAACCAATTTTCGCCGATGAGTGTTTTCGAAAACTTGATAATTATTTTTCTTTTTTTAATCAGTTTGCGCCGATGAGTGTTTTGAAAACATAATATTCATTTTTCTTTTTTTTAATCTAGTTTCGCCGATGAGTGTTTTGAAAACTTGATATTCATTTTTCTTTTTTTTTAAATCAATTTTCGCCGATAAGTGTTTCAAAAACTTAATATTTATTTTAGTTTTTTTAATCAATTTTCGCTGATAAGTGTTTCGATAACTTGATAGTAATTTTTCATTTTCTAATCAGTTTTCGCCGTTGAGTGTTTCGTAAACGTTATATTCATTTTTCTTTTTCTTTTTTTATAAATAGTTTTCGCCAATTAGTGTTTCGAAAACTTGATATTCATTTTTCTTTTTTTAACCAGTTTTCGCCGATTAGTGTTTTAAAAACGTAATATTTATTTTTCTTTTTTTTTAAATAGTTTTCGCCGATGTGTGTTTCGAAAACTTGATATTCATTTTTCTTTTTTTAAATAGTTTTCCCCGATGAGTGTTTCGAAAACTTAATATTGGTTTTTCTTATTCTTAATCAGTTTTTGCCGATGAGTGTTTCGAAAACGTAATATTCATTTTTCTTTCTTTTGTTAGTTTTTCACCGATGAGTGCTTCGAAAATTTGATATTCATTTTCTTTTTCTAAATCAGTTTTTGCCGATGAGTTTTTCAAAAACATGATATTTATTTTTCTTTTTTTAATCAGTTTATGCCCGTGAGTGTTTCGAAAACTTGATATTCATTTTTATTTTCTTTAATCAGTTTTCGTAGATGAGTATTTCGAAAACTTGTTATTCATTTTTCTTTTTTAGTCAGTTTTCGCTGATGAGTGTTTCGAAAACTTGATATTCATTTTTCTTCTTTTAATCAGTTTTAGCCGATGAGTGTTTTCCAAAATATGATATTCATTTTTCTTTTTTTAATCAATTTTCGCCCATAAGTGTTCTGAAATCTTGATATCCATTTTTCTTTTTTTTAATCAGTTTTCGCCGATGAGTGTTTCGAAAACTTGATATTCATTTTTCTTTTTCTTAATCAGTTTTGGCCGATGAGTATTTCGAAAATGTGATATTAATTTTTCTTTATTTAATTAGTTTTCATCAATGAGTGTTTCGAAAACGTAATATTCATTTTCCTTTCTTTTTTTTAAATAGTTTTCCCCGATAAGTGTTTCGAAAACATGATATTCATTTTTCTTTTTCATAATCAGTTTTAGCCGATGAGTGTTTCGAAAATGTGATATTCATTTTTCTTTATTTAATTAGTTTTTCACCGATGAGTGTTTCGAATACTTGATATTCGTTTTTCTTTTTTTAATCAGTTTTCGCCGATGAGTGTTTCAAAAACTTGATATTTATTTTCTTTTTTTAATCAGTTTTTGCCGATGAGTGTTTCGAAAACTTGATATTCATTATTATTTTCTTTAATCAGTTTTCGTAGATGAGTATTTCGAAAACTTGATATTCATTTTTCTTTTTTTAATATGTTTTCGCCGATGAGTGTTTCCAAAACATGATATTCATTTTCCTTTATAAATCAGTTTTCGCCGATGAGTGTTTCGAAAATTTATATTTATTTTAACTTTTTTTATCAGTTTTTGTCGAATTGTGTTTCGAAAACTGGATATTCATTTTTCTTTTTTTAGTAAGTTTTCGCTGATGAGTGTTTCGAAAACCTTATATTCATTTTTTTAAACAGTTTTTGCCGATGAGTGTTTCGAAAACTTTATATTTATTTTTCTTTTTTTAATCATTTTTAGCCGATGAGTGTTTTCCAAAACATGATATTCATTTTTCTTTTTTTAATCAATTTTCGCCGATGAGTATTTTGAAAACTTGATATTCATTTTTCGTTTTTTTAATCAGTTTTCGCCGATGAGTGTTTCGAACACATGATATTCATTTTTCTTTTTCTTAATCAATTTTCGCCGAAGAGTGTTTCGAAAACGTGATATTCATTTTTCTTTATTTAATTAGTTTTGCACCGATGAGTATTTCGAAAACTTGATATTCATTTTTCTTTTTTTAATCAGTTTTCGCCGATGAGTGTTTCAAAAACTTGATATTTATTTTTTTTAATTTGTTTTCGCCGATGAATGTTTCAAAATCTTGATATTCATTTTATATTTCTTTAATCAGTTTTCGTATATGAGTGTTTCGAAAACTTGATATTCATTTTTCTTTTTTTACTCAGTTTTCGACGATGAGTGTTTCGAAAACTTAATATTCATTTTCCTTTTTTAATCAATTTTTGCCGATGAGTGTTTCGAAAATTTATATTCATTTTTATTTTTCTAATCAGTTTTGGTCGAATATTGTTTCGAAAACTGGATATTCATTTTTTTAGTAAGTTTTCGTTGATGAGTGTTTCGAAAACATGATATTCATTTTTCTTTTTTTAATCAGTTTTAGCCGATGAGTGTTCTAAAGACTTGATATTTATTTTTCTTTCTTTTAATCAGATTTCGCCGATTAGTTTTTCAAAAATTAATATTCATTTTTCTTTTTTTTAATTAGTTTTTGCCGATGAGTGTTTTCGAAAACTTGATATTCATTTTTCTTTTTTTAATAAATTTTGGCCGATGAGTGTTCTGAAAACTTGATATTCATTTTTCTTTTTTTTAATCAGTTTTCGCCGATGAGTGTTTCAAAAACTTGATATTCATTTTTCTTTTTTTAATCATTTTTCACCGATGAGTGTTTCGAAAACTTGATATTCATTTTTCTTTTTTTTATCAGTTCACCGATGAGTGTTTCGAAAACTTGATATTCATTTTTCTTTTTTTTAATAAATTTTAGCCGATGAGTGTTCTGAAAACTTGATATTCATTTTTCTTTTTTTTAATCAGTTTTCGCCGATGAGTGTTTCGAAAACCTAATATTTATTTTTCTTTTTTTTTATCAGTTTTTGCCGATGAGTTTTTCGAAAACTTGATATTCATTTTTCTCTTTTTCATAAGTTTTCGCTAATGAGTGTTTCGAAAACTTGATATTCATTTTTCTTTTTTTAATTAGTTTTTGCCGATGAGTGTTTCGAAAACTTGATATTCATTTTTCTTTTTTTAATCAGTTTTCGCCGATGAGTGGTTTCGAAAACTTGATATCAATTTTTATTTTCTTTAATCAGCTTTCGTAGATAAGTGTTTCGAAAACTTGATATTCATTTTCTTTAATCAGTTTTCGCCGATGAGTGTTTCCAAAACTTGATATTCATTTTTCTTTTTTAAATCAGTTTTCACCGAGGAGTGTTTCGAAAACTTGAAATTCATTTTCCTTTTTTAATCAGTTTTCGCCGATGAGTATGTTGAAAACTTGATTAGTGAGTCGTAGGGATGTTCACACTACCTAGGTAAAGTCATTTTAGGATAGTAATGGATAGATAGAGTCAGGATCCCAACTGAAAGCTTGGAAAGAGAAACAAATTAAAACAATTGCATTTGCCCGTTGAGGCCATTGCCCTAGCCTGGCACTAGGGTCAGTTAAAGACTAAAAGATTTGCTCGTTGTCACGACCCCAAATCGGGAGTACGTGACTGGTACGGGAATAGATTTTTACCTCTAAACCCGTAAGCTTTATCCTGTAAACATGACTATAACTACCCTGCTATGCAATCAATATATTTATATCATACTAGTGGCCACACCTCACTGGTGGCCTAATTAACCTGCAATCCGCGGTTCGCTCAATACCGCTTCAGCTCAGCCAGTGTATAGATATATATATCAGCACTCATAAAGTAAATATTAATATCATATTGATCGTACATCTCAATACGTACGATCTATCCTATTCACATGCAGCAAGCACACATAATATATATATCCATATCATATTGACCGTAAGCCTCAATGCGTACGATCTATCCTATTCACATGCAGAAGTTCTTGTTTCTCTTCCCAAGCTTTCAGCTGGGATCCTGACTCTATCTACCCATTACTATCCTATATTGACTTTACCTAGGTAGTGTGGACATCCCTACGACTCACTAATCAATTAAGAGATCGTATTAATCCTCATATTGTTCCCAAACCCTTGGTTTAGATCATAACCTAGCTCTAAGGTCTTTCCTAAGTTCAATTACCATAAAACATCGATGTTTACTAACAACTTCTATACGATTTCTTTAATGAGTTTCTAATTAATAGGGTAAACCAAACCTTGGACTCAATCAACAAATTACCCCCTTGCTTGTACTGTTCGGTGTACCTCATGTCATTACATGGATACCCTCTAGTACCTCTTTACCTGTAGGCAAACACACAGATACAAATACTTTCATGTATAACAGTTTAGGAACAACAATAGCATGTTAACCACTAAATTATTCTTACAAATAGGCAAGTAGGCAAACCACATAAACACATCCTCAATCAACCCTGTAGGGCAAGGATGGGAGACCCCTCACCTGGACAGCTCCCTTGTGCTTGTCCTGGAGTAACTCCCGCTCCGGACGAGTCGTGGTTTCCTAACAAACGCATTTGCGTGGTTAACAATCTTAACTATATGCAACTCATATGTTTATGGTATGCTCGTGCCTAAAAATGCACCTAAACATCGCCAAGAACCGAGTTCTTGGTCTTATCCGTCTTCCCTTTCTTCATGAGAGTCTCAAGTGCTACACACTTGGTTTCGTATAATTATCGCTCACCTTGAATTGATTTTGGAGCCTTGGATTTGAGTTACTAAACCTCAATATGCTTCTAAATTATCCTACTCAAGGTTTCCTAATAATTACGAAGGAATTAAGTTGTCATTTTAAAATTTTGACTTTATTGTTCCGCAAGTTTCCATCCTTGAGAAACAAGAAAGTACGTAAAATAATTCTTGATGCTTGATAGCATATTTAGAATTTTTCTAGGGTGTTTAAGATTGAAAAGAAGAGGTTTGGAGCCCTCAACATCACCCTTAAAGTGTATTTGGGCAAATCGAGCAGGGACCCGACACGTTAACGTCAAGGTTCAACCTTAGTAACCTCGGGCCAGCTCTTTACGGGTCTTGTTCAGCTAATATTTCAACAATAAAATTTCAATAATACCAATCCAAGCCTATTTACTCAAATCCAAGCTCAATCCTAATTTTCAACAATTTTTCCAAATTAAGAATAATTATAATTTCAACCTCAAATCCTTCAAAATTCGAATTCGGTTAAACCCGAGGGTATAGGCTCGATTCTTACCCCAACTAAGTGTTCAAGAACACTTCCTAAGTCTCAATCTACCCTCGAAACAACCCAATCGAAGGTGGATCGAAGAAATCCCTATAAATGGAGAAATTGAGGGTTTCGAATGAAATTGGGGTTACCAACCTTTGATTTGATTGGTGGGAGGTGTAGGAGACGTCGTACCCGAACTCCGGTGACTTCTCCGGCGTCGACTAGCTCTCCTCCGGTGAGATTCCTCCTCCCTCACGCGTCTCCACCCTCTCTCTCTCTTCCTCTCTTTTCTTTCTTTCCTTTCGTGCTCTCACGTTTCTCTCTCTCTCCCTCTTATTTTTTTCTTAATCCTTTCTTTTCTTCTTTTAAAACAACCTACGGCACCCCCCAAAAATTAATTAAAAGTAATATATATATATAATAATAATAATAATAATAATAATAATAATAATAAAAATAATTAAATAATAAATAAATATAATTAAAAATAAATTAATTAATAATCAAATTAAGACACAACTACTATATATTTAATTTTTTCCCTTTTTTTTCTAAAATAGATAATAAGATAAATAATAATCACTTAAAAATAATAAAGATATATTTTTAATTTAATTTCTTTTCCCTATTTAATTCAGGTTTCCAATTTCTTAAGTCCTGAATTAAATCCAAAAAATTATTTTCTACTTCTTTTCTTTCCCTTTTATTTTATTTTAAACTTTGTAAAAATTTCTCGGGTATTACAATCTTCCCCCCTTAAGAAATTCGATCCCCGAATTTCAATTAACATACTAACCTCAGTCTTGAAATAGGTGAGGATATGTCTTGCGCATCTCATCCTCAATTTCCCACGTTGCTTCCTCAACTGAATGGTTTCGCCACAGGACTTTCACCAATGGTATTTCCTTCGATCTTAGCTTCTTCAACTGGTGATCTAAGATTTTCACTGGCATCTCCTCATACGCCAGACCTTCGGCTAGCTGTACTTCATGAGGTTGGATTACATGAGAGGGATCTGGCAGGTACTTGCGAAGCATAGACACGTGAAACACCGGATGAACTCCTTCCAACTCCGCTGGCAATTCTAGACGATAGGCAACATTTCCCACGCGTTCTAGAATCTCGAACGGTCCGGTGTATCTTGGACTTAGCTTGCCTTTCTTGCCAAATCTCATCACGCCCCTCATCGGTGAAATCTTTAAGAAAACCTGCTCACTCACAGCAAACTCTAACTCTCTTCTTCGGTTGTCGGCATACGACTTCTGCCTACTCTGAGCCGTGGCAAGCCTTTCTCTAATGGACTTTATCTTGTCCAAAGCATCCTGCACAAGTTCTGGACCAACCAACTTGGCGTCTCCGACCTCGAACCACCCCACCTGCACTTCCAACCGTACAAAGCCTTGAAGGGTGCCATCTGAATACTGGATTGGTAACTATTGTTGTAGGCAAACTCCGCTAATGACAGGTATTTCTCCCACCCTCCGCCGAAGTCCATAACACATGCCCTAAGCATGTCCTCTAAAATCTGAATGGTCCTCTCAGATTGCCCGTCAGTCTGGCGATGGAACGTTGTACTTAGATCAACTCTCGTCCCCAATGCCTCCTGCAATGCTCTCCAGAATCGAGAGGTAAATTGTGGCCCCCTGTCAAAGATAATCGACACCGGTACTCCGTGCAACCTCACTATCTCTGATAGGTACAACTGGGCATACTGACCTACTCTGTAAGTGGTCTTAATTGGCAGGAAATGGGCGGACTTGGTCATCCAATCAACGATTACCCAAACTGAATCGAATCCCCTCTGTGACTGCGGCAATCCTGTCACAAAATCTATAGTAATTCTCTCCCACTTCCATTCAGGAATTTCTATCTGTTGAAGTGTTCCGGCGGGCTTCTGTTGTTCAGCCTTAACCTGCTGACACACTAGACATCTAGATACGTAGTTTGCCACATCCTTCTTCATACCGTTCCACCAATACAATTCTCTCAGATCTTGATACATTTTATTACTACCCGGATGGATTGTGTATGCTGTCTTGTGTGCCTCATCAAGAATTCTTTCTTTCAACCCATCTACCATAGGTACACACAGTCGTCCTTCCAACCGGAGTATGCCATTGTCATCTATGGAGAATCAGATGTCGTCCTTCTCCCCCTTAACCACTGTATCTCTGATATGTTTTAGGTCGGCGTGTTGATCATGCTTGGATTTAACCTCTTCGACTAGAGCTGACTTGGCTTGGACATGGGCTAGAAACAAGTCGGAGTCTCCAATTTCAAACTAAGTTCCAGACTATTCTAGCTCATGTATTTCCCGAATTAACGGCTTTCGTACTTCACTGATATGGGCTAAGCTACCCAACTTTCGGCTCAGAGCGTCTGCCACCACATTCGCCTTACCAGGATGGTACAAAATCATGCAGTCATAGTCTTTCAACAATTCCATCCACATGCGTTGTCTCAGATTTAGATCTTTCTGCTCGAAAATGTACTTAAGGCTCTTGTGATCTGTGTATACCTCACATGTTTCGCCATAAAGGTAGTGCCTCCAAATCTTCAAGGCAAATACCACCGCTGCCATTTCAAGATCGTGTGTTGGGTAGTTTCTCTCATGCTTCCGAAGTTGCCTAGACGCATAAGCAATCACCTTGCCATGTTGCATAAGAACACACCCTAACCCAACTCGCGAAGCATCACAGTAAACTACGTACCCTCCGGTGCCCTCAGGAAGAGCCAATACCGGTGTTGTGGTGAGTCTTTCCTTCAGTTTCTGAAAAATCTCTTCACACTTGTTATCCCACACAAACTTTACCCCTTTCTGAGTTAACTTTGTAAGAGGTGCAGCAACCTTCGAAAAGTCCTGCACAAACCTTCTATAGTATCCAGCCAAACCTAGAAAACTGCGGATCTCAGTGACTGAAGTAGGCTAGGACCAATTCTTCACGGCTTCCACCTTGCTCGGATCAACATGGATTCCTTCTGAAGATACCACGTGACCGAGAAATGCAACTTTATAAAGCCAAAACTCACATTTTGAAAACTTAGCATACAATTTCTCTTCTCTCAGCTTCTGTAATGCCACTCTCAAATGCTCTGCGTGCTCCTCAACATTCTTGGAATAAACTAGAATGTCATCTATGAATACAATGACAAACCGGTCTAGAATGGCTTGAAAACCCGATTCATCATATCCATAAAAGATGCTGGTGCATTAGTTAGCCCGAACGACATGACTAGAAACTCATAATGGCCATATCGGGTTCGAAAAGCAGTCTTGGGCACATCTTCTTTTCTAATCTTCAGCTGATGATACCCTGATCGCAAATCGATCTTTGAAAACCTCTTAGCACCCTGCAACTGATCAAACAGATCATCGATTCTTGGAAGTGGATACTGATTGCGGACCCTTACCTTATTTAACTTCCGGTAATCGATACACAATCTTAAAGTTCCATCCTTCTTCTTCACGAATAGAACTGGTGCACCCCAAGGTGAAAACCTGGGTCTGATAAAACCCTTATCAAGTAACTCCTGTAACTGCGTGTGTAGCTCCTTCAACTCCTTTGGAGCCATTCTGTAAGGTGGTGTGGAAATCGGCTGAATACCTGGTAAAAGCTCGATCTCAAATTCAACCTCCCGATTAGGCGGCAAACCAGGTAATTCGTCAAGAAATACATCAAGAAGTTCCCGAACCACCGGTACCTGATTCACAGGAAGTACTTCTTTCGTAGTATCCCTCACAAAAGCTAGATATCCTTTACACCCTTTCTCGAGTAGCTTGGAAGCTTTCATTGCTGAAATTAGACTCGGATATGGTGTAGCACCATCACCCTACACCACAAATGGCTCTTCATCCGGCATATTGAATTTCAAACACTTCGCCCTGCAATCAACTACTGCATAAAAAGATGCCAACCAATCCATACCCAGAATGACATCTAGGTCTACCATGTATAGTAGTCGTAGGTCCACAACTGTTTCATGACCCTCAACCACAACCACACACGACTCATAGACGTACTTGACTTGTACTGATTCACCCATCGGAGTAGAGACCATTTCTGTCTCCTTCAACCTAGTCGGGCTTTTCTCAACTTTCCGTGCAAACACATGTGAAATGTAGGAATGTGTTGAACCAGAATCAAACAATACAAGAGCCTGGAGAGAGCATACTGAAAGTGTACTTGTCACTACTGCATTTGAGGCATGTACATCCTGTCGAGACAAAGCAAACACCCGTGCCTGTCCTCCCCCTGGTGCACCTGGACCTCTACCTCCTGCTCCTGCTCCTCTACCTCTGCCCGCTCCTAAAGTGTTGACTTGGGGTGGTACAATTCTAACTGGTGGGGCTGCAATTGGAGTACTACCCGGAGTAAGATTGCTCTTGACACACGTATTACTCTTCCTCTGCGGACATTCCTTAGCCATATGCCTGAACTGTCCATAGTTATAACAACCTCCCTTCATAACTTTGCACTCTCCAAAATGAAATCTTCCACATGTTCCACACTGCGGCCTCTGGTTACCGCCCTGACTACTGCCTTGGAACCTCTGCCCACCTTGTGTGTTACTCCTCCCAGAACTTGTGGTGGTAATAGCAGGCTGCCCACCAACTTGCCCTGCATAATTTGGAACTATACCAGAATTACTAGTTGTCTTTTGCTTCTTCTTCCATCCCTGTCCATCACTAACTGTCAGTAACTTGTTCTTGGGATTTGCCGATGTCCCAAACTTCTTTCTATTTTCAATTACCCTGGCACAATCAGCAGCCTGTGCTAGAGTTTCAAACTGACCACATTGCGGCAATAGAACTACGAACAAGGGCTCTACCAACCTGTGGATAAACCTGTTGATCAACTCCCTCTCATCGGGAACCAATTCTGGAGCATATTGAGCTAGCTCCATGAACTGCAGCTCAAACTCAGTCACTGACATACTCGGCGTCATCCACAAATCTTCAAACTGTTGACGCTTGGCATACCTCATTCCTTCAGATAGAAACCGACCCAGGAATTCCCTCTGAAAATCTTCCCAGGTCATTACCCTAGTGATTGTATTAGTGGCTAGCGTACCGAGGAAAATGATCCACCACAGAGGGTGGTGATTCCATAGCCTCATGGCCCGAACAAGAATGGGAAACGGTCATCGGGATACGATGGTCCGGGTTATTTGGATACATTAACCAAACCCTATAATTCGGGACGGGTGTGATCTATCTTTTGATGAAGGTAGTGATCCCATGAGATGAACCAATATGGAAGGGAGTCATTCGGGGTACGATGGCTCGGATAATTGGGATACAGTGGTAACCTTCTATTTGGGTAATGGCCATTCGGGATACGATGGTTAGGGCCTTTGGGATACATTGGTCCAGTTAGTACTCGGATCTGGCTGAGGGACGCCTCAGATTGTACTAGAGTTGTGGCAAGTTACCACAAAGAGAATTGTTTTCATTCATGTGTGCTGTAGGGGTACGTGGAGTTGTTCACTGGGCGGCGCTCCCGATGACTCTTGTTTTCTCTTTGATTTGACATTGATGTGTCATTATATGTTGCTCTTAATTCCATATATGTATAAGATGGATCATGTTACAAGATGAGGTATGATTTATTTGAAATTCTCTATATCTCTTATCTGTACAACCGTAGTAAGCTCAGCACATATGTTTTAGTCATGGCTGGATAAGCATGACGTCAGGTAAAGAAAAGTTATATTACATCCAATAGTTAAAGTTTTCATATTTTATAAAGAATAAGAATGCAATGATTTTCCGTAAAGAATACGGTGGTACATGCCAGTAGTTTTTAAACTTAGATTGCTATACCTACTGAGATTTATTCTCACTTAGTACTGGCATGTATCAGATGAATAGGTGACTGATGGGGATTGGAGCTTGAGGTAGATGGGTACGGACCCCCACTAGTTTTAGCTATTTTGACATGCACCATAGGAGCTTCTGACAAATAGACTTTATGAGACTTGTGATTGTTCTGACATGGTCTTTTTGGAGGGAACCTGAGTGGCAGGATTGTTGCCTCCGGTTCCTAAGATATATTTATGTAAAAGATGGTCCTACATGTGTATGAATATTTTAAATTGTTTCCTGATTTTACATTTTTCTTCCGCTATAAGAATAAGGATAGAACCCGAGAGAGATGACCCGAACCGAAATGACTATTTTGTAATAACTTGGTAAAAGTTTTGAAAATTACTCGGGTATAAGAATTAGTAACACGCTTATCCTATGTAATTTACTTATATATATATTATTAATCCACTAAAAATGGACCTTAGGATAAGAGGGTGTTACAGTTTTCGCCGATGAGTATTTCCAAAATTTGATATTCATTTTTCTTTTTTTAATCAGTTTTCACCGATGTGTGCTTAGAAAACTTGATATTCATTTTCCTTTTTTAATCAGTTTTCGTCGATGAGTGTTTCGAAAACTTTATATTCATTTTTATTTTTTTAATCAGTTTTCGTCGATTAGTGTTTCGAAAACTGGATATTCATTTTTCTTTTTTTAGTTAGTTTTCGCTGATTAGTGTTTCGAAAACTTAATATTCATTTTTCTTTTTTCAATCAGTTTCCGTCGATGAGTGTTTCGAAAACTTGATATTCATTTTTCTTTATTTAATTAGTTTTAACCGATTAGTGTTTCGAAAACGTAATATTCATTTTTCTTTTTTTTTTAACATTTTTCCCCTATGATATTCATTTTTCTTTATTTTTTTTCAATATTCAATCAGTTTTCGTCGATGAGTGTTTCGAAAACTTGATATTCATTTTTCTTTATTTAATTAGTTTTCACCGATTAGTGTTTCGGAAACGTGATATTCATTTTTCTTTATTTAATTAGTTTTTTACCGATGAGTGTTTCGAAAACTTGATATTCATTTTTCTTTTTTTAATCAGTTTTCGCCGATGAGTGTTTTTCAAATCATGATATTCATTTTTCTTTTTTTAATCAATTTTCACAAATGACTGTTCTAAAACTTGATATTCATTTTTCTTCTTTTTAATCAGTTTTCGCCGATGACTGTTTTGAAAATTAATATTTATGTTTCTTTTTTTAATCAGTTTTTACCAGTGAGTGTTTTCGAAAACTTGATATTCATTTTTCTTTTTTTAATAAATTTTCGCCGATGAGTGTTCTAAAAACATGATATTCATTTTTCTTTTTTTTAATCAGTTTTCGCCGATGAGTGTTTCGAAAACTTAATATTTATTTTTCTTTTTCTTAATTAGTTTTTGCCGATGAGTGTTTCGAAAACTTGATATTCATTTTTTTAATCAGTTTTCGCCCGATGAGTGGTTTCGAAAACTTGATATTCATTTTTCTTTTTTTAATCAGTTTCGCCAATGAGTGTTTCCAAAGCTTGATATTCATTTTCTTTTTTTAATCAGTTTTCGCCGATCAGTGTTTCGAAAACTTTATATTCATTTGTATTTTTTTAATCAGTTTTGGTCGATTAGTGTTTCGAAAACTGGATATTAATTTTTCTTTTTTAGTAAGTTTTCGCTGATTAGTGTTTCGAAAACTTAGTATTCTTTTTTCTTTTTTAATCAGTTTTTGCCGATGAGTGTTTCGAAAACTTGATATTCATTTTTCTTTTTTTCATCAGTTTTAGCCGATGAGTGTTTTCGAAAACTTGATATTCATTTTTCTTTTTTTAAACAATTTTCGTAGATGAGTGCTCTGAAAACTTGATATTCATTTTTCTTTTTTTTTTTAATCAATTTTCGCCGATGAGTGTTCCGAAAACTTAATATTTATTTTTCTTTTTTTCATCGGTTTTTGCCGATGAGTGTTTCGAAAACTTGATATTTTTTTTCCTTTTTTTAATCAGTTTTTCCGATGAGTGTTTTGAAAACTTGATATTCATTTTTCTTTTTTTTAATCAGTTTTAGCCGAGGAGTGTTTTCGAAAACTTCATAATTATTTTTCTTTTTTTAATCAATTTTCGCCGATAAGTGCTCTGAAAACTTGATATTCATTTTTCTTTTTTTTTAATCAGTTTTCGCCGATGAGTGTTCCGAAAACTTAATATTTATTTTTCTTTTTTTCATCGGTTTTTGCCGATGAGTGTTTCGAAAACTTGATATTTTTTTTCCTTTTTTTAATCAGTTTTTTCCGATGAGTGTTTTGAAAACTTGATATTCATTTTTCTTTTTTTTTAATCAGTTTTAGCCGAGGAGTGTTTTCGAAAACTTCATAATTATTTTTCTTTTTTTAATCAATTTTCGCCGATAAGTGCTCTGAAAACTTGATATTCATTTTTCTTTTTTTAATCAGTTCTCTGCGATGAGTGTTTCGAAAACTTGATATTCATTTTTCTTTTTCTTAATCAATTTTTGCCTGAGTGTTTCAAAAACTTGACATTCATTTTTCTTTATTTAATTAGTTTTCATCGATGAGTGTTTTCGAAAACTTGATATTCATTTTTCTTTTTTTAATCATTTTTCGCCGATGAGTGTTTCGAAAACTTAATATTTATTTTCTTTTTTTAATCAGTTTTCGTCGATGAGTGTTTCAAAAACTTAATATTCATTTTTCTTTTTTTAATTAGTTTTAGCCATAAGTGTTTTCGAAAACTTGATATTCATTTTTCGTTTTTTTTAATATGCTTTCGCCGATGAGTGTTTCGAAAACTTGATATTCATTTTTCTTTTTCTTAAACAGTTTTCGCCGATGAGTATTTCGAAAACGTGATATTCATTTTTCTTTATTTAATTAGTTTTGATCGATGAGTATTTCGAAAACGTAATCTTTATTTTTCTTTTTTTAATTTAGTTTTTCCTGATGAGTATTTCGAAAACATGATAGTCATTTTTCTATTTCTTAATCAGTTTAGTCGATGATTGTTTCAAAAACGTGATATCCATTTTTCTATATTTAATTAGTTTTTCATCGATAAGTGTCTCGAAAACTTGATATTCATTTTTCTTTTTTTAATCAGTTTTCGCCAATGAGTGTTTCAAAAACTTGATTTTTATTTATTTTTAATCAGTTTTCGCCGATGAGTATTTCGAAAACTTGATATTCATTTTTGATTTCTTTATTCAGTTTTCGTAGATGAGTGTTTCAAAAACTTGATCTTCATTTTTCTTTTTTTAATCAGTTTTCGCCGATGAGTGTTTTGAAAATTTATATTAATTTTTATTTTTTTAATCAGTTTTGGTCAAATAGAGTTATGAAAACTGGATATTCATTTTTCTTTTTTTTAGTAAGTTTTCGTTGATAAGTGTTTCAAAAACTTGATATTCATTTTTCTTTTTTTAATTAGTTTTTCCGATGAGTGTTTCGAAAACTTGATATTCATTTTTCTTTTTTTAATCAGTTTTAGCCGATGAGTGTTTTCCAAAACATGATATTCATTTTTCTTTTTTTAATCAATTTTCGCCGATGAGTGTTCTAAAAACTTGATATTCATTTTTCTTTCTTTTAATCAGTTTTCACCGATGAGTGCTTCGAAAACTAATATTTATTTTACTTTTTTAATCAGTTTTTGCCAATTAGTGTTTTCGAAAACTTTATATTCATTTTTCTTTTTTTTAATAAATATTCACCGATGAGTGTTCTGAAAACTTGGTATTCATTTTTCTTTTTTTTAATCAGTTTTCGCCGATAAGTGTTTCGAAAACTTAATATTTATTTTTCTTTTTTTAATCAATTTTTGCCGATGAGTTTTTCGAAAACTTGATTTTCATTTTTCTTTTTTTTCGTAAGTTTTCGCAAATGAGTGTTTCAAAAACTTGATATTCATTTTTCTTTTTTTAATTAGTTTTTACCGATGAGTGTTTCTAAAACTTGATATTCATATTCTTTTTTTAATCAATTTTCGCCGATGAGTGGTTTCGAAAACTTGATATCCATTTTTATTTTCTTTTATCAGCTTTCGTAGTTGAGTGTTTCGAAAACTTGATATTCATTTTTCTTTTTTAATCAATTTTTCGCCGATGAGTGTTTTCCAAAATTTGATATTCATTTTTTATTTTTTAATCAGTTTTTCACCGATGTATGTTTTGGAAATTTGATATTCATTTTCCTTTTTTAATCAGTTTTCGCCGATGAGTGTTTCGAAAACTTTATATTCATTTTTATTTTTTAATAAATTTTCACAGATGAGTGTTCTGAAAACTTGATATTCATTTTCTTTTTTTTAATCAGTTTTTGTCGATGAGTGTTTCGAAAACTTTATATTTATTTTTCTTTTCTTAATCAGTGTTTGCCGTTGAGTGTTTTCGAAAACTTGATATTCATATTTCTTTTTTTAATCAATTTTCACCGATGAGTGTTCTGAAAACTTGATATTAATTTTCTTTTTTTAATCAATTTTCGCCGATGAGTGTTTCGAAAACTTAATATTTATTTTTCTTTTTTTAATTTGTTTTTACCGATGAGTGTTTCGAAAACTTGATATTCATTTTTCTTTTTTAATCAGTTTTGGCCGATGAGTGTTTCGAAAACTTCATATTCATTTTTCTTTTTTTAATCAGTTTTAGCCTAGGAGTGTTTTCGAAAACGTAATATTCATTTTTCTTTTTTTAATCAATTTTCGCCGATAATTATTCTGAAAGCTTGATATACATTTTTCTTTTTTTAATCAGTTTTCGTCGATGAGGTTTCAAAAACTTGATATTTATTTTTCTTTTTTTAATCAGTTTTTGCCGATGAGAGTTTCGAAAACTTGATAGTTATTTTTCATTTTTTAATCAGTTTTCGCCGTTGAGTGTTTCGAAAACTTAATATTCATTTTTCTTTTTTTAAATGATTTTCGCCGATGAGTGTTTCGAAAACTTGATATTCATTTCTATTTTTTTAATCAGTTTTCGCCAATGAGTGTTCTGAAAACTTGATATTTATTTTTCTTTTTTTTAAACAGTTTTCGCCGATGGGTGTTTTGAAAACTTGATATTTATTTTTCTTTTTTTAACCAGTTTTTGCCGTTGATTGTTTTCGAAAACTTGATATTTATTTTTCTTTTTTTAATAAATTTTCGCCGATGAGTGTTCTGAAAACTTGATATTCATTTTTCTTTTCTTTAATCAGTTTTCGCTGATGAGTGGTTCGAAAACTTAATATTTATTTTTCTTTTTTTAATCAGTTTTTGCCGCTGAGTTTTTCGAAAACTTGATCTTCATTTTTCTTTTTCTTTTTTTGTAATTTTTCGGTGATTAGTATTTCGAAAAGTTAATATTGTTTTTTCTTTTTTTAATCAGTTTTTGTCGATGAGTGTTTCGAAAACTTGATATTCATTTTTCTTTTTTTAATTAGTTTTAGCCGATGAGTGTTTTCGAAAACTTGATATTCATATTTCTTTTTTTAATCAATTTTCGTCGATGAGTGTTCTGAAAACTTGATATTCATTTTTTTTAATCAGTTTTCGCCGATGAGTGTTTCGAAAACTTAATATTTATTTTTCTTTTTTAATATGTTTTTGCCTATGAGTGTTTCGAAAACTTGATATTCATTTTTCTTTTTTTATTCAGTTTTGGCCGATGAGTGTTTCAATAACTTGATATTCATTTTTCTTTTTTTAATCAGTTTTATCACGACCCTTGTTTTGAGGACCGTGACCGGCACAGACACATGGAATACCCCTATGCCTGTAAGCCTAATCGCCTAATTGACAGAATATCTATTATCGAAAGTACATTCACATGAATTATAATACCGTGGCTACACCAAAATGGTGGTCTATCTTAGGCAAGCAAATCCACGGCTAGTGCCGCTTCAGGATATAGGAAAACACACATAATATATATAACATTTGTACTGGCTACACATCCGAAGATGCTGCCTATCCTATTCACATGCAAGAAATATATGTATATATATATATATATATATATATATTTTGTAAACAAGTTTTCCCCTGTATCGTAATCTAACGAATCTTGATCGTTAAGCTGTGTGAAGCTGACAGTTCTAGAATTAGTGATACAATATAATTGGGTACGTCTACCCTTTACTTTATGATATAACTATAAGGTAAATTAAATTACAATTACAATTTATTCACCCACAAGAAAAAGTTGTGGGTCTTGGAAAGTTTGGCTTGTCCTCGTTCCACCGAGACTTCTTCCACCTGTATATACTTAACCTGTCTCTGTGTAGTAAAAATGAGGTGTGAGTCTTAACCACGTGACTCAGTGAGGACTCTCCCATCCCCGGCGCAAGGCGGGTACCTTACCGCTGGGACTGGGAGTCATACACAACCACATGCACAAACAACTAGTTACTGTGAGTTAGCATGCATTCTTGGTGATCACACAATAACAGAATTTTTCACCTAAACACTCACAGGCATTTAACAGATATAAGCATGCAGCAGTTTATTCCACGTCATCAATCAGCAAGTAACATGTAACACATAGTGTTGGCTTTTACCTACCGTGGTGACGTAGTCCTGTACGTTACCACTATGCTGCACAATCAACAATTATATGCAACCACAGACAATTTATACATACACACAGATGTTAAACATACATCTACTTAATCTCCCCAACCCTGGGGTATCTACTAGCCACTATGTGGCTTTTCTATTTCAAACCCGTGCACTCGGGCTACTGGTCACCACGTGACAAAACATACTTAACCCACTCACTTGGGTACTGGTCACCTCGTGACAATTCTGTTAATCAAACACAATCAACTTCTATCTATCAGACAACTGTGCATAGCCACCACGTGGCACGTTCTGACCCTTTGCTGCGGGGCAATAGCTTGAGCCCACTCGTCCATTACCCAACCAGGCCACATGGCGGGTACAGCACAACGTCTCAAAGCATGACTACTGACACACCCTGGACCAACTCCACAAGATGTTTTCTCTTTTACTAGGTTAGGCTCACGGTTCACCCGTCGGTTCCTCCCGTGTCTCCTTACCTTGGTCTCACATATTAATAGGATTCTTTGTATCTTTCCCGAAGGATCAACAATTCTTCTCCTTAATAATATTTACAAGTATCCTCAACAGGATATAACTCATATAACCGTCTAGATGCACTCTCTGAGCCTCAAGCTATCGTCATAGCAATATAAAACCTTTCTGACCCTTTTGCCAGGATAGGGCAATGACCATCGTCATGGTGATTATAAAACTGAGGTCTCAAGTGCCCTGACGTTGTTTTAGTCGATGTATCACATCGCTAGCATTATCAAATCCGAAACCCACCAATAACTCCTTTTGCATGATTATAATCTAAGTCATCATCGTGACGAGTTTTCAAATTAAAAGCTTGGTCCTTCCGTACAAGGACTCTTGCCACCGTCGTGGGAAAAATTTAATAAAATACTCATCATGCTTCCTGAGTGTATGAGTTGGATTTGTAACACACCAATCATAACAAAAAATCACACTCTACTCCTATGTCTTCCTATCCAAGCTACTTTCCACAACTTATCTTCTAGTTCTTTTATCCTTTTTGCATTCTATACTTCTAGCTAGCACATATCAGACAAGCAGAGAATACACATACTCATGTAATCCACATAAGCATACAACCCTAGGAGCATAGATGAAAGAGCCCTCACCTTGGCCAACCTTCCATGCAATCCTCTCCCGTAACTTTAGTCTCCTCGGAGTTCCTGTTGCACTCAATCGTGTGCCGTTGTTCCTATAAGAACAACATTTACTTAATTAAGCTTTTTACTTAGCTTGACTTATTATTTATCTCTCCATTATTCTCACATGTGGAAATTACCCATTGACAATCCTTAAGAAATTGCTTAAGTATCCCCTAACCGAGGAAATAAGGTAGTATGTATTCATTACACTAGTCCCAATTCCAACTTATGTGCAACAACACACACTAATTTTAAGACTTCTAAGGATTTATTACTGTTTGTACCTTCTAACAATTCCACTAAGTGTTACATTTACATACTCGTTTAAATTACTATTGTCACAACAGTTCATCCTTAAGCTTGACTTAGTTAATTTATCCTTTGCGCATAATTCCTAGAAGCCGATTATATATGTATATACACACATCAATGGCATCCATATTTTAAAGAATCGTTTCTAACCTCTATTATGAAATTACATATAGTCTTTTTTTTCTATTTAATAAGTTCCTATACTTCCCCAAGTTTATACCATCTGCATTTTTGCTTTCTAACATATATATTCATTCTCCTTAGCTTTGTGGCTGCCATAAAACCACAATTAACTTCAACTGTCTAGTTGATTTATCTAGTAGTAGCTACACATCATTGCATATGAACAATATGACATCAAGAGCGTTCATTCTTTCTTCTTGCATCTGTTCAAACCAAACTCGTTAAATCGAATCAAGCATGCATTATGGACCTTTGAAGCTAAGCCTACTGGTTCTAACACTTTTTTCCAAAATTAGTCCCTAAACTCATTTCCAGAGTTGCAAGTTTATCCCTACTTCAATCTCTAAAGTCTCATCTGGGTTCCTACAATTCTTCACAATGTTTTTTTTACAAGATTAGGTCTATATTATTAGCACTTTCTGGTTAGTGTCAAGGACCATTAACCTCTCAACCAAACAAACTCTTTTGTTAAACATAGATTCTTTAACTCTCATTAAAACCGTTCATGTAGCATTCAACATATTCAGAAGACCCAAAATGAATATAATAGAATCATGCATCAATATCACACACACCCTTTCATTTCCTTTCATTTACAATACCACTAATACTCAATCATCTATGTAAGTTAGGAGGATCATTCATAACTTAATTAGTGCTTACTAACAGCATCAACGAGGCATCACTGAGCTAGTTTAATAACTGTAGCATGGCCAGGAATAGAACCACAAGACACAAAAATCCCAAAGTTCCATTTCCAATTAGAAAATCACAACTCATACATACCAAAAGTTTATACCCTTTACTGTCAGAAAAATTAAGCTATATACAGCAGCAAGCCACCACTTACAAACTCACAGAAAAGCCACCACTTCGTTCCTTGCTCCACTCTCGATTTCTTTCTCTCTCTCTCGTCTCAATCCCTCTCTCTCCCGGCGTCGACTACCTCCGGCCGCCGTTCCGGTGAGATTTCTCTTTCCCCTTCTTCCATGGCTTCACTCCGTCTCAACCACTCCTCTCCCTCTCAGCTCTTTCTCATTCTCTCTTCTTTCCCGTGCCCTATCTCTGTTCCTTCCCTTCTATTTTCTTTTCTTTTACTTTACTAATATATATATATATATATAAATAAAATAAAAAACTGAAATTAAATTAAGATAATTAAAAATTAAAATAATTTTTAATTAAACTAAAATGGCTAAAATATATATACATATATATATATATACATATATTTATTTATTTACTTATTATTATATTTTTTTTAATATTCTTCCCTTTTTCAAAAAAAAAAATTTTAATTCCTGGTCCCCAAATAATTCATTCTTTAATCCTTGAAATTTTTCGGGGTGTTACAAGTTTTAGCCGAGGAGTGTTTTCAAAAACTTGATATTCATTTTTTCTTTTTTTAATCAATTTTCGCCGATGAGTGTTTTGAAAACTTGATATTCATTTTTCTTATTTTAATCACTTTTCGCCGATGAGTGTTTCGAAAACTTGATATTCATTTTTCATTTTCTTAATCAGTTTTCGTCGATGACTGTTTTAAAAACGTGATATTCATTTTTCTTTATTTAATTAGTTTTCATCGATGAGTGTTTTTGAAAACTTGATATTCACTTTTCTTTTTTTAATCATTTTTCGCCGATGAGTGTTTCAAAAACTTAATATTCATTTTTCTTTTATTAATCAGTTTTCGTCGATGAATGTTTCGAAAACTTGATATTCATTTTTCTTTTTTTAGTAAGTTTTAGCTAATGAGTGTTTTGAAAACTTGATATACATTTTTCATTTTTTCAATCAGTTTTCGCCGATGAGTGTTTCAAAAACTTCATATTTCTTTTTCTTTTTTTTAATTAGTTTTCGCCGATGAGAGTTTCTAGAACTTTATAGTAATTTTTCATTTTTTAATCAGTTTTCGCCGTTGAGTGTTTCGAAAACTTAATATTCATTTTTTTAAATAGTTTTCGCCGATGATTGTTTCGAAAACTTGATATTCAATTTTATTTTTTTAATCAGTTTTCGCCGATGAATGTTCTGAAAACTTGATATTCATTTTTATTTTTTAATCAGTTTTCGCCGATAGGTGTTTTGAAAACTTGAAATTTATTTTTCTTTTTTTTTAATCAGTTTTTGCCGATGATTGTTTTCGAAAACTTGATATTTATTTATTTTTTTTAATAAATTTTCGCCGATGAGTGTTCTGAAAACTTGATATTCATTTTTCTTTTTTTTAATCAGTTTTCGCCGATGAGTGTTTTGAAAATTTTATATTTATTTTTCGTTTTTTAATCAGTTTTTGCAGATGAGTTTTTCGAAAACTTGATATTCATTTTTCTTTTTTTAGTAAGTTTTCGCTAATGAGTGTTTCGAAAACTTGAAATTCATTTTTCTTTTTTAATTAGTTTTTGCCGATGAGTGTTTCGAAAACTTGATATTCAATTTTCTTTTTTTTAATCAGTTTTCGCCGTGAGTGTTTCGAAAACTTGATAGTAATTTTTCATTTTTTAATCAGTTTTTGCCGTTGAGTGTTTCAAAACGTAATATTCATTTTTCTTTTCTTTTTTTTAAATATTTTTTTGCCGATGAGTTTTCAAAAACTTGATATTCATTTTTATTTTTTTAATCAGTTCGCCGACGAGTGTTCTGAAAACTTCATATTTATTTTTCTTTTTCTTAATCAGTTTTCACCAATGAGTGTTTCGAAAACTTGATATTCATTTTTTTTATTTAATTAGTGTTCATCGATGAGTGTTTCGAAAATTTGATATTCATTTTTCTTTTTCTTAATCAGTTTTCGTCGATTAGTGTTTCAAAAACTCGATATTCATTTTTCTTTTTTTTAATCAGTTTTCGCCGATGACTGTTTCGAAAATTTAATATTTATTTTTCTTTTTTTAATCAGTTTTTGCCGATGAGTGTTTCGAAAACTTGGTATTCATTTTTCTTTTTTAAATCAGTTTTTGTCGATGAGTGTTTCGAAAACTTGATATTCATTTTTCTTTTTTTAATTACTTTTAGCCGATGAGTGTTTTTGAAAACTTGATATTTATTTTTTTTGTTTTTAATCAATTTTCGCCGATGAGTGTTCTGAAAACTTGATATTCATTTTTCTTTTTTTTTAATCAGTTTTAGTCGATGAGTGTTTCGAAAACTTGATATTCATTTTTCTTTTTCTTAATCAGTTTTCGCCGATGAGTGTTTCGAAAACGTGATATTCATTTTTCTTTATTTTAACTAGTTTTCATCGATTAGTGTTTCGAAAACGTAATATTCATTTTTCTTTTTTTTTTTAAATAGTTTTCCCCGATGATTGTTTCGAAAACATGATATTCATTTTTCTTTTTCTTAATCAGTTTTAGCCGATGAGTGTTTTGAAAATGTGATATTCATTTTTCTTTATTTAATTAGTTTTTCATCGATGAGTGTTTCGAAAACTTGATATTCATTTTTCTATTTTTAATCAGTTTTCACCGATGAGTGTTTCGAAAACTGGATATGTGGTTTGCCTACTTGCCTATTTGCAAGAATTATTTAGTGGTTAACGTGCTATTGTTGTTCCTAAACTGTTATATATGAAAGTATTTGTATATGTGTGTTTGACTACAGGTAAAGAGGTACTTGAGGGTATCCATGTGATGACATGAGATACGCCGAACAGTACAAGCAAGGGGGTAAGTTGTTGATTGAGTCCAATGTTTGGTTTACCCTATTAATTTGAAACTCATTAAAGAAATCGTATAGAAGTTGTTAGTAAACGTCGACGTTTTATAGTAATTGAACTTAGGAACGGCCTTAGAGGTAGGTTTTGATCTAATCAAGGGTTCGGGTATTAAATGAGGATTAATACGATCTCTTAATTGATTAGTGAGTCGTAGGGATGTTTACACTACCTAGGTAAAGTCAATTTAGGATAGAAATGGGTAGATAGAGTCAGGATCCCAGCTGAAAGCTTGGGAAGAGAAACAAGTTAAAGTATTTGCCCGTTTAGGCCATTGCCCTAGCCTGGCACTAGGGTCAGTAAAAGACTAAAAGATTTGCCCGTTGAGGCCATTGCCCTAGCCTGGTACTAGGGTCAATAAAAGACTAAAAGATTTGCCCGTTGAGGCCATTTCCCTAGCCTGGTACTAGGGTCAGTTGTGTGATTTACAGTTTCCAAATGATATGTTAAAAGTGTTTAGTTGTTTATGAAAAGCAAGATAGAGGAGCATGATCCGTAGGTTTATCCATGATTTTATGTTATATTAATATTGCCTGACAGTAATATAACATTTGATAAACTAGATTTTCATGCGCATGTGATTGTGGGTGTTTCCCTCTCCCCAGCTGTAGTGGTACCCGCCGCTACGCCGAGGATGGGAAGCTTTTCACTGAGTCTGTTTGACTCACTCCTTCTGCTTCAATGTTTCAGATACAGGGATCGGGCAGGCATCGACGTCCAAACAGTGATACGGACATCAGACCATCCTTACGCTCTTGTTTGCATGGGTGGACTCCTTTGGTTATTTTGACTTCTCTTGTTGTACATATTTTAAAGTTGTAAGAGTTGTTTATATATATATATATATATACAGCTTTTGACATGTACCTACTCTAGAATTATGGGCTTCACATGTACTTAAAGACAGGGTTCAGTTGGGGGTAAACTAGAATATATTTTTAAGTATATAAACTTCTGCATGTAAATAGGATAGATCATACGCATTGAGGCGTACGGTCAATATTATATGGATATATATTATGTGTGCTTGCTGCATGTGAATAGGATAGATCGTACGTATTGAGACGTACGATCAATATGATATTAATTAGGCCACCAGTGAGGCGTGGCCACTAGTATGATATATACATTGATTGTATAACAGGGTAGTTATAGTCATGTTTACAGGATAAGGCTTACTGGTTTAGAGGTAAAAATTTATTACCGTGCCGGTCACGTACTCCCGATTTGGGGTCGTGACAAACTTGGTATCAGAGCCTAGTTTTTCTTTAAGTCTTGTGAAGCCATTGGTATAACCGGGTGTCGGTTTAAGCTTCGTTGTGAAACCCGGGCACAACATTGCATTAAACAGGCACTTGTGGGAGTACCCAGGATAATTTGAGTCAGCCTTTCTTTCATTACTTCTTAATCTATGATAGATTATGCAAATGCTTATCAGGTGACATTTTTGTGCAGTACAGGGATGCCACCGACTACTAGGCAGGTTAGGAGGGGCGGTAGAGTCCCTGAACGTACTGATGAGGAATCTGTTCGGGAGGAGAGAATGCCTCCCAGGGGTCGAGCTAGAGGCCGTGCTCGCGGTCGTGGTAGGACACAAGAAAGAGGAGTGCATAGGCAACAAACCCCAGAGCCACAGGTTGAGACGGGTGCTCCGTCAGTGGCTGAGATGCTGACTGCAGGATTTCAGGAGTTGAGAGCTGAAATGACCCGCCAAATTCAACAAGAAGTCCGCCGTTTAGTTGTCGGCGAGGAAGAGGAGCAAGTGATATCGGCTGAAAAGGAAACTGAAATGGTTGAGGAAATAGAGGAAGAACCAAGAAGGGAATGGCAACAAAGGGACGTGCCCCGGGGACCGAGGGGAGTTCCGAGGGAATTACCAATTACTAAATTCCGTGATATAATTAGAATTGGGCAGTTACTGAGGTGTCTAGGAGGAGAGATGGTGGAACTTGCCTCATTTCAGTTAAGAGGCGCTGCAGGAGTTTGGTTTGAGTCAGTACAGAAGAGATATGCAAGGAGAGTTGCTCCTATGACCTGGGAAGATTTTCAGAGGGAATTCCTGGGTCGGTTTCTATCTGAAAGAACGAGGTATGCCAAGCGTCAACAATTTGAGGACTTGTGGATGACGCCGAATATGTCAGTGACTGAGTTTGAGCTGCAGTTCACGGAGCTAGCTCAATATGCTCCTGAATTGGTTCCCGATGAGAGGGAGTTGATCAAGAGGTTTATCCACAGGTTGGTAGAGCCATTGTTCGTAGTTTTACTACCGCAATGTGGTCAGTTTGAAACTCTAGCACAGGCTGCTGATTGTGTTAGGGTAATTGAAAATAGGAAGAAATTTGGGACGTCGGCAAATCCCAAGAATAAGTTACTGACAGGCAATGATGGACAGGGGTGGAAGAAGAAGCAAAGGACAACAGGTGGTTCTAGTGCAATTCCAAATTATGCAGGGCAAGTTGGTGAGCAGTCTGCCATTACCACCATAAGTTCTGGGAGGAGTAACACACAAGGTGGGCAAAGGTTACAAGGCAGTAGTCAGGGCGATAACTAGAAACCGCAGTGTGGAATATGTGGGAGATTCCATTTTAGAGAGTGTAGAGTCACAAAGGCAGGTTGTTACAACTGTGGTCAGTTCGGGCATATGACTAAGGAATGTCCACAGAGGAAGAGTAATACGAGTGTCAAGAGCAATCCTACTCCGGGTAGTACTCCAATTGCAGCCCTACCAGTTAGAATTGTACCACCCCAAGTCAACACTTCAGGAGCGGGCAGAGGTAGAGGAGCAGGAGCAAGAGGTAGAGGACCAGGTGCACCAGGGGGAGGACAGGCACGGGTGTTTGCTTTGTCTCGACAGGATGCACATGCCTCAAATGCAGTAGTGACAGGTACACTTTCAGTATGCTCTCTCCAGGCTCTTGTATTATTTGATTCTGGTTCAACACATTCCTACATCTCACATGCATTTGCACGGAAGTTGAGAAAAGCCCAACTAGGTTGAAGGGGACGGAAATGGTCTCTACTCCGATGGATGAGTCAGTACAAGTAAGTACGTCTATGAATCGTGTGTGATTGTGGTCGAGGGTCATGAAATAGTTGTGGACCTACGACTACTCTATATGGTGGACTTGGATGTCATTTTAGGTATGGATTGGTTGGCATCTTTCCATGTAGTAGTTGATTGCAGGGCGAAGTGTTTGAAATTCAACATGCCGGATGAAGAGCCATTTGTGCTGCGGGGTGATGGTGCTGCACCATATCCGAGTCTAATTTCAGCAATGAAAGCTTTCAAGCTACTTGAGATAGGGTGTAAAGGATATCTAACTTTTGTGAGGGATACTACGAAAGAAGTACTTCCTGCAAATTAGGTATCGGTGGTTCGGGAATTTCTTGATTTATTTCCTGACGATTTGCCTGGTTTGCCGCCTGGTTTGCCGCCTGATCGAGAGATTGAATTTGAGATCGAGCTTTTACCAGGTACTCAGCCAATTTCCACACCACCCTATAGAATGGCCCCGAAGGAGTTGAAGGAGCTACACACACCAGTTACAGGAATTACTTGATAAGGGTTTCATCAGACCCAGTTTTTCACCTTGGGGTGCACCGGTTCTATTCGTGAAGAAGGATGGAACTTTAAGATTGTGTATCGATTACCGAAAGTTGAATAAGGTAACGGTCTGCAATCAATATCCACTTCCAAGAATCAATGATCTGTTCGATCAGTTGCAGGGTGCTAAGAGGTTTTCAAGATCGATCTGCGATCAGGGTATCATCAGCTGAAGATTAGAAAAGAAGATGTGCCCAAGACTGCTTTTCGAACCCGGTACGGCCATTATGAGTTTCTAGTCATGTCGTTCGGGCTAAACTAATGCACCAGCAGCTTTTATGGATATGATGAATCGGGTTTTCAAGCCATTTCTAGACCGGTTTGTCATTGTATTATTGATGACATTCTAGTCTATTCCAAGAATGCTGAGGAGCATGCAGAGCATATGAGACTAGCATTACAGAAGCTAAGGAAGAGAAATTGTATGCTAAGTTTTCAAAATGTGAGTTTTGGCTTGATAAAGTTGCATTCTCGGTCACGTGGTATCTTTAGAGAGAATCCATGTTGACCCGAGGTAAAGTAGAAGCAGTGAAGAATTGGTCCCAGCCTATCTCAGTCACGGAGATTCGCAATTTTCTAGGTTTGGCTGGATACTATAGAGGTTTGTGCAGGACTTTTCGAAGGTTGCTGCACCTCTTACAAAGTTAACTCAGAAAGGGATAAAGTTTGTATGGGATGACAAGTGTGAAGAGAGTTTTCAGAAGCTTAAGGAAAGTCTACCACAGCACTGGTGTTGGCTCTTCCTGAGGGCACCGGAGGGTATGTGGTTTACTGTGACGCCTCACGAGTTGGGTTAGGGTGTGTTCTTATGCAGCATGGCAAGGTGATTGCTTATGTGTCTAGGCAACTCCGGAAGCACGAAAAGAACTACCCAACTCACGATCTTGAAATGGCAGCGGTGGTATTTACCTTGAAGATTTGGAGGCATTACCTTTATGGTGAAACATGTGAGGTATATACAGACCACAAGAACCTTAAGTACATTTTCGAGCAGAAGATCTAAATCTGAGACAACGCAGGTGGATGGAATTGTTGAAAGACTATGACTGCACGATCTTGTACCATCCTGGTAAGGCGAATGTGGTGGCAGACGCTCTGAGCTGAAAGTCAATGGGTAGCTTAGCCCATATCAGTGAAGTACGAAAGCCGTTAATTCGGGAAGTACATGAGCTGGAACAGTCTGGAACTCAGTTTGAAATTGGAGACTCCGACTTTGTTCTAGCCCATGTCCAAGCCAAGTCAGCCCTAGTCGAAGAGGTTAAATCCAAGCAAGATCAAGATGCCGACCTCAAACAAATCAAAGATACAGTGGTTAAGGGGGAGAAGGACGACGTCCGATTCTCCATAGATGACAATGGCATACTCCGGTTGGAGGGACGACTGTGTGTACCTATGGTGGATGGTTTGAAAGAAAGAATCCTTAATGAGGCACACAAGACAGCGTACACAATCCATCCGGGTAGTAATACGATGTATCAAGATCTGAGAGAATTGTACTAGTGGAATGGTATGAAGAAAGATGTGGCAGACTACATATCTAGATGTCTAGTGTGTCAGCAAGTTAAGGTTGAACACCAAAAGCCCGCCGGAACACTTCAACAGATGGAAATTCCTGAATGGAAGTGGGAGAGAATTACTATAGACTTTGTGACACGATTGCCGCGGTCACAAAGGGGATTCGATTCAGTTTGGGTAATCGTTGATCGGAATGACCAAGGTCCGCACATTTCCTGCCAGTTAAGACCACTTACGGAGTGGGGTCAGTATGCCTAGTTGTACCTATCAGAGATAGTGAGGTTGCACGGAGTACCGGTGTCGATTATCTCTGACAGGGGGCCACAATTGACCTCTCGATTCTAGAGAGCATTGCAGGAGGCATTGGGGACGAGGGTTGATCTGAGTACAGCATTTCATCCCCAGACAGACGGGCAATCTGAGAGGACCATTCAGATTTTAGAGGACATGCTTGTCACGACCCCATTTCTAGGAGTCCGTGACCGGCACGGGAGTAGGATTTCACCCCTAAACCCGTAAGCCTTCCCTATTACCATTTAAAATAATTACCCTGCTATACAGACAACGTACAATATTCACATAATAAATATTGGCCACGTCATTCATGGTGGCCTAAATAACCTGCAATCCACGGCGCTCATTGCCGCTTCAGCCCAATTCAAGTATATATATATACATCCATTCACATGAGCAATCACACATAAATATGTGTATACGTAGTGATCAAACCACAAGGGAATGACCTATCCTATTCACACACAATATATATAACCTGTTCGATCACCTGTATATAAGCATCCACACTCGCATTTAACTTTACATATTGATCACACGCCTCAATGCGTGTAATCTATCCTATTCACATGCAGGTTCATATATTTGCAAACAATCACATACCAACCACACACATATATATATATATATATATATATAATTTACATATTGATCACACCCCATAGGTGTGACCTATCCTATTCACATGCGGAAGCAATTCATACTCCTCGTAATATTCGTATATCCTATATTCCCATCCACGACCTAATCTTTAAACAGTATGAAGCCGACAAGTCTAGATTTGTACATATATATATACATATAGCAATTGCCTATACATCAAGGCTATACTCAAAATAATGTATACATCAATGAAATATAACAAAAGAATGTATACATCAAAAGATAAACCTCTCACGCGAACAATGCGTGAGGTCTCTAGGAATGTCCGCCTCCTTGAGAGGAAGTAGACGCTGTGTCCGGTGCCCGCTACACCTGTATCTGTAACATGTAAAATTGGGGGGGTGAGTCAAACGGACTCAGTGAGAGGCTCTCCCATCCTTGGTGTAGTAGCGGGTACCACTACAACTGGGGAAAGGGAGCCAATCACATCCACATGCACATATAATATTCCTTTTAACCTTTCATGTTTAAGTGATCATGCATTTAGCATATATAACACATATATTGACAAAATTAGGCATATATATCACATGTTCAATATCATCAAACACTTTCCAATATCATAAATCGTTTTAAAATAACATAAACTGGCCCGAAGGCATATCTCCCTTTGGGGAGAGAACTGGCCCGAAGGCATATCTCCGTTAGGAGAGAATCTGGCCCGAAGGCATAACTCACGTGAGTGGCATCCGTTATGAGGTAAACTGGCCCGAAGGCATAACTCACGTGAGCGGTTAGGAACCTAGTTGATCATTCTAGGAACCCCTGGCCCCAAGACTTTACTTGAGACATATCTGGCACCAAGACTTTACTTGGTACATAGCCGGCGACTCGTGTGACTTTGGCCTAACCAAAACTTTAACCACAAAGTGGCAAACTCATAGACTTGGACTCTTGGGTGTCCGACTTCACGAGGACATACTCGATCTACCCGGTTTATTTAAAATGGACACCTCTTTTATCATAGACTCTACATGACTCCTATGAACCCCTACTAGTTCGGTTTTACTTTTCTTGAAAAAAAACTTATAAGTTTATACCCCTTCCCAAGTTCAAAAATAATTTCAAGGAAGAACATCCTAAGTTCGATTATTTCAAAAATTTCAAGATCAACAATAGGTTTCCAACTTCATTTAACTTGTGAGTTTCTAGGACCATGGAATTTAGACACCGAAAGTAGACTCGATCCTACCCCGATATCGTTCTAGGTTCCAAGAACCTTTTTCCATATAAGGCTTCCCAAGCCATCATGATATTTCACATGCATCAAATACACATATGACATGTAATTCCATATAATAACATTTAGGAATAACAATAGCATGTTTCTAACATACATATTCTAACAAAGAGGCAATAATACAAACCATATTTTTTCCACATCCTCATACAACCCACAAGAGGGCAAGGATGGGAAAACCCCTCACCTCTTTGCTTCCCTTGATCGGCCCTCGGCGTACCCGAAGCTCCAACCAGTTCGTTAGGTCCTACACACACATAGTGAGTAGTTTTAGACGCTTGAACTTATATGTGACTTGTACACATCAACACAATGTCCATGAAATCCATAAATCTCATAAACTAGTTAATTACTTAAAACTCCTTCAACTAGTATTTAGGATCTTTAGTTTACTTCTAATCCATATCCTAGTAGCACCCTTTGGCTTAGAAATCTTCAACTCCTTAATTGACTAAAATTTGCCTCTTTAATATACCAAAATTGGTTTCCGGCTAAGACGTAACTATTCGGTCTTCGATCCCTTGTCTATCACAACAATTACTACCTTCTAAAATTACCAATTCAACTCACCAATTTAATTTATACTACACTTTAGTCCTCATAAACTCCATTGTCCTATAATTTCAAATTGAGTAAACTCCCACTATCAATTTATCAACACTCATACATCAAACACCTCTAAACAACCCAATAGCTTCAATTTAGGACCCAAAATCATTTATTCATTCATATTAGGAATTTTCCAAAAATCCCTAAAATAGATAAATTTGGGGTTTGAGAGATTCGGGACGTTTTTACCTCGATTCAATCGGATTGAGTGATAGTACGGGGTAGAGAAAGCCTCTAATCACCTTCCCCGAGCTCGGAACGGCCAACTCCGGCGAGATTCCGGCCAAATCCACTTTCCCGAAATTTCCGTCTTTTCCCGTCACCACCGCCGTTTTCCGCTGCGCAGCCACCGTGAGCGCCACCAGCAACTCCCCTCCACCTCCAGAGACAACGTCGCGCAGCCCAGCCACCTTGCACGGCGTTTTCCGGCGTCGTTTGGCCCTCTCGCTCTCACGCCGTGTGTGTGTGGTCTTCAATGGCCCCAATCTAATTTTCTTTTCTCTGCTGCTGCTTCTCGGGTGGGAAGAATGAAGACCAAAATTTTTTTTTTTAAATGGGGGTCACGTGCGTGACCCCCCCTTCTGCCAACAATATATATATTATATATATATATATATTTACCTAATACATTATATATTTATATATATTTATTTTATATATTATTTATTTAAAATTGACTTTGGGGTTACTAACTACACCCAATATTTCCCGTTAAGTCCTAATTTTGGTCCAAATAAAATTTCATTCATTTAAAATTTTCTCTTTTTTTTTCCTTCCAAATCAAAAATAAAATTTAATTAGGACCTTAACGTTGACTGGAAAATATCCGGGTATTACAATCTTTCCCCCTTAAGAAATTCGGTCCCCGAATTTCAACCACATACTAACCTTAGTTTCAAATAGATGAGGATACGTCCTGCGCATATCAGCCTCGACTTCCCACGTAGCTTCATCGGTCGAGTGATTTCTCCACAGAACTTTCACCAATGGTATTTCTTTCGATCTCAACTTCTTCAATTGACGATCTAAGATTTCCACCGGTATCTCCTCATACGTCAAATCTTCGGTTAGTTGTACTTCTTGGGGTTGGATCACATGAGAAGGATCTGGCAAGTACTTGCGAAGCATTGATACATGAAACACCGGATGAACTCCTTCTAGTTCCGCCGGCAATTGAAGACGGTAGGCAACATTCCCCACACGCTCTAGTATCTCAAATGGTCCAATATACTTGGACTTAACTTGCCTTTCTTGCCAAACCTCATTACGCCCTTCATTGGTGAAATTTTCAAGAATACTAGCTCACCCACAGCGAATTCCAATTCTCTTCTTCGGTTGTCAGCATAAGACTTCTGTCTACTTTGAGCCGTTAACAACCTCTCCCTTATTTCTTTTACCTTTTTAATGGCATCTTGTAGAAGTTCCGGGCCGACTAAGCTAGCTTCTCCGACCTCGAACCAACCAATCGGGGATCGACACCTTCGACCATAAAGAGCCTCGAAAGGTGCCATTTGAATACTCGCTTGGTAACTGTTATTATATGCGAACTCAGCTAGAGGTAAATACTTTTCCCAACTTCCGCCGAAATCCATAATACACGCTCTAAGCATGTCTTCCAGAATTTGAATGGTTCTCTCTGATTGCCCATCTGTCTGTGGGTGGAAAGCGATGCTCAAATCAACTCTAGTCCCCAACACTTCCTGCATAGACTTCCAAAACCTGGAAGTGAACTGTGGCCCTCTATCCGATATTATGGATACTGGTATCCCGTGTAATCTGACTATCTCTGATAGATAGAGCTGCGCATACTGACTCACACTATAAGTGGTCTTAACTGGCAGAAAGTGGGCGGACTTGGTCATACGATCCACTATCACCCAAACTGAATCAAACCCACGCTGTGATCTAGGCAACCCTGTAACAAAATCCATTGTGATCCTCTCCCATTTCCATTCTGGTATTTCTATTTGTTGTAACATCCCGGCGGGTTTCTGGTGTTCAGCCTTAACCTGCTGACACACTAAACATCTAGCCACATAGTCTGCAACATCTCTTTTCATACCATTCCACCAATACAATTGTTTCAAATCATGATACATCTTGTAGCTCCCGGGTGGATGGTATAAGCGGTCCGGTGTGCTTCTTCAAGAATTCTCTCTTTCAAATTGTCCACCATCGGAACACACAACCGTCCCTCCAAGCGAAGTACCCCGAAATCATCAATAGAGAATCGGATATCATCCCTCTTCTCTTTGACCACCGTATTCTTAATCTGTTTGAGGTCGGCATCTTCATCCTGCTTAGACTTCACCTCTTCTACCAAAGATGATTTAGCTTCTAAATGAGCCAAAAATGAATCTGAACTTCCAATCTCAAACCGATTCCCGGCTTGTTCTAACTCATGAAGTTCCTTAATCAACGGTCTTCTCTCTTCCCTTATATGGGCAAGACTACCCATGGATTTCCGACTCAGAGCATCAGCTACCACATTAGCCTTTCCCGGATGATACAAAATCGTGCAGTCATAATCTTTTAACAACTCTAGCCATCGACGTTGTCTCAAGTTTAAATCTTTCTGCTCGAAGATGTATTTGAGACTCTTGTGATCTGTATAAATTTCACAAGTCTCTCCGTATAGGTAATGCCTCCATATTTTTAAGGCAAATACCACCGCGGCCATCTCAAGATCATGAGTCGGGTAATTCTTCTCATGTTTCCTCAACTGTCTCGAGGCATAAGCAATCACTTTGCCGTGTTGCATTAATACACACCCCAACCCGATCCTTGATGCATCGCAATACACCACATACCCTCCGGTGCCTTCAGGCAGTGCTAACACTGGAGCGGTAGTGAGGCTTTCCTTCAACTTCTGGAAACTGTGCTCACATTTCTCATCCCATACAAACTTCACCCCTTTTTGTGTCAATTTGGTCAATGGCGCAGCCACCTTAGAAAAATCTTGCACGAATCTCCTGTAATAGCCCGCCAAACCCAAAAAGCTACGGATTTCTGTAACTGAGGTAGGTTGGGACCAATTCTTTACCGCCTCCACCTTACTTGGATCAACGTGGATTCCCTCTGATGATACCACGTGACCCAAAAAGGCAACTCTATCAAGCCAAAATTCGCATTTGGAGAACTTGGCATACAACTTCTTCTCCCTCAACCTTTGTAAGGCCAACCTTAAGTGTTCGGCGTGCTCTTCTGAATTTTTCGAATAGACCAAGATGTCATCAATAAAGACAATGACAAATTGATCCAAGAAGGGTTTGAAGACCCTGTTCATCATATCCATAAACGCTGCAGGAGCATTGGTCAATCCAAAAGACATCACCAAAAACTCGTAATGTCCGTATCGGGTTCGGAAAGCGGTCTTAGGTACGTCTGATTCTCGAATCTTGAGTTGGTGATACCCAGATCGCAAATCAATTTTAGAAAACCGCTTTGCACCTTGTAATTGATCAAACAAGTCATCTATCCTCGGAAGTGGGTATTGGTTGCGGATCGTCACCTTATTTAACTTTCGGTAATCGATACACAACCGCAAGGATCCGTCCTTCTTCTTCACAAAAAGGACCGGCGCACCCCAAGGAGAAAAACTAGGCCGAATAAAGCCCTTGTCAAGCAACTCCTGCAACTGAGTATGTAACTCCTTTAATTCTTTCGGAGCCATACGATAAGGTGGTGTGGATATAGGTTGAGTACCGGGTTTGCAATTCAATTTCAAATTCGATTTCCCGATCGGGAGGCAACCCCGGCAATTCTTCCGGAAATACATCTAAGAACTCACGCACCACCGGTACCTGATTCGGTGAAACCACTTCTTTCGTAGTGTCTCTCACAAAGGCCAAGTACCCTTTGCACCCTTTTTCAAGTAGCTTGGATGCCTTGATAGCTGAAATCATGCTTGGGTATGGAGCGGCTCCGTCGCCCCTTATCACAAAAGGCTCTTCATTCGGCATGCTAAATTTTAGACACTTAGCTCTACAATCCACCACCGCATGACAAGATGCCAACCAGTCCATTCCCAGAATTACATCTAAATCAACCATAACGAAAAGACGAAGGTCTACTATAGTCTCGTGACCATCGACCTCCACCACACAGGATTTATGCACATACTCAACTTGTACCGAATCTCCCATCGGAGTAGATACTAATGCTATCTCTTCCATTCTAGATGGACTTCTCTTGAATTTAGAGGCAAATTCATGCGACACGTATGAATGAGTAGAACCAGAATCAAACAACACTTTTGCTTCAAGAGAACAAACAAGTAGAGTACCTGTGACCACTGCATTGGATGCATGAGCGTCCTGCTGAGAAAGTGCGAATACTCTGGCTTGACCGCCACTCACTGCCCCTGTACCTCTACCACTGTTACCCGCACCACGACCTCTAATTGCACCCGTGTTGGTTGTATGTGGTGGCACGGCTCTCACCAGTGGGGCTGGAATAGGAGTACTTCTCGGAGTCGGGTTACTCCTCACACTTGTACCTTCCCTCCGCTTAGGACACTCCCTAGACATGTGGCCCACCTCGCCACAAGTGTAGCATGCACCGGTCAATTTCCGGCATACACCAAAATGGCGTCTGTTGCAGATTGCACATTGAGGCCATGTGTCACCGGTGTTTTTACTGCCTTGTACTCTCTGTCCCCCCTGTACATTCCTTTTGGAGTTGTGTCACTGGTGACAGTTGAGGTTTTTCCCCTTGCGGATTCCGAATACTTGGCTCCACCACCTGTCATTTTCCTCTTTTTACTTCCACTCCCTTGGTTACCACCACCGGTAATTAATTTCACTTTGGGATCGATGGACGTCCCATATCTCTTCCTAGTTTCGATCATTCTTGCACAGTCAGCAGCTTGAGCCAAAGTGTCAAATTGCTTTCTTTGTGGTAACAAAGCAATAAATAGTGGCTCGGTAAGACGATGGATGAACCTCTTGATTCTTGCCTCCTCATCCGGAACTAACTCGGGAGAGAATTGAGCTAGCTCAGTAAATAGCAACTCAAATTCTGTCACAGTCATCTCCGGAGTCATCCACAATTCTTCAAATTGTTGCCGCTTGGCATCTTTTGTCCCCTCAGGCAAAAACCGACCTAGGAATTCCTTCTGAAAATCTTCCCAGGTCATCGGTGCTACTCTCCTCAAGTATCTTGTTTGTATGGACTCTATCCATACTCTAGCGGCGCCCCTCAATTGAAATGAGGCTAGCTCCACCAATTCATGTCCCGAGCACCTTAGCATTTGCCCAATTCGAACCACATCCTTGATGAAGTATTGCGGATCTTCCTTCTCACTAGTCCCGCAAAATGTGGGTGGATGGAGTTTCAGAAACTTGGAAATGGGTAACTCCCTTGGCGTTACTCGCGGCTCACGAGATGCCTCCCGTTGTTGCCACTCTCTATTTTCTCCTTCCACAACCTCCATCTCTTGGTTGTTAGGAGCTGCACCTTCAACCTCTTCGCCGACCACCAACCGGCGTACCTCTATTTGAATCTGCCTAGTCATCTCCTCTCTTAACTCTTGAAATCCCGCCGTAAGCAATTCCGCCACGGACGGTGCATTAGTCTCAACTTGAGGCTCCAGTATATGCTCCCTTTCTTCTCTCCTTGCTTGCACTCGACCTCGGCCTCGGGCACGACCTCTAGCTCGACCTCGGCCTCGGCCTCTAGTGGGCACTCCTTCATCCCGAATAGATTCTTGATCGACCTCGGGAGGAGCCCTTCCTCTTCCTCTAGTACGTCTAGTAATTGGTGGCATCCCTATACTGCACAAGGATCACACCTAATAAATACGCATATACAATGATATATTTAAATATCAAAGAGAGTAGAAAGAAAGGATTGACACATTTTTTTTTTCCTGGGTATTCCCACAAGTGCCCTTTTACTCCCACGTTGTGCCCGGGTACACAAAGAAGGGTAAACCGACACCCGGTCATACCTATGGCTTCATACTATTTAAAAATAACCTGCCTCTGATACCAACTTTGTCACGACCCCATTTCTAGGAGTCCGTGACCGGCACGGGAGTAGGATTTCACCCCTAAACCCGTAAGCCTTCCCTATTACCATTTAAAATAATTACCCTGCTATACAGACAACGTACAATATTCACATAATAAATATTGGCCACGTCATTCATGGTGGCCTAAATAACCTGCAATCCACGGCGCTCATTGCCGCTTCAGCCCAATTCAAGTATATATATATACATCCATTCACATGAGCAATCACACATAAATATGTGTATACGTAGTGATCAAACCACAAGGGAATGACCTATCCTATTCACACACAATATATATAACCTGTTCGATCACCTGTATATAAGCATCCACACTCGCATTTAACTTTACATATTGATCACACGCCTCAATGCGTGTAATCTATCCTATTCACATGCAGGTTCATATATTTGCAAACAATCACATACCAACCACACACATATATATATATATATATATATATATATAATTTACATATTGATCACACCCCATAGGGTGTGACCTATCCTATTCACATGCGGAAGCAATTCATACTCCTCGTAATATTCGTATATCCTATATTCCCATCCACGACCTAATCTTTAAACAGTATGAAGCCGACAAGTCTAGATTTGTACATATATATATATACATATAGCAATTGCCTATACATCAAAGGCTATACTCAAAATAATGTATACATCAATGAAATATAACAAAAGAATGTATACATCAAAAGATAAACCTCTCACGCGAACAATGCGTGAGGTCTCTAGGAATGTCCGCCTCCTTGAGAGGAAGTAGACGCGTGTCCGGTGCCCGCTACACCTGTATCTGTAACATGTAAAATTGGGGGGGTGAGTCAAACGGACTCAGTGAGAGGCTCTCCCATCCTTGGTGTAGTAGCGGGTACCACTACAACTGGGGGAAAGGGAGCCAATCACATCCACATGCACATATAATATTCCTTTTAACCTTTCATGTTTAAGTGATCATGCATTTAGCATATATAACACATATATTGACAAAATTAGGCATATATATCACATGTTCAATATCATCAAACACTTTCCAATATCATAAATCGTTTTAAAATAACATAAACTGGCCCGAAGGCATATCTCCCTTTGGGGAGAGAACTGGCCCGAAGGCATATCTCCGTTAGGAGAGAATCTGGCCCGAAGGCATAACTCACGTGAGTGGCATCCGTTATGAGGTAAACTGGCCCGAAGGCATAACTCACGTGAGCGGTTAGGAACCTAGTTGATCATTCTAGGAACCCCTGGCCCCAAGACTTTACTTGAGACATATCTGGCACCAAGACTTTACTTGGTACATAGCCGGCGACTCGTGTGACTTTGGCCTAACCAAAACTTTAACCACAAAGTGGCAAACTCATAGACTTTGGACTCTTGGGTGTCCGACTTCACGAGGACATACTCGATCTACCCGGTTTATTTAAAATGGACACCTCTTTTATCATAGACTCTACATGACTCCTATGAACCCCTACTAGTTCGGTTTTACTTTTCTTGAAAAAAAACTTATAAGTTTATACCCCTTCCCAAGTTCAAAAATAATTTCAAGGAAGAACATCCTAAGTTCGATTATTTCAAAAATTTCAAGATCAAACAATAGGTTTCCAACTTCATTTAACTTGTGAGTTTCTAGGACCATGGAATTTAGACACCGAAAGTAGACTCGATCCTACCCCGATATCGTTCTAGGTTCCAAGAACCTTTTTCCATATAAGGCTTCCCAAGCCATCATGATATTTCACATGCATCAAATACACATATGACATGTAATTCCATATAATAACATTTAGGAATAACAATAGCATGTTTCTAACATACATATTCTAACAAAGAGGCAAATAATACAAACCATATTTTTTCCACATCCTCATACAACCCACAAGAGGGCAAGGATGGGAAAACCCCTCACCTCTTTGCTTCCCTTGATCGGCCCTCGGCGTACCCGAAGCTCCAACCAGTTCGTTAGGTCCTACACACACATAGTGAGTAGTTTTAGACGCTTGAACTTATATGTGACTTGTACACATCAACACAATGTCCATGAAATCCATAAATCTCATAAACTAGTTAATTTACTTAAAACTCCTTCAACTAGTATTTAGGATCTTTAGTTTACTTCTAATCCATATCCTAGTAGCACCCTTTGGCTTAGAAATCTTCAACTCCTTAATTGACTAAAATTTGCCTCTTTAATATACCAAAATTGGTTTCCGGCTAAGACGTAACTATTCGGTCTTCGATCCCTTGTCTATCACAACAATTACTACCTTCTAAAATTACCAATTCAACTCACCAATTTAATTTATACTACACTTTAGTCCTCATAAACTCCATTGTCCTATAATTTCAAATTGAGTAACTCCCACTATCAATTTATCAACACTCATACATCCAAACACCTCTAAACAACCCAATAGCTTCAATTTAGGACCCAAAATCATTTATTCATTCATATTAGGAATTTTCCAAAAATCCCTAAAATAGATAAATTTGGGGTTTGAGAGATTCGGGACGTTTTACCTCGATTCAATCGGATTGAGTGATAGTACGGGGTAGAGAAAGCCTCTAATCACCTTCCCCGAGCTCGGAACGGCCAACTCCGGCGAGATTCCGGCCAAAATCCACTTTCCCGAAATTTCCGTCTTTTCCCGTCACCACCGCCGTTTTCCGCTGCGCAGCCACCGTGAGCGCCACCAGCAACTCCCCTCCACCTCCAGAGACAACGTCGCGCAGCCCAGCCACCTTGCACGGCGTTTTCCGGCGTCGTTTGGCCCTCTCGCTCTCACGCCGTGTGTGTGTGGTCTTCAATGGCCCCAATCTAATTTTCTTTTCTCTGCTGCTGCTTCTCGGGTGGGAAGAATGAAGACCAAAATTTTTTTTTTAAATGGGGGTCACGTGCGTGACCCCCCCCTTCTGCCAACAATATATATATTATATATATATATATATATATTTACCTAATACATTATATATTTATATATATTTATTTTATATATTATTTATTAAAATTGACTTTGGGGTTACTAACTTACACCCAATATTTCCCGTTAAGTCCTAATTTTGGTCCAAATAAAATTTCATTCATTTAAAATTTTCTCTTTTTTTTCCTTCCAAATCAAAAATAAAATTTAATTAGGACCTTAACGTTGACTGGAAAATATCCGGGTATTACAATGCTTAGAGCATGTGTTATGGATTTCGGCGGAGGGTGGGAGAAATACTTGCTGTTAGCGGAGTTTGCCTATAACAACAGTTACCAAGCCAGTATTCAGATGGCACCCTTCGAGACTTTGTACGGTCGGAAGTGCAGGTCCCCGATTGGGTGGTTCGAGGTCGGAGAGGCCAAGTTGGTTGGTCCGGAACTTGTGTAGGATGCATTGGATAAGATAAAGTCCATTAGAGAAAGGCTTGCCACGGCTCAGAGTAGGCAGAAGTCGTATGCCGACAATCGGAGAAGAGAGTTAGAGTTTGCTGTGGGTGAGCAAGTTTTCTTAAAAATTTCACCAATGAAGGGCGTGATGAGATTTGGCAAGAAGGGCAAGCTAAGTCCAAGATACATCGGACAGTTTGAAATTCTAGAGCGCGTGGGAAATGTTGCCTACCGTCTAGAATTACCAGCGGAGTTGGAAGGAGTTCATCCGGTGTTTCACGTGTGTATGCTTCGGAAGTACTTGCCAGACCCCTCTCATGTAATCCAACCCCAGGAAGTACAACTAGCTGAGAGTCTAACTTATGAGGAGATGCTAGTGGAAATCCTAGATCGTCAGTTGAAGAAGCTGAGGTCAAAGGAGATACCCTTGGTGAAAGTCCTGTGGCGAAACCATTCGGTTAAGGAAGCAACGTGGGAAGTTGAGGCGGAGATGTGCAGGAAATATCCTCACCTATTTCAAGACTAAGGTTAGTATATTAATTGAAATTCGGGGACCGAATTTCTTAAGGGGGGAAGATTGTAATACCCGGAAATTTTTTCGAAATTTAAAATGAAATGAAAGGGAAAGAAAAGAAATAGAAAATAATTTTTGGACTTAATTCAGGACCTAAAGAATTGGAAACCTGAATTAAGTAGGGAAAAGGGATAAAATTGAAATTTATTTTTTCAGCCTTACTTATTTAATATTATTATTTTTATATATTAGAAAATAAAAGAAATAAAAATTTAATTGGAAGGAGGAGAGATTAAATTGGGGATATTTTCAGCTTTTTTTTATATTATTATTATTATTAGTATTATTATTTAGTTATTTTATTAATTAATTATTGATTATTTTAGTTTATTTTAATTATTATAATTATATAATTATTTAATTGTTTTATTTTAAGGGTGGGAGCCGTGGGTTAGAAAAGGAATAAGAAAGAAAAGAATTAGAGAAAGAGTAAGAAATAGAGAGAGAAAGAGTCGAAAAAGAAAGAGAGAGATTGGAGACGAGAAGAAGAAGAAGGGAAGGAGGGGGGATCTTGCCGGAAAAGTGGCCGGAGGGAGCTAGCCGAAGCCGGAAAAAGTCACCGGAGCTCGGGTACGACGTCTCACACCTTCCACCGATCGAATCAAAGGTTGGTAACCCCAATTTCATTCGAAACCCTCAATTTCTCCATTTTTAGGGATTTCTTCGATTCACCTTCGATTGAATTGTTTCGAGGGCAGATTGAGACCTAGAAAGTGTTCTTGAACACTTAGTTGGGGTAGGAATCGAGACTATATCCTCGGTTTTGACCGGATTCGAATTTGGAAGGATTTGGGGTTGAAATTATAATTATCTCTAAATTGGAGAAATTATTGTTAGCTTAGGAATTGAGCTTGGGTTTGAGTAAATAGGTTTGAATTGGTATTATTGAAATATTAGCTGAATAAGACCCGTGAAGAGCTGGCCCGAGGTTACTAAGGTTGTACCTTGACGTTAATGTGCCGGGTCCCTACTCAGATTGCCCAAATACACTTTAAGGGTGACGTTGAGGGCTTCAAACCTCTTCTTTTCAATCTTAAACATCCTAGAATAATTCTAAGTATGTTATCAAGGATCAAGAATTATTTTAGGTACTTTCTTGTTTCTCAAGAATGGAAACTTGTGGAAAAATAAAGTCCAAAATTTAAAATGGCAATTTAATTCCTTCGTAATTATTAGGAAACCTTAAGTAGGATAATTTAGAAGCATATCGAGGTTTAGTAACTCAAATCCAAGGCTCTAAAAATTCATTAAAGGTGAGCGATAATTATACGAAACCAAGTATGTAGCACTTGAGACTCTCATGAAAGAGAGGGAAGACGGATAAGACCAAGAATTTGGTTCTTGGCGACATCTAGATGCATTTTTAGGTACGAGCATGTCATATGCATATGAATTACATATAGTTTGAGATATTAACCACATGAATGCATTCGTTACGAAACCACGACTCGTCCGGAGCGGGAGTTACTCTTGGACTAGCATAGGGAAGTCGTCCAGGTGAGGGGTTTCCCATCAGGCCCTATAGGGTTGATTAAGGATGTGGATATGTGGTTTGCCTACTTGCCTATTTGTAAGAATTATTTAGTGGTTAACGTGCTATTGTTGTTCCTAAACTGTTATATATGAAAGTATTTGTATATGTGTGTTTGACTACAGGTAAAGAGGTACTGGAGGGTATCCATGTGATGACATGAGATACGCCGAACAGTACAAGCAAGGGGGTAAGTTGTTGATTGAGTCCAAGGTTTGGTTTACCCTATTAAATAGAAACTCATTAAAGAAATCGTATAGAAGCTGTTAGTAAACGTCGACGTTTTATGGTAATTGAACTTAGGAACGGCCTTAGAGGTAGGTTTTGATCTAATCAAGGGTTCGGGTATTAAATGAGGATTAATACGATCTCTTAATTGATTAGTGAGTCGTAGGGATGTTCACACTACCTAGGTAAAGTCAGTTTAGGATAGAAATGGGTAGATAGAGTCAGGATCCCAGCTGAAAGCTTGGGAAGAGAAACAAGTTAAAGTATTTGCCCGTTTAGGCTATTGCCCTAGCCTGGCACTAGGGTCAGTAAAAGACTAAAAGATTTGCCCGTTGAGGCCATTGCCCTAGCCTGGCACTAGAGTCAGTTAAAGGTTTAAAAGAAATTGCCTGTTAAGGCCATTGCCCTAGCCTGGTACTAGGGTCAGTTGTGTGATTTACAGTTTCCAAATGATATGTTAAAAGTGTTTACTTGTTTATAAAAAGCATGATAGAGGAGCATGATCCGTAGGTTTATCCATGATTTTATGTTATATTAATATTGTCTTACCGTAATATAACATTTGATAAACTGGATTTTCATGCGCATGTGATTGTGGGTGTTTCCCTTAATCCAACTATAGTGGTACCCGCCGCTACGCCGAGGATGGGAAGCTTCTCACTGAGTCTGTTTGACTCACTCCTTCTGCTTAAATGTTTTAGATACAGGGATCGGGCAGGCATCGACGTCCGGACAGTGATACGGACATCAGACCATCCTTACGCTCTTGTTCGCGTGGTTGGACTCCTTTGGTTATTTTGATTTCTCTTGTTGTACATATTTTAAAGTTGTAAGAGTTGTATATATATATATATATATATATTTACAGCTTTAGATATGTACCGACACTAGAATTGTCGGCTTCACATGTACTTAAAGACAGGGTCCTGTTGGGGGAAAACTAGAATATATGTTTGAGTATATAAACTTCTGCATGTGAATAGGATAGATCGTACGCATTGAGGCGTACGGTCAATATGATATGGATATATATTATGTGTGCTTGCTGCATGTGAATAGGATAGATCGTACGTATTGAGACGTACGGTCAATATGATATTAACATTTACATTATGAGTGCTGATAAATATATCTATACACTGGATTGAGCTGAAGCGGTATTGAGCGAACCGCGGATTGCAAGTTAATTAGGCCACCAGTGAGGCGTGGCCACTAGTATGATATATATATTGATTGTATAGCAGGGTAGTTATAGTCATGTTTACAGGATAAGGCTTACGGGTTTAGAGGTAAACATTTATTCCCGTGCCGGTCACGTACTCCCGATTTGGGGTCGTGACAGAGTGTTTCAAAAACTTGATATTGATTTTTCTTTTTTTCAATCAGTTTTCGCCGATGAGTGTTTCGAAAACTTGATATTCATTTTTATTTTTTTAATAAGTTTTCGCCGATGAGTGTTCTGAAAACTTGATATTCATTTTTCTTTTTTTTAATCAGTTTTCGCCGATGGGTGTTTTGAAAACTTGATATTCATTTTTCATTTTTTTAATCAGTGTTCGCAAATGAGTGTTTCGAAAACGTAATATTCAATTTTCTTTTTTTAAAAATAATTTTCCCCGATGAGTGTTTCAAAAACTTGATATTTATTTTTATTTTTTTAATCAGTTTTCGCCGATGAGTGTTCTGAAAACATGATATTCATTTTTGTTTCTTTTAATCAGTTTTCGCCGATGGGTGTTTTGAAAACTTGATGTTCATTTTTCATTTTCTTAATCAGTTTTCACAGATGAGTGTTTCGAAAACGTAATATTCATTTTTTTAAAAAAATAATTTTCCCCGATGAGTGTTTCGAAAACTTGATATTCATTTTTATTTTTTTAATCAGTTTTCACCGATGAGTGTTCTAAAAACTTGATATTCATTTTTCTTTTTTTTAATCAGTTTTCGCCGATGGGTGTTTTGAAAACATGATATTCATTTTTCTTTTTCTTAATCAGTTTTCGCCGTTGAGTTTTTCGAAAGCGTGATTTTCATTTTTCTTTATTTAATTAGTTTTTACGGATGAGTGTTTCGAAAACTTGATATTCATTTTTTTTAATCAGTTTTCGCCGATGAGTGTTTCAAAAACTGGATATTTATTTTCTTTTTTTAATTAGTTTTCGCCGATGAGTGTTTCGAAAACTTGATATTATTTTTATTTTCTTTCATCAGTTTACGTAGATGAGTGTTTCGAAAACTTGATATTCATTTTTCTTTTTTTAATCAGTTTTCGCCGATGAGTGTTTCCAAAACTTGATATTCATTTTTCTTTTTTAATCAGTTTTCACCGATGAGTGTTTTGAAAACTTGATATTCATTTTCCTTTTTTAATCAGTTTTCGCCGATGAGTGTTTCGAAAACTTGATATTCATTTTTATTTTTTAATTAGTTTTAGTCGATTAGTGTTTCGAAAACTGGATATTCATTTTTCTTTTCTTAGTAAGTTTTCGCTGATGAGTGTTTCGAAAACTTGATATTCATATTTTTTTTTTATCAGTTTTTTCCGATGAGTGTTTCGAAAACATGATATTCATTTTTCTTTTTTTAATCAGTTTTCGCCGATGAATGTTCTGAAAACTTGATATTCATTTTTTTAATCAGTTTTTGCCGATGAGTGTTTCGAAAACTTAATATTTATTTTTCTTTTTTTTAATCAGTTTTTGCCGATGAGTGTTTCGAAAACTTGATATTCATTTTTTTAAATCAGTTTTAACCGATGAGTGTTTTCGAAAACTTGATATTCATTTTTCTTTATTTAATTAGTTTTAATCGATGAGTGTTTCGAAAACTTGATATTCATTTTTCTTTTTCTTAATCAGTTTTAGCCGAAGAGTGTTTCGAAAACTTTATATTTATTTTTCTTTTTTTAATCAGATTTCATCGATTAGTGTTTCGAAATCTGGATATTCATTTTCCTTTTTTTAGTAAGTTTTCGCTAATGAGTGTTTCGAAAACTTACATTTTTCTTTTTTTAATTAGTTTTTGCCGATGAGTTTTTCGAAAACTTAATATTCATTTTTCTTTTTTTTAATCAGTTTTCGCCGATGAGTGTTTTCGAAAACCTGATAATTATTTTTCTTTTTTTAATTACTTTTCGCCGATGAGTGTTCTGAAAACTTGATATTCATTTTTTATTTTTTAATCAGGTTTCGCCGATGTGTGTTTTGAAAACTTGATATTCATTTTTCTTTTTTTAATCAGTTTTCGCCGTTAAGTGTTTCAAAAACTTAATATTTATTTTTCTTTTCTTAATCAGTTTTCGCCGATAAGTGTTTCGAAAACTTAATAGTAATTTTTCATTTTTAATCAGTTTTCCCGGTTAAGTGTTTCGAAAACGTAATATTCATTTTTCTTTTTTTTAAATAGTTTTCGCCGATGATTTTTTTCGTAAACTTGATATTCATTTTTCTTTTTTTTAATCAGTTTTCGCCGATGAGTGTTCTGAAAACTTAATATTCATTTTTCTTTTTTTTTAATCAGTTTTCGACGATAAATGTTTTGAAAACGTAATATTTATTTTTCTTTTTTTTAAATAGTTTTCGTCGATGAGTGTTTCGAAAACTTGATATTCATTTTTCTTTTTTTTTAAAAATAGTTTTTCCCGATTAGTGTTTCGAAAACTTGATATTCATTTTTCTTTTTCTAGATCAGTTTTCGCCGATGAGTGTTTCGAAAACGTGATATTCATTTTTCTTTTTTTAATCAGTTTTTGCTAATGAGTGTTTCGAAAACTTGATATTCATTTTTCTTTTTTTAATCAGTTTTAGGCGATGAGTGCTTTCGAAAACTTGATATTCACTTTTCTTTTTTTAATCAATTTTCGCCGATGAGTGTTCAGAAAACTTAATATTCATTTTCTTTTTTTTAATCAATTTTCGCCGATGAGTGTTTCGAAAACTTAATATTTATTTTACTTTTTTTAATCTTTTTTTGCCGATGAGTGTTTCGAACACTTGATATTCATTTTTCTTTTTTTAATCAATTTTGGCCGATGAGTGTTTCGAAAACTTGATATTCATTTTTCTTTTTTTAATCAGTTTTAGCCGAGGAGTGTTTTCGAAAACTTGATATTCATTTTTCTTTTTTTAATCAATTTTCGCCGATGAGTGTTTCGAAAACTTGATATTCATTTTTTTAATCATTTTTCGCCGATAAGTGTTTCGAAAACATAATATTCATTTTTCTTTTTTTAATCATTGTTCACCGATGAGTGTTTCAAAAACATAATATTCATTTTTGTATTTTTAATCGGTTTTCGTCGATGAGTGTTTCGAAATGTAATTTAGTTGTCAAATTTAGATAATGGAATTATGGAAAAAGAAAAAAAGAAAAAGAAAAGAAAAGAAGTTGAAAGGTGAAGACTTAATGATTAAGAGTAAATCTCAACCATCCATGTCAACTTACCCACTTAAAATAAATCTTCACCATCCATCTTACACACTGCCCCAACCTTATCCTTCAGCATACCATTCTTCTTTTGATCGTGAAATTGAGAGTGAGGAAAAGAGAGAGTGGGAGCCGAGAGAGGGATTCGATTGAGAGAGATTGGTGAACGAAGAGGCCGAGAGAGAGAGAGAGGAGCTACGAAGGCGGTGCGTATGGTTAGTGGCACCGTGGCAGAACCACCACCGACACTAATCAGTAGCGCCACAAACCGTATTAGGGACTTTTCTGCATCTTTGTGGTTTTCTCTCAGTTTAATCGAGAGTGGTGAGTTCCTTTATCCCACAATAATACATTTTCTTGTTTGGCTTTGTGGATTAGGGAAGTTGCTGGTTTGTATTTTTAAAAAAGTTCATTCTTCATTTTCTTTGATTTTAATCTGTAAATTGTTGGGTATTGTGTTAATCTCGGTCATGGTTTGAATTGTCAATTCTGCATTTTTTATTTTTATTCCTTATATGGAAATAGGGTTTCGAATGCTAGAAATCAAATGGGTAATGGGCTGAATTTTGATGATTGTTATTGAAATTGTAACTTTGCTTTTAGTTAAACCAGTATATCCCCCCTTCTTGAGTTTCTGGTTATATCCTATTCTGTGAAAATTGCTCTTGGAACATACCATGAGAAGAAGCTACGAAAAGTGATTTCTAGTAGTTGGGTGTATGTGCGTTTCTACTGTTTCTTCCTTTTACTATTCTACTTAAAACATGATTTGGATAATTTGAAGAATTTTGCTGGATTTCTATGCTTGAACCACAAATTGTTTTAGTAAAAAGAAAATTCCCGAAATATGTCCATGACTATTTCATGAGCACCTTTTTGGGCATGTGTGTGTAAGTTGAGACTTTCCTTGTTTATGGTTAGAAGTCAAAATGTTGTTTGCAACTCGGTGATAAAAAACTTAAGAAAGAAGGGATTGTGGGTTGAAGAAAGTTAGTATGAAAATACAGTAAAATAAGTGCCTAATGGTTACTATGAGATTTTCGGCTTCATGGTATAGAAGCCACGAACCCATTATTATTAATTGTGTTATTGACCTTAAGTAAACTTTATGAGAAGTGCATCATAAATATCTTAGTTGGGGAGGTGATAATAAAATTAAAAGAAGCTAAGGGAAGAAATAGCTTGGTTGAATTTTATTCGTAACCATGAATTGTATTGTATACCAACAAATAAATAAATTATTCATGGTTTGTATTTTGCTTGAGTGCTATTAGAACACAATTTGGGATTATGCAATCTCTTGCTTGTGTATCGTTGGTCAAGGGCCATGTTTGATTTTTCAATGTTACAATGCGTCTTTTTTTAGTATACGTGTTGAAATGAGAAAAAGGACTTCTGAAGCATGGAACTCAACAATCAGATCTTGTTAGGTTAAAATAGCTTGGAAACGAGGAACCAAAGAACTCCTTGGAGGAAAGGGCACTCAAGAGTATAATCAAAGGAGTTGTCAGTGTGAGGGACTCTTTCATCTTAGCCCATAAGGGGTTGTTTGTATGATGTGTTTGTTTGTCATATTTAGTGAATCTCGTTATGTGTGGTTATGCTTATGGATGGTTGCTAACAATTGTTATAGATGTGAAATTTGTAGATTGAATGTGAGCTTGTGTATGAGTAAGGATTCTTGATAGAATGAATTAATTAATTTGCGATTCTCTCTTTGATTGACGTGGGTTGCATGACGATGACTTTGTGTAAGAAATTGTGCACTGTTTGTATTAAGTATTGAGTTAGGATACTAAGATGGTGTATGGGAAGGACCATGGGTGAACCATACACCATGTGTGAATGTTGCCTGATTGAGAACATGGGAAGGAACAAAGGCAGAACCATGTGACCAATCATGTGTTAAGATACAAAGGTGGTGTATGGGAAGGACCATGGGTGAACCATACACCTTGTGTGAATGTGGCATGGGGTAGTCCATGGGAAGGACACAAGGTTGAACCATGAGACTCACCTCGTGTTGATGTACAAGAGCAGGCAAGGGAAGTTACAGGGTTGAACAATGCGCTGTTAAAATTGTAAAAATTGGGAAGGTAGTGGTAAGGAACCTAGTTGAACCACTTAACCAACCCATTTGTTATGAGCCCATAAGTGAGCAAGGGAGGAGGGAAGGAACTTAGTTGAACCTTATTCCTTGTTGGCTTGTGGGAAAGAAATTGTGTGAATAGGTAATGATGGTCACATAGTTATTTCCTTTTTAAAGCATACGAACCCTTTTCTTTATATAATGCATTCCTCGCCCTTTTAAAATCGAATAGGGTATTCGTTCTCTTTAATACTTGAAAACCCTTGGACTCTGGGTTGTAAACTAATTCCTTTCTTTTAAACTATATCATTCTTAAAACTTTCTTTCACTAGATGGTGTCCAAGTGATCTTAACCCTATGTGGCCAATATTACCCCCAAATAATTGTGCATCTTGGATTGGTCGCATTTGCGTCTAAATTTATGATTTTTTTTTCTTGAAATTGATGTATGGACACCACTTGAGTGGTTTATATTTTGGATGTGTAAACGACTCATGTGAATGGTGTGTTTGTGTAAGTATGATTGGTACATGGACTTTGGTTAGCTATTGAAAAATTTTGTGCATTTATCTAATAAATGACATTGTAACTGCTTATGTGTGACATTCCCTTCCCCTTCGTGGTGGCACCCTTCTACCACGTCTAGGATGGGCTTGTCCCTCACTGAGTCGTATGACTCACCCCTCGTTGTTTACATTTTTCAGAGACAGGGACCGGCCAGACATCCATGTCGGCCTAGGGAAGGCGGTAATAGAAGAACCTACACTTTGTTAGGTGGGTGTAGTTTTTGATAATATGTTGTATTTTGTAAAACTACAGCATTGGCATTGTGTAATTGACTTGTATTTTATATGGGATTAAATAGAATGCTTAAATGGCAATAGAAAGATAGGTTTGGAATTGACAATGAGGCTTACAGGCTCGGGGGCCTTCCCCTTAGTCTGTGCCGATCACGTGCCCTCGGGTGGGGGTCGTGACAGTTTCAAAAACTTGATATTCATTTTTCTTTTTCTTAATCAGTTTTCACCGATTTGTGTTTCAAAAACGTGATATTCATTTTTCTTTTTTAGGTAAGTTTTCGCTAATGAGTGTTACGAAAACTTGATATTTATTTTTCTTTTTTTTAATCAGCTTTTGCTGATGAGTGTTTCGAAAACTTGATATTTATTTTTCATTTTTATTAATCAGTTTTCGTCGATAAGTGTTTCGAAAACTTTATATTCATTTTTATTTTTTTAATTAGCTTTCGTCGATTAGTGTTTCAAAAACTGGATATTCATTTTCCCTTTTTTAGTAAGTTTTCGCTGATGAGTGTTTCGAAAACTTGATATTAATTTTTCTTTTTTTAATTAGTTTTTACTGATGAGTGTTTTGAAAACTTGATATTCATTTTTCTTTTTTTAATTAGTTTTTACTGATGAGTGTTTCGAAAACTTAATATTCATTTTTCTTTTTTTAATCAGTTATCGCTGATGAGTGTTTTCGAAAACTTGATAATTATTTTTTATTTTTTAATTAGTTTTCGCCAATGAGTGTTCTGAAAACTTGATATTCATGTTTTTTAATTAGGTTTCGCCAATGAGTGTTTCGAAAACTTGATATTCATTTTTCTTTTTTTAATCAGTTTTTGCCGATGAGTATTCTGAAAACTTGATGTTCATTTTTCTTTTTTTAAATTAGTTTTCGCCGATTAGTGTTTGAAAAACGTAATATTCATTTTTCTTTTTATTTTTAAATAGTTTTCGCCGATAAGTGTTTCGAAAACTTGATATTCATTTTTCTTTTCTTTTTTAAATAGTTTTCCCCGATAAGTGTTTCGAAAACTTGATATTCATTTTTCTTTTTCTTAATCAGTTTTCGCCGATAAGTGTTTCGAAAACGTGGTATTCATTTTTCCATATTTAATTAGTTTTCACCGATTAGTGTTTCGAAAACTTGATATTCATTTTTCTTTTTCTAAATTAGTTTTCGCCGATGATTGTTTCGAAAACGTGATATTCATTTTTCTTTTTTTAATCAGTTCATGCCGATGAGTGTTTCGAAAACTTGATATTCATTTTTCTTTTTCTTAATCCGTTTTCGCTGATGAGTGTTTCGAAAACGTGATATTCATTTTTCTTTATTTAATTAGTTTTCATCGATTAGTGTTTCAAAAACGTAATATTAATTTTTCTTTTTTTTTTAAATAGTTTTCCCCGATGAGTGTTTCGAAAACATGATATTCATTTTTCTTTTTCATAATCAGTTTTAGCCGATGAGTGTTTCGAAAACGTGATATTCATTTTTCTTTATTTAATTAGTTTTTCACCGATGAGTGTTTCGAAAACTTGATATTCATTTTTCTTTTTTTAATCAGTTTTCGCCGATGAGTGTTTCGAAAACTGGATATTCATTTTTATTTTCTTCAATCAGTTTTCGTAGATGAGTGTTTCGAAAACTTGATATTCATTTTTCTTTTTTTAATCAGTTTTTGCCGATTAGTGTTTCCAAAACTTGATATTCATTTTTCTTTTTTTAATCGGTTTTCACCGATGAGTGTTTCGAAAACTTGATATTCATTTTCCTTTTTTAATCAATTTTTGCCGATAAGTCTTTCGAAAACTTGATATTTATTTTTATTTTTTAATCAGTTTTGGTCGATTAGTGTTTTGAAAACTGGATATTCATTTTTTTAGTAAGTTTTTGCTGATGAGTGTTTCGAAAACTTCATATTCATTTTTCTTTTTTTAATCAGTTTTAGCCAATGAGTGTTTTCGAAAACTTGATATTCATTTTTCTTTTATTAATCAATTTTCGCCGATGAGTGTTCTGAAAACTTGATATTCATTTTTCTTTTTTTTTTAACCAGTTTTTGTTGGGGCAGCAACCTGAAAATAAGAATAAACACAAAAAATAGGAAAATTTAAATTTGTTAGAAAAATAATAAAATGCGTGGTACCGGACTGAGGTACGGGTATCTCGTTATCTTTAAGGTAATTCACGCCTCCCACGGGTTGATTTTGCTATATCACCCGGTGCAGGGGTACTCAGACGCGTTACCTCCAAGACACAACAGCCCAATACTCGCCTGTATGTCTACAACCTCTGCACGTAGGAGGTAGACAGGACTATGTCACCCACACCTTTCTCTACCCAATATGGACACCCATATCTTATAAGTTGTTTTCATACCCACGTTTTATCGTTACTAATTTTGATGGTGTATCTCTACATATTTTCCACACACATATATATAGGTAAATTTGTAGAGTACCGTTGCCAAAGAATTTATTACTAATTGATTGAATAATAAATTATATAACTTACACACATGAATATAATCTACTACTAGCCTCAGCAGTTTCATACTTTCATGTTTTTAATTTCGTAAAAACATTCATTTATCAAAACATCCAGCAACACTTTGATTTCATTTATTTATTAAATTAATTAATTTAATATATTAATTTTATTAATTTATAATAATATCCAACAGTTTTCGACGATGAATGTTTCAAAAACTTGATATTCATTTTTCTTTATATTAATCAGTTTTCGACGATAAATGTTTTGAAAACGTAATATTCATTTTTCATTTTTCTTTTAAAATAGTTTTCCCTGATGAGTGTTTCGAAAACTTGATATTCATTTTTCTTTTTCTTAATCAGTTTTCGCCGATGACTGTTTCGAAAATGTAGTATTCATGTTTCTTTATTTAATTAATTTTCATCCAAGAGTGTTTCAAAAACTTGATATTCATTTTTCTTTTTCTTAATCAGTTTTCGACGATAAATGTTTCGAAGACTTGATATTCATTTTTCATTTTTCTTTTTTAAATAGTTTCCCCGATGAGTGTTTCGAAAACTTGATATTCATTTTTCTTTTTCTTAATCAGTTTTCGCCGATGAGTGTTTCGAAAACGTGGTATTCATTTTTTTTATTTAATTAGTTTTCCCCGATAAGTGTTTCGAAAACTTGATATTCATTTTTCTTTTTCTAAATCAGGTTTCGCCGATTAGCGTTTCGAAAACGTGATATTCATTTTTCTTTTTTTAATCAGTTTTTGCCGATGAGTGTTTCAAAAACTTGATATTCATTTTTCTTTTTTTTATCAGTTTTAGCCGATGAGTGTTTTCGAAAACTTGATATTTATTTTTCTTTTTTTAATAAATTTTCGCCGATGAGTGTTCTGAAAACTTGATATTCATTTTTTTGTTAATCAGTTTTAGCCGATGAGTGTTTCGAAAACTTAATATCTATTTTTCTTTTTCTTATATCGTTTTTGCCGATGAGTTTTTCGAAAATTTGATATTCATTTTTCTTTTTTTAGTAAGTTTTCGCTGATTAGTGTTTCGAAAACTTAATATTCATTTTTCTTTTTCTAATCAGTTTTTGCCGATGAGTGTTTCGAAAACATGATATTTATTTTTCCTTTTTTAATCAGTTTTAGCCGATAAGTGTTTTCGAAAACTTGATATTCAAAATTTTTTTTAATCAATTTTAGCCGATGAGTGTTCTGAAAACATGATATTCATTTTCTTTTTATTTAATCAGTTTTCGTCGATAAATGCTTCGAAAACTTGATATTCATTTTTCTTTTTTTAATCAGTTTTGGCCGATGAGTGTTTCGAAAACTTGTTATTCATTTTTCTTTTTTTTAATCAGTTTTAGCCGAGGAGTGTTTTCAAAAACCTAATATTAATTTTTCTTTTTTTAATCAATTTTCGCTCATGAGTGTTCTGAAAACTTGATATTCATTTTTTTTAATCAGTTTTCGTCGATGAGTGTTTCGAAAACTTGATATTTATTTGTCTTTTTTTAATCAATTTTCGCCGATGAGTGTTCTGAAAACTTGATATTCATTTTTCTTTTTGTGTAATCAATTTTCGCCGATTAATGTTTCGAAAACTTAATATTTATTTTTCTTTTTTTTTAATCAGTTTTTGCCGATGAATTTTTCGAAAATTTGATATTCATTTTTCTTTTTTAGCAAGTTTTCGCTGATTATTGTTTCAAAAATTAATATTTATTTTTCCTTTTTTAATCGGATTTTGCCGATGGTGTTTCGAAAACTTGATATTCATTTTTCTTTTATTAATCAGTTTTTGCCGATGAGTGTTTCGAAAACTTGATATTCATTTTTCTTTTTTTAATCAGTTTTAGCCGATCAGTGTTTTCGAAAACTTGATATTTATTTTTCTTTTTTAAGTCAATTTTCGCCGATGAGTGTTCTGAAAACTTGATATTCATTTTTCTTTCTTTTAATTAGTTTTAGCCGATGAGTGTTTCGAAAACTTGATATTCATTTTTCTTTTTCTTAATCAGTTTTCGCCGATTAGTGTTTCGAAAACGTGATATTTACTTTTCTTTATTTAATTAGTTTTCATCGATTAGTGTTTCGAAAACGTAATATTCATTTTTCTTTTTTTTAAATAGTTTTTCCCGAAAAGTGTTTCGAAAATATGATATTCATTTTTCTTTTTCTTAATCAGTTTTTCGTAGATAAGTGTTTCGAAAACTTGATATTCATTTTTTTAATCAGTTTTAGCTGATGAGTGTTTTCCAAAACATGATATTCATTTTTCTTTTTGTAATCAATTTTCGCCGATAAGTGTTCTGAAAACTTGATATTCATTTTTCTTTTTTTTAATCAGTTTTCGCCTATGGGTGTTTCGAAAATTAATATTTATTTTTCTTTTTTTAATCAGTTTTTGCCGATGAGTGTTTTTGAAAACTTGATATTTATTTTTCTTTTTAAATCAATTTTCGCCAATGAGTGTTCTGAAATCTTGATATTCATTTTTCTTTTTTTTAATCAGATTTAACCGATGAGTGTTTCGAAAACTTGATATTCATTTTTATTTTTCTTAATCAGTTTTAGCCGATGAGTGTTTTGAAAATGTGATATTCAATTTTCTTTATTTAATTATTTTTTCACCGATGAATGTTTCGAAAACTTGATATTAATTTTTATTTTTTTAATCAGTTTTCACCGATGATTGTTTCAAAAACTTGATATTTATTTTCTTCTTTTAATCATTTTTTGCCGATGAGTGTTTCGAAAAATTGATATTCATTTTTATTTTCTTTAATCAGTTTTCGTAGATTAGTGTTTCGAAAACTTGATATTCATTTTTTTTAATTAGTTTTAGCCGATGAGTGTTTTCCAAAGCAAGATATTCATTTTTCTTTTTTAATCAATTTTCGCCGATGAGTATTCTGAAAACTTGATATTCATTTTTCTTTTTTTTAATCAATTTTCGCCTATTAGTGTTTCGAAAATTAATATTTATTTTTCTTTTTTTTATCTGTTTTTGCCGATGAGTGTTTTCGAAAACTTGATATTTATTTTTCTTTTTTTAATAAATTTTCGCCGATAAGTGTTCTGAAAACTTGATATTCATTTTTCTTTTTTTTAATCAATTTTCGAAAACTTGATATTCAATTTTCTTTATTTAATTATTTTTTCACCGATGAATGTTTCGAAAACTTGATATTCATTTTTCTTTTTTTAGTAAGTTTTCGCTAATGATTGTTTCGAAGACTTGATATTCATTTTTTCTTTTTTTAGTAAGTTTTCGCTAATGATTGTTTCGAAAACTTGATATTCATTTTTCTTTTTTTAATTAGTTTTTGCCGATGAGTGTTTCGAAAACTTGATATTCATTTACCTTTTTTAATCAGTTTTCGCCGATGATAGTTTCGAAAACTTTATACTCATTTTTATTTTTTTAATCAGTTTTGGTCGATTAATGTTTCGAAAACTTGATATTCATTTTTGTTTTTTTAGTAAGTTTTCGCTAATGATTGTTTCGAAAACTTGATATTCATTTTTTTTTTTTTAATTAGTTTTTACCGATAAGTGTTACGAAAACTTGATATTCATTTACCTTTTTAATCAGTTTTCGCCGATGATAGTTTCGAAAACTTTATACTCATTTTTATTTTTTTAATCAGTTTTGGTCGATTAGTGTTTCGAAAACTGGATATTCATTTTTCTTTTTTTAGTAAGTTTTCGCTGATTAGTGTTTCGAAAACTTAATATTCATTTTTCTTTTTTTAATCTGTTTTTGCCGATGAGTGTTTCGAAAACTTGATATTCATTTTTCTTTTTTTAATTAGTTTTAGCCGATGAGTGTTTTCGAAAACTTGATATTCATTTTTCTTTTTTTAATCAGTTTTCGCCGATGAGTGTTCTGAAAACTTGATATTCATTTTTCGTTTTTTTAATCAGTTTTCGCCGATGTTTGTTTCAAAAACTTAATATTTATTTATTTTTAATCGGTTTTTGCCTATGAGTGTTTCGAAAACTTGATATTCATTTTTCTTTTTTTAATCTGTTTTTGCCGATGAGTGTTTCGAAAACTTGATATTCATTTTTCTTTTTTTAATCAGTTTTAGCCGAGGATTGTTTTCAAAAACTTGATATTCATTTTTCTTTTTTTAATCAATTTTCGTCGATAAGTGTTCTGAAAACTGGATATTCATTTTTCTTTTTTTTAATCAGTTTTTCCCGATAAGTGTTTCGAAAACTTGATATTCATTTTTCTTTTTCTTAATCAGTTTTCGCCGATTAGTGTTTCAAAAACGTGAAATTCATTTTTTTTATTTAATTAGTTTTCATCGATGAGTGTTTTTGAAAACTTGATATTCATTTTTCTTTTTTTTAATCATTTTTCGCCGATGAGTGTTTCGAAAACTTAATATTCATTTTTCTTTTTTTAATCAGTTTTCCTCAATGAGTGTTTCGAAAACTTGATATTCATTTTTCTTTTTTTTTAGTAAGTTTTCGCTAATGAGTGTTTTGAAAACTTGATATACATTTCTCGTTTTCTTAATCAGTTTTCGCCGATGAGTGTTTCAAAAACTTGATATTGATTTTTCTTTTTTTAATCAGTTTTTTTTAATCTTTATTATTAAATTTATTTTTCTTTTAGGAAGAAAAATAAATTAAATTAAAGAATTGTAGAGTTAAAAATAGAATAACGATGAAAGTAATAGGAAATATTATAAAATTTTTTTGGACCCGAAAGAAAAGAGGATTAAAAAGCATGAAAGAAAAATAGGATATAAAAAGTGTTTCTAATAAAATAAAATATATATATATATATATATAATATAAATATATAATATCTAATAAAAAAATATATACATATAATATAAATATAATATATATATATATATATATATATATATATATATATAAAGTAGAATTTATATAGGGGGCCACGTGACCCCCTTTTCACTAACTCACACACACCCATCCATTTTAATTAAACACATAAAAAAAAAAAGCAAGAAGCAGCAAGCAGAAGCCACGCACGAACCCACTCATTAAAGCGCACACACACCCATTCTTCCACTTACACACTCACACATTAAAAAAAAAGGAAAAGAAAGAAAAGATAAGAATCAGAGGCCACACACCCTTATCAATTAATTAACACACACATTAAAGAAAAAAAGAAGAAGCAAGGAGCAGAACGCAGGAGCAGCAAGAAACCGAGGACCAAAGCGTGAAACACCCCAGAGGAGAAAGAAGAAGGTGCACGGCGGGAAACTGCCGGAATCTTGCCGGAAAACACGTTCCGCCGCCGGTGAAGGCCACCGGACTTCATCCTCACCACCCATTAAGCTCCTCATCCGATTAAATCAAGGTATGAAAGCCCTAAACTCTCAAAACCCCAATTTCTCCAATTTTGGGTATTTTAAGAATTCTTCAAATACTTCCAATCGGGGCATTCTGAGGTTAAATATGAGCTTAGTGGGTGTTATTGAAAGCTTAGTGAGGTTCAAAATCGAAGTGAAACCGTAGGAATTGATCGAGTATGGAAATTAGGAAAATTGGGTTAGGAAATTGCTCTAAATTCGAAATTGATAGTTTAATGCATGTTTAGGCTTGGATTGGAGTAGTATAAGTGTTATAAATGCTGGAAATAGTCAAGGGAATAAAGCACGAGTATTTACCATCTCAACCGGAACCCAATCCGGTGAAAAAGAGGCGAAATACTAAGCCACCATTCAGTAAAGGAGCTGTGCGGTGGGTTGAACACCTCGGTCTAGTCCGTGGTGGACACCTAAGACCCGCTAAATTGGTTCCAAGGCTCTAATTATACCCAATTATATTTTTATATATAATTAAAGAGGTAGTAATTAAGCTTTTACTCAGCGAATAAGGGAGACAATGGAATGAGTAAGCTAGAGCCTCTTTTGAACCGTGAATTTAATTCTTTTATTAGTTAAATACCCATATGAACACATGAAGGAAAATTTAGACAAATGGGAATCTCTAACCTAAGCAATTAGAGGTTCTAAATGGCTCGAAAATGTGAAAGACAAATATGAGACAATATTGACTTTCAAAAGAGCAAATAAGACGACGTAACGAACTAAATAATTAGTTCTTGGAAAATAGCTAGAGGGTGCATGACACGTGCATGGTAGATGCTTAGTTACGCGTTTTAAATTTCTTAAATATATATGTGTATAGGGCACCACAGGGTAATTGGAGCTTCAGGCACTCCGAGGATTGATCAGGAGGGCCAACGAGGTCAGGGGCTCTCCCATCCCTGCCCCACAGGGTTGGATGACTACGTGAAAAATGTGGTTTGCTCTATTTTGTGCAAATTGATATATGGAATATATTTATATGAATAAATTTGTGTTACGCGTGTATGATTTGCAAGTAAGTAGTCAACGTGCAATAGTATATGTGCTTATATGATTAATCACAATGTGTATATGTGCTATTGTGGCTCACCGAGCCTTATATGATACCGTGGGTAGGATTGAGTCGAAATTTTATATGTGAGGGTTCATTAATATTAGAAACCCATTTAAATTGATCATCGTGCAAAGGTTTTGACCGTATGGTACATTGAGGAAAATGAACCTAGGTTGTTAAGTGCGAGTGAGAGTGATGCATAATTGAAAAGGGGGAAACTAGGCCTAGCTAATCCACACGTGTAATATTCAGTTAATTATTAATAGGGCGTCTTTAAAGGTCGAATAGGTTATTTGAACTTGTTTAGGTTAGTTCGGGTAGATCGAGTCGGTTATCCTGGTCGGACAGACAGGATTCAGTTAACAGTAAGTATGCCACATAGTGGCCATTACCTTGGTTTAACCGGGGTCAGACAAGTTGTCGGCTATTACTCTAAGCGTGCCTTGGAGTCAGAAGGTTCCTAGTTTGATCAACTAGGTTCGAATAAGACATTGCCTTTGGGCCAGTATTTCTCTTAGCGTAACGCGGGAGACAGAAAGTGAATGCCTTCGGGCCAGTATTTCTCTTAGCGTAACGCAGGAGACAGAAACTGGATGCCTTCGGGCCAGTATTTCTCTTAGCGTAATGCAGGAGACAGAAAGTGAATGACTAAAAGCATAACTATGTATGACTTATGAAATGATATGATATATGTTTATGATTGGTTTACATGCGGATTAATAAACATGTTAGGAGCATGAATTAGGATTTTTAATTGTGAATATGATATATTTATTGCTTGATCATATTAAAGGTCACAATATAAATCCGTTTCATGCGTATGTGGTTGTGGTTGCTCCCTTCCCCCAGCTGTAGTGGTACCCACTGCTACGCCAGGGATGGGGGAGCTTCTCACTGAGTCTGTCGACTCACCCCTTGTTTACATGTTTCAGATACAGGTGGTTCAGGAGTTGGAAACGCGTCCACTTCTTCTCAGGGAGGCGGACAGATTTGAGGACCGTACGCTTAGTCCGCGTCGATAGTTATTTTGATTACGTACATATGTTGTGATGTATATGTATATGAATCCTTTTTGGGTGTAGCGTTTGTACAGATACAACTGCAGTATATATATACGTCCTATTATAGCATTGTCGGCTTCATACGGATTAAAGTTAAGTCTTGGTATTGGGAATTTAGGCTATGATATAGCATATATCATGTATATATATATATGACTTCCGCATGCGACTAGGATAGATCACACGCCTTGAGGAGTGTGATCATTATGTAAATTATATATATATGTGACTAAATAACTGATTGTATGAGAATATGGCTTTCGCATGTGAATAGGATAGGTCACACGCATTGAGGCGTGTGATCAATATGTAAACTATATGCAAGTGTGTGATTGAATATATGTATGACTGTATACAGGACTTCTGCATGTGAATAGGATAGATCACCCGCACTGAAGTGCGTGATCAATATGTATACTATATGTACGTGTGAATGTTTATGTGTATATATATAGACTGAAGCGGCGCTGAGCGAGCCGTGGATTGGAAACTGCTTAGGTCACCGGAAATGGAAGGCCGTATACATATATTATTTATATTGTTTGTGTTAGAAATGGGTAGTTATAAACATGTGAAAATGTAAAACAGGGATTAGAGACTTACGGGATAGGATAAATCCTACTTCCCGTACCAGTCACGGACGTCCGATAGGGGGTCGTGACAGTAATTTTTAAATTTTTAATCAGTTTTTGCCGTTGAGTGTTTCGAAAACGTAAGATTCATTTTTCTTTTTTTAAATAGTTTTCGCCGATGAGTGTTTCGAAAACTTGATATTCATTTTTATTTTTTTTAATCAGTTTTTCGCCGATGAGTGTTCTGAAACTTGATATTCATTTTTCTTTTTTTAATCAGTTTTCGCCGATGGGTGTTTTGAAAACTTGATATTCATTTTCTTTTTTAATCAGTTTTCGCAGATGAATATTTCGAAAACGTAATATTCATTTTTCTTTTTTTAAAAATAGTTTTCCCCGATTAGTGTTTCGAAATTTGATATTCATTTTTCTTTTTCTTAATCAGTTTTCGCCGATGAGTGTTTCGAAAATGTGTTATTCATTTTTCTTTATTTAATTAGTTTTCACCGATGAGTGTTTCGAAAACTTGATATTCATTTTCATTTTTTTAATCAGTTTTGGTCGATTAGTGTTTCGAAAATTGGATATTCATTTTTCTTTTTTTAATAAGTTTTCGCTGATGAGTGTTCCGAAAACTTTATATTCATTTCTTTTTAATCAGTTTTTGTCGATGAGTGTTTCGAAAACTTGATATTCATTTTTCTTTTTTAAATCAGTTTTAGCCGATGAGTGTTTTCGAAAACCTGATATTCATTTTTCTTTCTTTAATCAATTTTCGCCGATGAATGTTCTGAAAACTTGATATTCATTTTTCTTTTTTTTTTAATCAGTTTTCGCCGATGAGTGTTTCGAAAACTTAATATTTATTTTTCTTTTTTTTAATCAGTTTTTGCCGATGAATGTTTCGAAAACTTGATATTCAGTTTTCTTTTTTTAATCAGTTTTAGCCGATGAGTGTTTTCGAAAACTTGATATTCATTTTTCTTTTTTAATCAGTTTTAGCCGATGAGTGTTTTCGAAAACTTGATATTCATTTTTCTTTTTTTAATCAATTTTCGCCGATGAGTGTTCTAAAAACTTGATATTCATTTTTCTTTTTTCTAATCAGTTTTCGCCGATGGGTGTTTTGAAAACGTGATATTCATTTTTCCTTTTTTAATCAGTTTTCGCAGATGAGTGTTTCGAAAACGTAATATTCATTTTTCTTTTTTTTTTAAAAATAGTTTTCCCCGATGAGTGTTTCGAAAACTTGATATTCATTTTTCTTTTTCTTAATCAGTTTTCGCCGATTAGTGATTCGAAAACATGATATTCATTTTTCTTTATTTAATTAGTTTTCACCGATAAGTGTTTCGAAAACTTGATATTCATTTTTTTAATTAGTTTCCGCCGATGAGTGTTTCGAAAACTTGATATTCATTTTTATTTTTTAATCAGTTTTGGTCGATTAGTGTTTCAATAACTGGGTATTCATTTTTTTTAGTAAGTTTTCGTTGATGAGTGTTTCGAAAACTAGATATTCATTTTTCTTTTTTTAATCAGTTTTTGTCAATAAGTGTTTTGAAAACTTGATATCAATTTTCGCCCATGAATGTTCTGAAAACTTGATATTCATTTTTCTTTTTTTTAATCAGTTTTCGCCGATGAGTGTTTCGAAAACTTAATATTTATTTTTCTTTTTTTAATCAGTTTTTGCCGATGAGTGTTTCGAAAACATGATATTCATTTTTCTTTTTTTTTAATCAGTTTTAGTCGTTGAGTGTTTTCGAAAATTTGATATTCATTTTTCTTTTTTTAATCAATTTTCGCCGATGAGTGTTCTGAAAACTTGATATTCATTTTTCTTTTTTTAACCAGTTTTCGCCGATGAGTGTTTCAAAAACTTGATATTCATTTTTCTTTATCTTAATCAGTTTCAGCCGATGAGCGTTTCGAAAACGTGATATTCATTTTTCTTTATTTAATTAGTTTTCATCGATAAGTGTTTCGAAAACTTGATATTCATTTTTCTTTTTTTAATCATGTTTTGCCGATGAGTGTTTCGAAAACTCGATATTCATTTTTCTTTTTTTAATCAGTTTACGCCGATGAGTGTTCTGAACTCTTGATATTTATTTTTCTTTTTTTTAATCAGTTTTCGCCGATTAGTGTTTCGAAAACTTGATAGTAATTTTTCATTTTTTAATCAATTTTCGCCGTTGAGTGTTTCGAAAACGTAATATTCATTTTTCTTTTTTTAAATAGTTTTCGCCGATGAGTGTTTCGACAACTTGATATTCATTTTTATTTTTTTAATCAGTTTTCTCCGATAAGTGTTTCGAAAACTTGATAATTATTTTGCTTTTTTTTAATTAGTTTTCGCCAATGAGTGTTCTGAAATCTTGATATTCATTTTTCTTTTTTTAATCAAGTTTCGCCGATGAGTGTTTTGAAAACTTGATATTCATTTTTTTAATCAGTTGTCGCTGATAAGTGTTTCAAAAACTTAATATTTATTTTTCTTTTTTTAATCAGTTTTCGCCGATAATTGTTTCGAAAACTTGATAGAAATTTTTCATTTTTTAATCAGTTTTCGCAGTTGAGTGTTTCGTAAACGTAATATTCATTTTTCTTTTTTTGAAAAATAGTTTTCGCCGATGACTGTTTCGAAAACTTGATATTCATTTTTCTTTTTTAATCAGTTTTCGCAGATAAGTGTTCTGAAAACTTAATATTCATTTTTCATTTTTTTTAATCAGTTTTCGATGATAAGTGTTTTGAAAACGTAATATTCATTTTTCTTTTTCTTTTTTAAATAATTTTCGCCGATCGATGAGTGTTTCGAAAACTTGATATTCCTTTTTCTTTTTTTTAAATATTTTCCCCAATAAGTGTTTCGAAAACTTTATATTCATTTTTCTTAATCAGTTTTCGTTGATGAGTTTTTCGAAAACGTGGTATTCATTTTTCTTTATTTAATTAGTTTTCACCGATGAGTGTTTCGAAAACTTGATATTCATTTTTCTTTTGCTAAATCAGTTTTTGTCGATGAGTGTTTCAAAAACTTGATATTCATTTTTATTTTTCTTTTTTATCAGTTTTAGCCGATGAGTGTTATCGAAAACTTGATATTTATTTTCTTTTTTTAATCAATTTTCGCCGATTAGTATTCTGAAAACTCGATATTTATTTTTCTTTTTTTTAATCAGTTTTCGCTGATGAGTGTTTCGAAAACTTGATTTTCATTTTTCTTTTTCTTATTCAGTTTTCGCTGATTAGTGCTTGAAAAACGTGATATTCATTTTTCTTTATTTAATTAGTTTTCATCGATTAGTGTTTCGAAAACGTAATATTCATTTTTTTAAATAGTTTTCCCCAATGAGTGTTTCGAAAACATGATATTCATTTTTCTTTTTCTTAATCAGTTTTAGCCGATGAGTGTTTTGAAAACGTGATATTCATTTTTCTTTTTTTAATCAGTTTTCGCCGATGAGTGTTTCGAAAGCTTGATATTCATTTTAATTTTCTTTAATCAGTTTTTGTATATGAGTGTTTCGAAAACTTGATATTCATTTTTCTTTTTTTAATCAGTTTTCGCCGATGAGTGTTCTGAAAACTTGATATTCAATTTTCTTTTTTTTAATCTGTTTTCGCCGATGAGTGTTTCGAAAACTTAATATTTATTTTTCTTTTTTTAATCGGTTTTTGCCGATGGTGTTTCGATAACTTGATATTTATTTTTCTTTTTTTAATAAGTTTTCGCCGATGAGTGTTTCGAAAACTTGATATTCATTTTTCTTTTTTTAATCAGTTTTAGTCGATGAGTGTTTTGAAAACTGGATATTCATTTTTCCTTATTTAATTAGTTTTCGCCGATTATTGTTTCGAAAAGTTGATATTCACTTTTCTTTTTCTGAATCAGTTTTCGCTGATGAGTGTTTCGAAAACGTGATATTCATTTTTCTTTTTTTAATCAGTTTTTGCCGATTACTGTTTCAAAAACTTGATATTTATTTTTCTTTTTCTTAATCAGTTTTCACCGATGAGTGTTTCGAAAACGTGATATTCATTTTTCTTTATTTAATTAGTTTTCACCGATTAGTGTTTCGAAAACGTAATATTCATTTTTCTTTTTTATTTTTAAAAAACGTTTTCTCCGACGAGTGTTTTGAAAACACGATATTCATTTTTCTTTTTCTTAATCAGTTTTAGCCGATGAGTGTTTTGAAAACGTGATATTCATTTTTTCTTTAATTAATTAGTTTTTCACCGATGAGCATTTCGAAAATTTGATATTCATTTATCTTTTTTTAATCAGTTTTTGCCGATGAGTGTTTCGTAAACTTGATATTCATTTTTATTTTCTTCAATCAGTTTTCGTAGATGAGTGTTTCGAAAACTTGATATTCATTTTTTGTTTTTTAATCTGTTTTCGCCGATGAGTGTTTCCAAAACTTGTTATTCATTTTTCTTTTTTTTTTAATCAATTTTCGCCGAGAAGTGTTTCGAAAACTTGATATTCATTTTCCTTTTTTAATCAGTTTTCGCCGATGAGTGTTTCGAAAACTTGATATTTATTTTCATTTTTTTAATCAGTTTCGGTCGATTAGTGTTTTGAAAATTGGATATTCATTTTTCTTTTTTTAGTAAGTTTTTGCTGATGAGTGTTTCGAAAACTTGATATTCATTTTTCTTTTTTTAATCAGTTTTAGCCGATAAGTGTTTTCGAAAACATGATATTCATTTTTATTTTTTAATCAATTTTCGTCGATGAGTGTTCTGAAAACTTGATATTCATTTTTCTTTTTTTTTAACTAGTTTTCGCCGATGAGTGATTCAAAAACTTGATATGCATTTTTCTTTTTCTTAATCAGTTTTCGACGATAAATGTTTTGAAAACGTAATATTCATTATTCTTTTTTTTAAATAATTTTCGCCGATGAGTGTTTCGAAAACTTGATATTCATTTTTTCTTTTTCTTAATCAGTTTTCGCCGATGAGTGTTTCTAAAACGTGTTATTCATTTTTCTTTATTTAATTAGTTTTCACCGATGAGTTTTTCGAAAACTTGATATTCATTTATCTTTTTCTAAATCAGTTTTCGCTGATGAGTGTTTCGAAAACTTGATATTCATTTTTCTTTTTTTTTGATCTGTTTTAGCCGATGAGTGTTTTCGAAAAGTTGATAATTATTTTTCTTTTTTAATCAATTTTCCCCGATGAGTGTTCTGAAAATTTGATATCCGTTTTTCTTTTTTTAATCAGTTTTCGCCGATGAGTGTTTCGAAAACTTAATATTTATTTTTCTTTTTTTAATCGGTTTTTGCCGATGGTGTTTCGATAACTTGATATTTATTTTTCTTTTTTAATAAGTTTTTGCCAATGAGTGTTTCGAAAACTTGATATTCATTTTTCTTTTTTTTAATCAGTTTTAGCTTATGAGTGTTTTCGAAAACTTGATATTTATTTTTCTTTTTTTAATTAATTTTCTCCGATTAGTGTTCTGAAAACTTGATATTCATTTTTCTTTTTCTTTTAATCAGTTTTAGCCGATGAGTGTTTCGAAAACTTGATATTCATTTTTCTTTTTCTTAATCAGTTTTTGCCGATGAGTGTTTCGAAAACGTGATATTCATTTTTCCTTATTTAATTAGTTTTCCTCGATTAATGTTTCGAAAACGTAATATTCATTTCTCTTTTTTTTTTTAAATAGTTTTCTTCGATGAGTGTTTCGAAAACATGATATTCATTTTTTTTCTTAATAAGTTTTAGTCGATGAGTGTTTTGAAAACGTGATATTCATTTTTCTTTATTTAATTAGTTTTTTGTCACGACCGCCGTTTAGAGGACCGTGACCGGCACTAACACAGGGAATGCCCCCATGCCTGTAAGCGTTATCACCTAATTGACAGAATATATATTATTGAAAATACATTCACATGCATTATAATACCATGGCTACACCGAAATGGTGGCCTATCCTAGGCAAGCAAATCCAAGGCCAATGCTGCTTCAGGATATAGATATAGGAAAACACACATAATATATATAACCTGTGTACTGGCTACACATCCGAAGATGCTGCCTATCCTATTCACATGCAACAGATATATGTATATATATATATATATATATATATACAAATTGTCCTTGTATTGTAGAATATTTTATCCTGATCTTTAAGGTGTGTGAAGCTGACAGTTCTAGATTTAGTAATACAATCTAATTGGATACGTCTAACCTTTACTTTATGATACAATAATAAAGTAAATTAAATTACAATGACACTTTATTCACCCACATGAACAAGTTGTGGGTCTTGGAAAGTGTTGCTCAACCATCGTTCCATCGAGACTTCTTCCACCTGTACTTAACCTGTCTCTATGTAGTAAAAATGAGGTGTGAGTCTTAACCACACGACTCAGTGAGGACTCTTCCATTCCTGGCGCAAGGTGGGTACCATAGCGCTGGGTTTGGGAGTCATACACAACCACATGCAAAAACAACTAGTTACTGTTAATTAGCATACATTCTTGGAGATCACACAACAACAGAAATTTCACCCAAACACTCACATGCATTTAACAAATATAAGCATACAGCAGTTTGTTCCACATCATCAATCATCAAGTAATCATATAACATATAGTGCCGGCTTTTACTTACCGGTCTTCTCACGTTCAGCATGTTTGAATCAAACAAGACGTTGTGGTGATGTAATCCTGTACGTCACCACTACACTGCACAATCAACAATTATATGCAAACACAGACAATTTGTATATACACACATATACTATAACATACATCTACTTAATCTCCCCCACTCTAGGGTATCTACTAGTCACTACGTGGCTTTTCTACTTCGAACCTATGCACTCGGGTTACTGGCCACCACGTGGCAGAGCATACTTAACCCATTCACTTGGGTACTGGTCACCTCGTGACAATTCTGTTAATCAAACAATACTTAACCCATTCACTTGGGTACTAGTCACCTCGTGACAATTCTATTAATCAAACACAATCAACTTCTATCTATCAAACAACTGATACGTAGCCATCACGTGGCACGTCCTGACCCCTTGCTGCGGGGCAATAGCTTGAGCCCACTCGTCCATTACCCAACCAGGCCACATGGCGGGCACGACACGACGTCTCGAAGCATGGCCACTGACACACCCTGGACCAACTCCACAGGATGGTTTCTCTTTTACTAGGTTAGGCTCACGGTTCACCCGTAGGTTCCTCACGTGTCTCCTTACCTTAGTCTCACATATTAATAGGATTTTTTGTATCTTTCCCGAATGATCAAAAATTCTTCTCCTTATTAATATGTACAATTTTCCTCAACAGGATATAACTCATATACCCGTCCAGATGCACTCTCTGAGCCTCAAGCTATCGTCATAGAAATATAAAACTTTTCTGACCCTATTGCCAGGATAGGGCAATGACCATCGTCATGGTGATTATAAAAACTGAGGTCTCAAGTGCCATCTGACGTTGTTCTAGTCGATGTCTCACATCGCTAGCATAACCAAATCCGAAACCCACCAATAACTCCCTTGCATGATTATAATTTAAGTCACCGTCGTGACGAGTTTTCAAAATAAAGTTTAGCCCTTCCGTACAAAGACTCTTGCCACCGTCGTGGAAAAGATTTAATAAAATACTCATCATGCCTCCGGAGTGTATGAGTTGGATTTGTAACACACCAATCATAACAAACAATTACTCTCTACTCCTATGTCTTCCTATCTAAGCTACTTTCCACAACCTATTTTCTAGTTCCTTTATTCTTTTAACATTCTATACCTCTAGCTAACACATACCAGACAAGCAGAGAATATACATACTCATGTAATCCACATAAGCATAAAACCCTAGAAGCAGAGATGCAAGAACCCTCACCTTGGCCAACTTTCCTGTAATACCCGGAAATATTTTAACTAGCATCGGAAATTAAATTAAATTAATTAATTTAAAAGAGGAAAATGAGATGAAAAAAATACACTAGCCTATCACTTATTATGTTGTAAATATAAAATTTTTAAATCCTAATATTTCTATTTTTCTATTTATTTATTAATAAATCAGACTTATTTTCTTTTGATATGTATATATTAATTAATTATATAAATATATAATTATGTAAAAAGGAAATTAGAATTCTTTTTTTGTAATATAAATATATATATATATTAATTTATTATAATATATATATATATATATGTTAGATAAGAGAAGAATAAAGGAATAGAAAAGAAAGGAAAAAGAAATCAGATTGAGAAAGAAGCAGAGCGTTGAAACGCGAGGGAGAGGGAAGAGGGAAGACGGAGGCACACGGGAGAGAGACGGAGGACCATCGTTGTGCTAGAGAGAGAAAGAGTTCAGACTAGAGAGAGAAACAAGAGGGAGAAAGCTTTCTCGCTGGAAAACGCGTCTCTTCACCGGGGAAGGTAGCTGGGAGTCTCCTCTACTCCATATCGTCTTTCTAACCGGTTGAATCGAGGTGAGAAGTCCCGAAACTCTCAAACCCCAATTTTATCAATTTTAGGGATTTTTGGAAAGACCCCAATTGATTCAATCGGAGTATTCTGGGTCCTAAATTGAAGTATTTGCATGTTAGGAAGTGAATTGGAAGCTTAGGAACCGGAATTAATTTGATGGAATTTATCCGGGTTGGAAAAAGTGTAGAAAAATGTGGTTGTTAAGGTTTAAGGGTGTTGTGGACTGATTGGGGGTGCATTAATAGGTGGAAATTGTGATTCTATAATTGTTAAAATTATTAGAATGTATGAGGGATTAAAACCCGAGTAATTCCAGTCTCACCCGGAACCCGGTTCGGGGAAAAAGAGACACTTTCCTAATTTTACGCGTATCCGGATATGTGTATTCGTGTGTAGGTAAAGTATTGAAATTTAATTCGGTAAATGGAAATTTTAGACAAGTAGAATTTATGACTCTCTTGAGTCATAAATTCAAGACTTGGGTAATGGGAATTTCATATGGGACACATAGAGATGAAATTGGGTAACCTTGCATTCCCAACTCAAGGCTTCTGAATAGTGTGATTAAGAAAGGGTTGGGCACGAATAGAAACATGCTAGGTGTCCTAAAACTAGTTGAGGGCATTTCCAAGCCAACAACTAGTCCATGGAATTAATTAGAGAGAACATGAGCACTAGCGTTGCATGTACACGATAGTGGTTGCATTTTCAAGCTTCTGAATCTCTCAAATATATATGTATAGGGCACCATACAGTGAGCGGACCTTCGGGCACACCGAGAGCCGATACGAGGGGCCAAACAGGTGAGGGGCTTTCCTATCCTTGCCCTATAGGGTTGACTGCGGATATGGATATATGGTTTGCCTTCTTGCCTATTTGTAGGAATTACATGTTAGATAACATGCTATTGTTGTTCCTAAATTGTAATATATGTGATAACGTGCTGTATGTGTATATGTGAACTGTAAAAGCAATGGTGGCTCAAGGAGCCTTATATGGAAAGAAGGTCCTCGGGACCTATACGATATCGGGGGTAGGATCGAGTCTATTTTATTTGTGAGGGTCTTGTTGTACTAGAGACAAACCTCATTGATTATTATCTGAAGGTGTGGTTTTGTATGTAGGTCCTTAAAGAGAATAAACCTAGGTGGCTTTGTTCTGAATCAAGAGTCCGATTTAGAAACCACTTGGAAATCTAGATTTGCCTAAGAAGAAGTAAAATGAACAAGTAGTGGTCCATAGAGGTCATTTATGGTACAATGCGGGAACCGAGTCTATCACGGGTGGTCCGGGTAGATTGAGTCTCTTGTTTTGAGTCAAACTCACAGAAATACAAAGTATATGAGTACACCACATTGTGGCTATTGCCTTGGGTAAACCGAGGTTAGATGAGTCGCCGGCTATGCTCCAAGTGAAGTCTTGGGGTCTGACTATTGTTCCAAGTAGTCTTGGGACCAGGGGTTCCTAGAATGATCAACTAGGTTCCCATATTGCTCACGTGAGATATTGCCTTCGGGTCAGAATCTCTCCTAGTGGAGATATGCCCTCGGGCCAGTTTATGATTATGGTTACTTGAACACAGATGACCACATGGAATTATATGTTAAATCATGATATGATGTATGTGTGAATTTAAATGTATGTAAATCCATGCTTTAAATTCTTTATTGAGAATATGATATAAGCTAATTGCCTGACCACTTAATATATGGAAATTTAAACCGTTATATGCGTATTTGTTTGTGATTGGCTCCTCTTCCCCAATTGTAGTGGTACCCGCTACTACACCAGGGATGGGAAAGCCTCTCACTGAGTCTGTTTGACTCACCCCAATGTTACATGTTATAGACACAGGTGGTATAGGCATCGGGAGCGCTTCCACTTCATCTCAAGGAGGCGAACAGAGTTAGAGATCACACGCATTGTTCGCGTGGGTAGTATTGTTATATGTATTTTGTAAGGATGTATATGTGTATGATTCTTTTGGTATGACATTGTTTTGTATAGTTTCTATATGCATATATGTATATGTCACACTCTAAAACTGTCGGCTTCATACAGGTTAAAGATTGGTCTGGTTGTTGGCATCATAAGTTATGATATGATGAATATCATGTGTATGTATATATATGAATGTGACTTCTGCATGTGAATAGGATAGATCACACACACTGAGCGTGTGGTCAATATGTAAATTTATATATATGTGTGACTGAATACTTGGTTGTGTGAAAATACGGCTTCCGCATGCAAATAGGATAGATCACATGCATTGAGGCGTGTGATCAATATGTAAATTATATGCAGGTGTGTGATTGTATATACTTGACTGTACACAAGGATTCTGCATGTGAATAGGATAGATCACCCGCCCTTAAGCGCGTGATCAATATGTATATTATATGTACGTGTGATTGATTATGTGTATATGTATAGACTGAAGCGGCGTTTGAGCGAGCTGTGGATTGCGTGGTACTTAGGTCACCGGATAGGGATGGCCATATATACTATATATTGTTTGTAATAGCAATGGGTAGTTATGCATATATAAGAATGTCAATCAGAAATTAGAGGCTTACGGGAGAGGAGAAATCCTACCTCACGTGCCGGTCACGGACGTCCGATAGGGGGTCGTGACACTTCCAAGCAATCCTCTCCTGTAACTTAAGTCTCCTCGGAGTTCCTGTTGCACTTAATCGTGTGCCGTTGTTCCTATAAGAACAACATTTACTTCATTAAGGTTATTTCTTAGCTTAACTTGTTATTTATCTCTCCATTACTCTCACGTGTAGTCCATGGTTGCCACAGAGTCAAGCTCTTGGTCTTATTGGACTTCTCTATCCCGACTTATGTGTATCCTTCCTCGGACATTTGACTTACTCACATATAACACTCTACTTGAGTGTTGCACATACTTGGATTTGAGTACTAGACCTCTATCTAACTTGTATTCGCATCTTAGGAAGATTATCTAGCTTGGTTGGAAGGAATCCTAATTCTAGGAAGGTCTAAGCATTTAATTCAACTTGTGTTTCTACTTGGGTTCTAAGAAATCTAGTATCTAAACCTTAATATACCTCCAATTTATCCTATTTAAGGTTTCCTAAATATTTATGAGGGAAGAAGGTTGAAATTTTAAAAATTGGATTTCATTGTTCCGCAAGCTTCCACTCTTGGGAAACAAGAAAGTACCTAAATTAATTCTTGATGCTTGATAGCATATTTAGAATTATTCTAGGGTGTTTAAGATTGAAAAGATGAAGTTTTAAAACTCCCAACATCACCCTAAAGCATATTGGGCAAATCGAGTAGGGACTCGGCATGTTAATGCAAGGTCCGGCCTTAGTAGCCTCGGGCCAACTCTTCATGGGTCTTGTTCAGCTAATATTCCAACTATATAATTTCAATAATATCAATCCAAGCCTATTTACTCAAATCCAAGCTCAATCCTAATTATCAACAATTTTTCCCAATTTGAAAATAATTATAATTTCAATAATATCAATCCAAGCATATTTACTCAAATCCAAGTTCAATCCTAATTTATCAACAACTAGCTTTTGGCCCGTGCACATGCACGGGAATTTGTTTAAATTTCGGTAATAGTAATGTCAAATATTAATCACTATTTATTAAGAATAAATAGAGGCCTATCATATTTGTAAACAATTAGATGGAACTACATAACATTATACTTTTATAGTAGTAGATTTATATGAAATTTTATTATTATAACACTTTTAATTAAATTTTATTAACAATAATCCATTCAATTTCAATATTTGTGAGCAACATAATATAGTTAACATCAATCAAAATGATATTGTCATTTAATAAAAGTTAAACTTTTCTAAGGTGCACCAATTGCGAAAGTAATTTAATCATCCACATAATACAAATATGGGCATGTGATATATAACATTTTTTTATGTAAAATATATTTTTGAAATCATTTATATTTTTTTAATTGAATCTGATTCACATTTTTTGACTTTTTATGTTATAATTAATATTGATTTGATAATATATTTATAAAATCTAACATCAATTTGAAATTATATATTGTAATTTGAAATTAATCGATTGAGATTTAAATTTATTTTATTGGACAATCCAAACATTAAGTATCAACATTTAACAATTTAATGTATTATAATTATTAACGTAATTGTAATTGTAGTCAATTTTTTCTTTTTAAAATCTCAAACTATAACTATAATTATTGGTGACCCGTGCAATGTACGGGTTATGTTTATATATATTTATATATTAATTTTTAAATATTTAAAATCTTAATGACTAAATTTTTAAATTTATAAAAAATATAATGTAAAGTAATATAATGTTAATATAAAATATGTGCCAAATAAACTAAATTATATTGGAATACTTTGGAATATTAAAGTAAACTAAGTTTAAATATAAACTTATTAAACATTAGACAATCTTAACTAACAAAGCGAAAAATGGGTATAAACACGTAACTAATAATTTATTTTAGCAGACTTTAAGAATTAGCAGATCTTCTAAAGAATAAGGCCCCATTTTAGCAATAATGTCTAGCAACAACTCTTCCGAAAGAGATTCTCACATTGTCTCTTCCATTAGTCCACCGTCATTGCGTCATTGGTTTTGATGGGAAGACCAATAGTCAAGTACAAACACTATAAAGTATATGATAAAAAATGCTAACCCAACTCGATATATTTTCTCCATTTCCTTTTATGTATGGCCAAAAGTCATTCTTTGGGCATCATCTAAAGCTCCTCATTATGTGGGTATATCTACATTAATTTTGATTTTGAAGATAATTGTTGTCACTATATATCGAGAAGCCACATTGTGATTGTGAAGGTGTGGTGTGCAAATGCGGTAATCTAAATCCAATTGCAAACTAAAATTCAGAAAAATGATTAGAAGCCAAAAAAGGAATTGAGAAAAAGTGTTAACTAAAATGGTTATGAGATGCATTGTACTTAAGAAATTACCTTTGATGAAAAAGATGTGACCACACGAAGTAAAGTATGATACCAAAAAATTAACTTTTCAAGTGTAACTTTCCAATAAATAACTAATATATATTTATTTATAACTATATCTATATATCTATATAATAATAATAATTTTATATTAAATTTTAAAATAAATAACATCCATATATATGCGTGTACAGCGTCTAATATATATATAGATTTTAAACTTATCTCCTGTTGGGGTCCACTTTTCTAACGTTTTTGGTTTCATTGTCAATAACTTGTAAGCGATCATGAGAAATAACATAGAAAGAACGAAATTGTGTACTCGGACCCTATTATGAAGAAATGGAAATTTATTATTAATAAAGCTATTTTTATAATCATTTAACAAATCAAATGAATAAAAATTAGATTGATAATAATTGAGTTTAAATTTTCATTCAATCAAGTTGTAAAGATTTTCTTCCTAAATCAACGGAATTCAATCAAATTGTAAATATAATTTATTAATATCACAAAATAAAATAATTGTTTAGCTGAATTCTAATTTACGGAATTGGCAATTTATTATCCAACTATGCTATTTAAAAAATATTTAAACAAATCAAATGAATGAAAAATAGTTTAATAATATATTTGAGTTTAGATTTACGCCCAATGAAATTGTAAATATTTTTTCAAAAATTAACAATTCTGTGTAGCTAAAATACAATCTATTAATAACGGTATTTTAAATATAATTGAATCTATCAATTTTATTACTAATGTTGTAAATATCAAATTAGTTATTAATACGTATATTTAAAATATGAGTAATCCCCTATCCAAAAAAAAAATATGAGTTAATAAAATTAAAAAAATTATTAATACTCATAATTTAATATAAGTGGAAACAATCAAATATTGTAAATAATGTTAAATCAACACCACAACAGTGTTCTAAAAAAAATACAACAGTTGTTTATAAAAAAATGCTTGTGAAAAATAATTCATAGAAAAAGTTATGATTTTTGTTGGACCCATGCGACATATGAAGTAAACAAACAATTGCTTGTGAAAAATAATTCATAGAAAAAATTTTACTAATGAAAGGGAAAACACAAACAAAGATATCAATAATTTAATTAACCCTAACATAGGTAATATTTGAAAGATGATAAAATAGAATAGAATAGTAACCCAAAGAAAGAAAATCTTGCAAAAGAAAGAAAATGAAATAGGCGGTGCAATTTTTATACTACATCAAAAAAATATTAAAATTACACACCGCGATCATCATAAAAAGGGTTTGAGAAATGTTAATTAAGGAGTTAAGATGAGAGAATATATATATATATATATTCACATGCATATGAAAGATGAAAGATGAAATTGTTCATACCAAGAAATTCACATGGATCCCTGCAAGTGTTAGACACATTACAAGAAGGAATATAAGTGTAAGAAGAAGAAGATAATAGTAATTAATTTGGAAGGGAATGAATAGAAATAGAGTTAGTAATACATGAAGAATCGGATGGAGAGTTAGGAGCAAAGATGAGAGGCAAGAAGTTGCGCAAAGAGTGTGACCTTGTTTCTTCTTTGTTGATTGTTCCTCTTGAATTCTCAAAATTAATCCACGAGGAATTTCATAATAAAGGATTGTTTTGCTTCACAAATCATAGATAACAATTTGTAAAGATAATCAATAATAAAGAATCACATACCTCAATTTTTAATGATGAGCATCTGATAGAAAAAGAAGCTAAAAGAAAAGTTAGGAAAACAAATTCCAATTAAAAATCGTTCTTGATTCAAGAGAAATAAAGTAGATAGTATCTTTGATTTATAGCTTTCAGAAAATCAGATTTTGATTTTGAAATTCAAAATTTGGAGATAATGAGAATTGTGAATATATGTGCATTTAAAATAATTTAATAGATTTGAGCAAAGTCAGCATTTTTTGAGGTGGTGGATTATTCACATTTAATAAGATTAAAGGTAGATTTAATGAGATTAAAGATGGATTAAGAATGCAAGCAGAATATTTCTTAAGGTATGGAGTGATGGACATGTGGATCATATATCTTCCACAGTGGCATTTTGTGAATTTATGTGGCATTTAGTGTGATGAAATCGTCATTATTACCTGCATTAAGTATTAAGAATCATGTATTTGAAAAATAAAAAATATATATAAAGAAGGAATAATAAGAAATTAAAGTTTTTAATTATAAATTATTCCTTCATTAATTTTTTCTTTATTTCTCAAATAAATGATTCTTAATTAATTCCTTCATTCTCTAAGACATGAATTGCTGAAAATGTTAGAGAAATTGCCATGTCACTCATCAATAAACATATGTGGCATTTGGGGATTTTTTTAATTGGATGAATGATATGCCACATGGAGTAGTTATGAGTGATTTAGTAATAAGTTGCTTAGGATGATGTGTCAAGTAATGGAGCTAGGAGTATTCTTTTATATATATATATAGATTTCCCCAATTTGGAAATAATTATAATTTCAACCCCAAATCTTTCCAAATTCGAATTTGGCTAAATTTGAAGATATAATCTCGATTCCTACCCCGACTAAGTGTTCAAGAACACTTCTCCTAGGTTTCAATCAACCCTCGAAACAACTTAATCGAAGGTCAATTGAAGAAATCCCTAAAAATGGAGAAATTGAGGGTTTAGAATGAAATTGGGGTTACCAACCTTGATTCGATTGGTGGGAGGTGTGGAAGATGTTGTAACCGAGCTCCGGTGACTTTTTCCGGCGTCGGGTAGCTCTTCTCCGACAAGTTTCCGGCGGTTTCCCCCTTCCCCTTCTCCCTTCATCTTCTCCACGCCATCCCCCCCCCCCCCCCTCTCTCTCTTCTACCTTCCATTTCCTCTCTCTCTCTCTCTCGTCTTTCTCTCCTTCTTTCTCTCTTTTTCTAATTCTTCCTTCCTTTCTTTTTCTATATATATATATATATATATATATATATATTCCATGTATCCCTTTTTAATATATTAAAATAATATACATATATATATATATAATAAAAAAATAATTATATTAATTAAATAATTAATAAATAAATAAATATAATTAAAAATGGATTAATTAATAATTAAATAAATAATAACTAATATATATTTTTAATCCCTCTTCCCTATTTAATTCAAGTTCCCAATTTCTTAAGTCCTAAATTAATCCTAAAATTATTTTATACTCCTTTTCTTTCCCTTTTTATTTTATTTTTTCTAAGGTTTTAATTCCTAGCCCCGGAATAAATCATTCTTAAATCCTCGAAATTTTAAATAAATCATTATTTAATTGTAATACCCCGGAAAATTTCGACGATTTAAAAATGATTTATTCCGGGGTTAGGAATTAAAACTTTAAAAAGAATATAAAAAAATATGAAAGTTAAAGGAAATCGGAAAGGAAATTTTTTTTGAGGATTGTAATACCCGAAAATTTTTTCGAGGTTTAAAAAATAAAATAATAAGGGAAAGAAAAGAAGTAGAAAATAATTTTTTAGGATTTAAGTTCAGGACCTAAGGAATTGGAAACCTGAATTTAATAGGGAAAGAGATTAAATTAAAAATACATATTTGTTATTGTTTATTTAATTATTAATTATTTTATAAATTAATTATATTACTTTTATTAATTAATTAATTATTATTTAATTATTAATTATTTTATTTTAATTTTATTTATTTATTTATTATAATTAGTTTATTATTATTATTGTTTAATGGGGTTGGGGCGTGGGTTAAGAAAAGAAAATAGAAAGGAAAAGAAAGAATGGAGAGAAGAGAGAATTAAAAGAATAAAAAGAGGAAAAAAAAGAGAGGAGCCGTGAGGTTTATTTAGAAAAAGAAAGAGAAAGAAGAAAGGAAAAGAGAGAGAGAGGGCTACGGGAAAGAAAGAAAGGAAGAAGAAAGAGAAGAGAGAGAAAATGGAAGATAGAGAGAGAGAGAGGGAGGAAGCCACCGGAAAACTCGTCGGAGGAGAGCGGTCCGACACCGGCCATGACCACCAGAGCTCGACTCCAACATCTTCCACACCTCCCACCAATCGAATCAAGGTTGGTAACCCCAATTTCATTCGAAACCCTCAACTTCTCCATTTTTAGGAATTTCTTCGATCCACCTTCGATTGAGTTGTTTCGAGGGTAGATTGAGACCTAGAAAGTGTTCTTGAACACTTAGTTAGGGTAGGAATCAAGATTATATTCTCGGATTTGCCCAAATTTGAATTTGGAAGGATTTGGGGTTGAAATTATAATTATTTTCAGATTGGAAAAAATTGTTGATAATTAGGATTGAGCTTGGATTTGAGTAAATAGGCTTGGATTAATATTATTGAAATTATAATTTTTTCCAAATTGGGGAAATTGTTGATATCTTAGGAATTGACCTTAGATTTGAGTAAATAGGCTTGAATTGGTCCTATTGAAATTATAATGTTGAAATATTAGCTGAACAAGACCCGTGAAGAGCTGGCCCGATGCTACTAAGGCCGGACCTTGGCATTAACATGCCGGGTCCCTGCTCGATTTCCCCAAATATGCTTTAAGGGTGATGTTGGGAGTTTTAAACTTCATCTTTACAATCTTAAACACCCTAGAATAATTCTAAATATGCTATCAAACATCAAGAATTAATTTAGGTACTTTCTTGTTTCCCAAGAGTGGAAGCTTGCGGAACAATGAAATCCAATTTCTAAAATTTCTACCTTCTTCCCTCATAAATATTTAGGAAACCTTAAATAGAATAAATTGGAGGTATATTGAGGTTTAGAAACTAGATTTCTTAGAACCCAAGTAGAAACACAAGTTGAATCAAAATGCTTAGACCTTCCTAAAATTAGGATTCCTTCCAACTAAGCTAGATAAGCTTCCTTAGATGCAAATACAAGTTAGATAGAGGTCTAATACTCAAATCCAAGTATGTGAAAACACTCAAGTAGAGTGTTATATTCAAGTAAGTCAAGTGTCTGAGGAAGGATACGCATAAGTCGGGATAGAGAAGTCCGATAAGACCAAGAGCTTGACTCTGTGGCAACCATGGACTATATGTGAGAGTAATGGAAAGATAAATAACGAGTTAAGTTAAGTAATAACTTTAATGAAGTAAATGTTGTTCTTATAGGAACAACGGTACGCAATAGAGTGCAACAGGAACTCCGAGGAGACTAAAGTTACAGGAGAGGATTGCATGGAAGGTTGGCCAAGGTGAGGGTTCTTCCATCTTTGCTCCTAGGGTTGTATGCTTATGTGGATTACATGAGTATGCATATTCTCTGCTTGTCTGATATGTGTTAGCTAGAGGTATAGAATGCTAAAAGAATAAAAGAACTAGAAAATAGGTTGTGGAAAGTAGCTTGGACAGGAAGACATAGGAGTAGAGTGTAATTGTTTGCTATGATTGGTGTGTTACAAATCCAACTCATACACTCCGGAAGCATGATGAGTATTTTATTAAATCTTTCCCACGACGGTGGCAAGAGTCCTTGTACGCAAGGACTAAGCTTTTATTTTGAAAACTCGTCACGACAATGACTTAGATTATAATCATGCAAAAGGAGTTATTGGTGGGTTTTGGATTTGATTATGCTAGCGATGTGATACATCGACTAGAACAACGTTAGATGGCACTTGAGACCTCAGTTTTATAATCACCATGACGATGGTCATTGCCCTATCCTGGTAATAGGGTCAGAAAGTATTTATATTGTTATGACGATAGCTTGAGGCTCAGAGAGTGCATCTAGACGGGTATATGAGTTATATCCTGTTAAGGATACTCACCCATATTAATAATGAGAAGAATTGTTGATCCTTCGGGAAAGATAAAAAGAATCCTATTAATATGTGAGACTAAGGAAATGAGACACGGGAGGAATCTACGGGTGAACCGTGAGCCTAGCCTAGTAAAAGAGAAATCATCATGTGGAGTTGGTCCAGGGTGTGTCAGTGGTCATGCTTCGAGGCGTCGTGTCGTGCCCGCCATGTGGCTTGGTTGGGTAATGGACGAGTGGGCTAAGCTATTGCCCCGCAGTAAGGGGTCAGGACGTGCCACGTGGTGGCTACGTATCAATTGTTTGATAGATAGAAGTTGATTGTGTTTGATTAATAGAATTGTCACGAGGTGACTAGTACCCAAGTGAGTGGGTTATGTATTGTTTGATTAACAGAATTTTCACAAGGTGACCAGTACCCGAGTGAATGGGTTAAGTAAATTTGCCATGTGGTGGCCAGTAACCCGAGTGCACGGGTTCGAAGTAGAAAAGCCACGTAGTGGCTAGTAGATACCCTAGAGTGGGGAAATTAAGTAGATGTATGTTAAAGTATCTGTGTGTATGTACAAATTGTCTGTGTTTGCATATAATTGTTGATTGTGCAGCGTAGTGATGACGTACAGGATTACGTCACCACAACGTCTTGTTTAATTCAAACATGCTGAACGTGAGAAGACCGGTAAGTAAAAGCCGGCACTATATTTTACATGTTTACTTGTTGATTGATGACGTGGGATAAACTGCTGCATGCTTATTTCTGTTAAATGCATGTGAGTGGTTGGGTGAAATATCTGTTGTTGTGTGATCACCAAGAATGTATGCTGACTAACAGTAACTAGTTGTTTTTGCATGTGGTTGTGTATGACTCCCAAACCCAACGCTATGGTACCCACCTTGCGCCGGGGATGGGAGAGTCCTCACTGAGTCGCATGGTTAAGACTCACACCTCATTTTTACTACACAGAGACATGTTAAGTACAGGTGGAAGAAGTCTTGGTGGAGCGAGGAATGAACAAAACTTTCCAAGACCCACAACTTGTTCATGTAGGTGAATGAATTGTAATTGTAATTTAATTTACTTTATCAGGTATCATAAAGTAAAGGGTAGACGTACCCAACTATATTGTATCACTAAATCTAGAATTGTTAGCTTCACACACCTTAAAGATCAGTATCCGTTAGATTACGATGCAGGGAAAACTTATTTCTAATATATATATATATATACATATATCTGTTGCATGTGAATAGGATAGGCAGCATCTTCGGATGTGTAGCCAGTACACAGGTTATATATTATGTGTTTTTTCCTATATCTATATCTTGAAGCGGCACTGGCCGTGGATTTGCTTGCCTAGGATAGGCCACCATTTCGGTGTAGCCATAGTATTATAATGCATGTGGATGTATTTTCAATAATAGATATTCTGTCAATTAGGTGATAAGGCTTACAGGCATAGGGATATTCCCTGTGTCTGTGCCGGTCACGTTCCTCTAAACGGGAGTCGTAACAAACTTGGTATCAGAGGCAGGTTGTTCTTTAAGGGTGTGAAGCTAACTAGTAGTCTCGGGTGTCAGTTGGGCTAGCCATTACGAATCCGGACGTGACGGTGGATCCGACGGGCACTTGTGAGGTTGCTCAGGATGTTGAGTCATAAATTCTTTCGAGTCATCGCTTCAGGCATAGAATTTGTATGTGAAATTCTATGCAAAGCATATAACCTGTACAGTACACAAGTGCCGATGAGCACTAAGGCGTAAGGTGGGGTGGCAGTGACCCCGGGAACCTTAGGACGCCATAGTAGGGAAATGAGACATCCATGGAGGATGCTACCTAGACACAGACACATTTGGTTGAATTGTAGGCAGGAATGCGCTACAATGTGTGGTTGTTTCGCAGGTGTTAAATGAGACGATGCGTATGCTCTGTTAGCGGCGCGTTGTGTGCTATGGTATAGGCACAAGTTGTTTGATTATAGTATGGAATGCAAGTAGAATAGAAATATGCAGTGTATGGTAGTTCAGGCTAGGGATCATGTGTAAAGTGAAAGAAAAGACACACTTGGCGTGTAGAAAAGAAAGTAAGCCCATGGGGCGATTGAAATAGAAAGTTTACAGATAAGAATAAACAGGGTCATGAGGCATGAGACCGACAAGAAGATGACCAAGTGAATGGGTCACGACTGTGCGGTATGCTATGGCTGAAGGAAGTGAGTTGTCCTTCCTAGAAAGTAAACAGAAAAGAGGTAGTGTAAGCCACAGTATAGAAGTAGAAGTCTACGGTTTGGAAAATCAGGATACGGTATATGGAAGGGCAAAGTGACCGGACCATATGCCGTAGAGAGAGATGTTAAGAAGTAGAGGCATATGTAAACGTGTAGAGCGTGACCATATGCCGAGCAGGAAACAGAGTAAAGGAGCTTAGTCCAACCCTACGCTCGATCCATGAACTGCTAGTTCCCTAAGCAAACAAGGGGGAGAAGAAGGGATCAAGCCCAACCAAACTCTCTTTAGTCGATTAGTGTTTCGAAAACTGGATATTCATTTTTCTTTTTTAGTAAGTTTTTGCTGATGAGTGTTTCGAAAACTTGATATTCTTTTTTCTTTTTTTAATCAATTTTAGCTGATGAGTGTTTTCGAAAACTTGATATTCATTTTTATTTTTTTAATCAATTTGCGCCGATATGTGTTCTGAAAACTTGATATTCATTTTTCTTTTTTTTTAAATAGTTTTTGCCGATGAATGTTTCGAAAACTTGATATTCATTTTTCTTTTTTTTAAATAGTTTTCCTCGGTGAGTGTTTCGAAAACTTGATATTTATTTTTCTTTTTTTAATCAGTTTTAGCCGATGAGTGTTTTCGAAAACATGATATTTATTTTTCTTTTTTTAATCAATTTTCGCCGATTAGTGTTCTGAAAACTTGATATTCATTTTTCTTTTTTTTAATCAGTTTTCGCCGATGAGTGTTTCGAAAATATAATATTTACTTTTCTTTTTTTAATCGGTTTTTGCCGAAGGTATTTTGAAAACTTGATATTCATTTTTCGTTTTTTAATCAGTTTTTGCCGATGAGTGTTTCGAAAACTTGATATTCATTTTTCTTTTTTTAATCAGTTTTAGCCGATGAGTGTTTTCGAAAACTTGATATTTATTTTTCTTTTTTTATTCAATTTTCGTCGATGAGTGTTCTGAAACTTGATATTCATTTTTCTTTCTTTTAATCAGTTTTAGCCGATGAGTGTTTCTAAAACTTGATATTCATTTTACTTTTTCTTAATCAATTTTCGGCGATGAGTGTTTCTAAAACGTGATTTTCATTTTTTTTATTTAATTAGTTCTCATCGATTAGTGTTTCGAAAATGTAATATTCATTTTATTTTTTTTAAATAGTTTTCCCCGATGAGTGTTTTGAAAACTTGATATTTACTTTCTTTTTTTAATCAGTATTCGCCGATGAGTGTTTCGAAAACTTGATATTCATTTTTATTTTCTTTAATCAGTTTTCGTAGATGAGTGTTTCGAAAACTTGATTTTCATTTTTCTTTTTTTAATTAGTTTTAGCCGATGACTGTTTTCCAAAACATGATATTCATTTTTCTTTTTTTAATCAATTTTCGCTGATGTCGTTCTGAAAACTTGATATTCAATTGTCGTATTTTTCATTCAGTTTTCACCGATAAGTGTTTCGGAAACTTAATATTTATTTTTCTTTTTTTCAATCAGTTTTTGCGGATGAGTGTTTCGAAAACTTGATATTTATTTTTTTTAATCAGTTTTAGTCAATGAGTGTTTTCGAAAACTTGATATTCATTTTTTTAATCAATTTTCGCCGATGAGTGTTCTGAAAACTTGATATTCATTTTTCGTTTTTTTAATCAGCTTTCACCGATGAGTATTTCGAAAACTTGATATTCATTTTTCCTTTTTTGATCAGTTTTTGCCGATGAGTGTTTCGAAAACTTGATATTCATTTTTCTTCTTTTAATCAGTTTTAGCCGAGGAGTGTTTTCGAAAACTTGATATTCATTTTTCTTATTTTAATCAATTTTCGCCGATAAGTGTTATGAAAACTTGATTTTCTTTTTTTCTTTTTTTTAATCACTTTTTTCCGATAAGTGTTTCGAAAACTTGATATTCATTTTTCTTTTTCTTAATTCGTGTTCGCCGATTAGTGTTTCAAAAACGTGAAATTCATTTTTCTTTATTTCATTAGTTTTCATCGATGAGTGTTTTCGAAAACATGATATTCATTTTTCTTTTTTTAATCATTTTTCGCCGATGAGTGTTTCCAAAACTTAATATTCATTTTTCTTTTTTTAATCAGTTTTCGTCGATGAGTGTTTTGAAAACTTGATATTCATTTTTCTTTTTTATTAACTTTTCGCTAATGAGTGTTTTTGAAAACTTGATATACATTTTTCTTTTTTTTTAATCAGTTTTTGTCGATGAGTGTTTTTAAAAACTTGATATTGATATTTTATTTTTTTAATCAATTTTCGTCGATGAGTGTTTCGAAAACTTGATAGTAATTTTTCATTTTTTTAATCAGTTTTCGCCGTTGAGTGTTTCGAAAACGTAAGATTCATTTTTCTTTTTTTTTTTAAATAGTTTTCGCCGATGAGTGTTTCGAAAACTTGATATTCATTTTTATTTTTTCAATCAGTCTTCGCCGATGAGTGTTATGAAAACTTGATATTCATTTTTCTTTTCTTTAATGTGTTTTCGCAAATGAGTTTTTCGAAAATGTAATATTCATTTTTCTTTTTAAATAGTTTTTCCCGATAAGTGTTTCGAAAACTTGATATTTATTTTTCTTTTTCTTAATCAGTTTTGGCCGATGAGTGTTTCGAAAACGTGATATTCATTTTTCTTTTTTTAATCAGTTTTCACCGATGTGTGTTTCAAAAACTTGAAATTTATTTTCTTTTTTTAATCAATTTTCGCCGATGAGTGTTTCGAAAACTTGATATTCATTTTTATTTTCTTTAATTAGTTTTCGTAAATAAGTGTTTCGAAAACTTGAAACTCATTTTTCTTTTTTTAATCAGTTTTCGCCGATGAGTGTTTCCAAAACTTGATATTCATTTTTATTTTTTTAATCAATTTTCGCCGATTAGTGTTTCCAAAACTTGATATTCATTTTTCTTTTTTTAATCAGTTTTCACCGATTAGTGTTTCGAAAACTTGATATTCATTTTCCTTTTTTAATCAGTTTTCGCCGATGAGTGTTTCAAAAACTTGATATTCATTTTTATTTTTTTAATCAGTTTTCGTCGATTAGTGTTTCGAAAACTGTATATTCATTTACCTTTCTTTAGTAAGTTTTCGCTAATGAGTGTTTCGAAAACTTGATATTTATTTTTATTTTTTTAATCAACTTTGGTCGATTAGTGTTTCAAAAATTGGATATTCATTTTTCTTTTTTTAATTAGTTGTTGCCGATGAGTGTTTCGAAAACTTGATATTCATTTTCCTTTTTTAATCAGTTTTCGCCGATGAGTGTCTCGAAAACTTGATATTTATATTTATTTTTTTAATCAGTTTTCGTCGATTAGTGTTTCGAAAACTGGATATTCATTTTTCTTTTTTTAGTAAATTTTCGCTGATGAGTGTTTCGAAAACTTGATATTCATTTTTTTCTTTTTTTAATTAGTTTTTGCCGATGAGTGTTTCGAAAACTTAATATTTATTTTTCTTTTTTTAATCAGTTTTCGCCGATGAGTGTTTTCGAAAACCTGATAATTATTTTTCTTTTTTTTTTCATCCAGTTTTCGCCGATAAGACGTTAAGTGTTTCAAAAAGTTAATATTTATTTTTGTTTTTTTAATCAGTTTTCGCCGATAAGTGTTTCGAAAACATGATAGTAATTTTTCATTTTTTAATCAGTTTTTGCCATTGAGTGTTTCGAAAACGTAATATTCATTTTTCTTTTTTTTAAATAGTTTTCGCCGATGAGTGTTTCGAAGACTTGATTTTCATTTTTCTTTTTTTAATCAGTTTTCGCCGATGAGTTTTCTGAAAACTTAATATTCATTTTTCTTTTTTTTTAATCAGTTTTCGATGATAAGTGTTTTGAAAACGTAATATTCTTTTTTCTTTTTTTTAAAATAGTTTTCGCCGATGAGTGTTTCAAAAACTTGATATTCATTTTTCTTTTTTTAAATAGTTTTCCCCGATTAGCGTTTCGAAAACTTGATATTTATTTTTTTTCTTAATCAGTTTTCGCCGATGAGTGTTTCGAAAACGTGGTATTCATTTTTCTTTATTTAATTAGTTTTCACCGATGAGTGTTTCGAAAACTTGATATTCATTTTTCTTTTTCTAAATCAGTTTTCGCCGATGAGTGTTTTGTAAACGTGATATTCATTTTTCTTTTCTTAATCAGTTTTTGCCGATGAGTGTTTCGAAAACTTGATATTCATTTTTCTTTTTTTTATCAGTTTTAGTCGATGAGTGTTTTCGGAAACTTGATATTTATTTTTCTTTTTTTAATCAATTTTCGCCGATGAGTGTTCTGAAAACTTGATTATCAATTACCTTTTTTTAATCAGTTTTCGCCGATGAGTGTTTCGAAAACGTGATATTCATTTTTCTTTATTTAGTTAGTTTTCATCGATTAGTGTTTCGAAAACGTAATATTCATTTTTCTTCTTTTTTTTAAAAATAGTTTTCCCCGATGAGTGTTTCGAAAACATGATATTCATTTTTCTTTTTCTTAATCTGTTTTAGCCGATGAGTGTTTTGAAAACGTGATATTCATTTTTCTTTGTTTAATTAGTTTTTCACCGATTAGTATTTCGAAAACTTGATATTCATTTTTCTTTTTTTAATCAGTTTTCGCCGTTGAGTGTTTCGAAAACTTGATATTCATTTTTATTTTCTTTAATCAGTTTTCTCGATGAGTGTTTCGAAAAATTGATATTCATTTTTCTTTTTTTTAATCAGTTTTCGCCGATGAGTGTTCTGAAAACTTGATATTCATTTTTATTTTTTTTAATCAGTTTTCGCCGATGGGTGTTTTGAAAACCTGATATTTATTTTTCTTTTTTTAATAAATTTTCGCCGATGGGTGTTCTGAAAACTTGATATTCATTTTTCTTTATTTTAATCAGTTTTCGCCGATTAGTGTTTCGAAAACTTAATATTTATTTTTCTTTTTTTTTAATCGGTTTTTGCCGATGAGTTTTTTGAAAACTTGATATTCATTTTTCTTGTCTTAGTAAGTTTTCGCTGATTAGTGTTTCAAAAACTTAATATTCATTTTTCTTTTTTAATCAGTTTTTGCCGATGAGTGTTTCGAAAACTTGATATTGATTTTTCTTTTTTTAATTAGTTTTAGCCGATGAGTGTTTTCGAAAACTTGATATTCATATTTCTTTTATTAATCAATTTTCGCCGATGAGTGTTCTGAAAACTTGATATTCATTTTCTTTTTTTTTTAATCAATTTTCACCGATGAGTGTTTCGAAAACTTCATATTTATTTTTTTTAATATGTTTTTGCCGATGAGTGTTTCGAAAACTTTATATTCATTTTTTTTAATCAGTTTTGGCCGATGAGTGTTTCCAAAACTTAATATTTATTTTTCTGTTTTTAATCAGTTTTGGTCGTGGAGTGTTTTCGAAAACTTGATATCATTTTTCTTTGTTTAATCAATTTTCACCGATGGGTGTTCTAAAAACTTGTTATTCTGTCACGACCCCCTATCGGACGTCCGTGACCGGCACGGGAGGTAGGATTTCTCCTATCCCGTAAGCCTCTAATCCCTTATTGACATTTTATATATGCATAAGTACCCATTTCTAATACAAACAATATATAGTATATATGACCATCCCTATTCGATGACCTAAGTAGCACACAATCCACGGCTCGCTCAACGCCGCTTCAGTCTATACATATACACATAATCAATCACACGTACATATAATATACATATTGATCACGCGCTTGAAGGCGGGTGATCTATCCTATTCACATGCAGAATTTCCTGTGTACAGTCAAGTATATATATTCAATCACACGCCTGCATATAATTTACATATTGATCACACGCCTCAATGCGTGTGATCTATCCTATTCGCATGCGGAAGCCGTATTTTCACACAACCAAGTATTCAGTCACACATATATATAAAAATTACATATTGACCACACGCTCAGTGCGTGTGATCTATCCTATTCACATGCAGAAGTCACATTCATATATATATATATATATATATATATATATATATATATATATACACACACATGATATTCATCATATCACAACCTATATTCCCAACAACAAGACCAATCTTTAATCTGTATGAAGCCGACAATTCTAGAGTGTGACATATACATATATGTATATAGCAACTGTACAAAACAATGCTATACCAAAAGAATCATATACATATACATCTTGACAAAATACATATATCAATACTAACCACGCGAACAATGCGTGCGGCCTCTAAGTCTGTCCGCTTCCCTGAGATGAAGTGGAAGCGCTCCCGATGCCTATACCACCTGTGTCTGTAACATTTAACATTGGGGTGAGTCAAACGGACTCAGTGAGAGGCTTTCCCATCCCTGGTGTAGTAGCGGGTACCACTACAACTGGGGAAGAGGAGCCAATCACAAACACATACGCATATAACGGGTTTAAATTTCCATATATTAAGTGGTTAGGCAATTGGCATATATCGTATTCACAATAAAGAATTTAAAGCATGGTTCTACATACAATTAAATTCACACATACATCGTATCATAGTTTAACATACAACTTCATGTGGATATCCATGTTCAACTAACCGTAATCATAAACTGGCCCGAAGGCATATCTCCGTTAGGAGAGAATCTGGCCCGGAGGCAATATCTCACGTGAGCGATATAGGAACCTAGTTGATCATTCTAGGAACCCCTGGTCCCAAGACTCTACTTGGAACATTAACCTGACCCCAAGACTTCACTCGAAGCATAGCCGGCGAGTCACCTGACATCGGTTTACCCAAGGCAATAGCCACAATGCGGTGTACTCATATACTTTGTATTTTTGAGAGTTTGACTCAAGATAACAGACTCAATCTACCCGGACCACCCGTGATAGACTCGGTTCCCGCGTTGTACCATAAATGACCCCTTTCAACCACTACTTATTTATTTTACTTCTTCTTAGGAAATTCTAAATTTCCAAGTAGTTTTCTAATCCGGAATCCCTCGGTTTAAAACAAGGTCACCTATGTTCATTTTCTTTAAGAGCTTACATACACCACCACACTTTTCAGATAATAATCAATAAGGTTGGTTTCAAGTACCACAAGACCCTCCCAAATAAAATTGACTCGATCCTACCCCCGATCTTTTATAGGTCCCGAGGACCTTCTTTTCTTATAAGGCTCCTTGAGCCACCATCGCCTTTACATTTCACATACACCACATATAGCACGTTTTCACATACATTGTAATTTAGGAATAACAATAGCATGTTATCTAATATATAATTCCTACAAATAGGCAAGAAGGCAAACCATATATCCATATCCGCAGTCAACCCTAAAGGACAAGGATAGGAAAGCCCCTCACCTGGTTGGCCCCTCTGATCGGCTCTAGGTGTGCCCGAAGGTCCACTCACAGTATGATGCCCTATACACATGTACTAGAGCAATTTAGAAACTTAGAATTCAGCCACTATCGCGTACATGTCATGTTAATGCTCATGTTCTTTCTAATTAATTCCATAGACTAGTTGTTGGCTTGGAATGCCCTCAACTAGTTTTCGGAACCCTAGCATGCTTCTATTTGTGTCCAACCCTTGCTTAATCACACTATTCAGAAGCCTTGATTTGGGAATGCAAAGTTACCCAATTCCACCTCTATGTGTCCATGTGAAGTTTCTATTACCCAAGTCTTGAATTTATGGCTCAAGAGGCATAAATTCTACTTGTCCAAGACTTCCATTTACTAAAATAACTTTCAACACTTTACCTACACATGAATACACATATCCGGATACGCATAAAATTAGAAAATTGTCTCTTTTTTCCCCGAACCGGGTTCCGGGTGAGACGAGAATTACTCTGGTTTTAATCCCTCATACATTCCAATAATTTTAACAATTATATAATCACAATTTCCACCTATTAATGCACCCCCAATCAGTCCACAACACCCTTAAACATTTCCAATCATACTTTTCCTACTAGTTTTCCAACCCGGATAAATTCCATCAAATTAGTTCCGGTTCCTAAGCTTCCAATTCACTTAATAACATGCAAATACTTCAATTTAGGCTACTCTGAGCCGTCAGCAGTCTTTCCCTTACACATTTTACCTTCTGCAAGGCATCTTGTAACAATTCCGGGCCGATTAGGCTAGCTTCTCCGACCTCGAACCACCCAATCGGGGATCTGCATCTGCGACCGTACAGAGCCTCGAAAGGTGCCATTTGAATACTTGCTTGATAACTGTTATTGTACGCAAACTCAGCTAAAGGTAAGTACCTTTCCCAACTTCCGCCGAAATCCATAATACACGCCCGAAGCATGTCCTCAAGAATCTGAATGGTTCTTTCTGATTGCCCGTCGGCCTGCGGGTGGAACGCAGTACTCAGATCAACTCTAGTTCCCAACACTTCCTGCAATGACTTCCAAAACCTGGAAGTTAACTGTGGACCTCTATCAGATATTATGGACACTAGCACACCGTGCAATCTAACGATTTCTTATAGGTAAATCTGTGCATATTGACTCACTCCGTAAGTGGTCTTAACTGGCAGAAAGTGTGCGGACTTAGTCATGCGATCCACTATTACCCAAACCGAATCAAATCCCCGTTGTGATCTTGGCAACCCTGTTACAAAATCCATCGTTATCCTCTCCCATTTCCACTCAGGTATTTCTATCTGTTGTAATGTTCCGGCGGGTTTTTGGTGTTCAACCTTGACTTGCTGGCACACTAAACACCTGGCTACATAGTTTGCGACATCTTTTTTCTTGCCATTCCACCAATACAACTGTTTCAGGTCATGATACATCTTATTAGCTCCCGGATGGATCGTATACGCTGTCCGGTGTGCTTCTTCAAGAATTCTTTCTTTCAAATTATCAACCATAGGGACACTCAACCGTCCCTCCAACCGAAGTATCCCAAAATCATCTATAGAGAATCGAACGTCGTCCCCTTTCCCTTTAGTTACAGTATCCTTGATTTGCTTGAGGTCGGTATCTTCATCTTGTCTAGCCTTCACCTCTTCTACTAAAGAGGACTTAGCTTGCAAATGGGCTAAGAGTGAGTTAGAACTTCCAATCTCAAACTGATTTCCCGTTTGCTCTAGCTCGTGTAGTTCTCTAATCAACGGTCTTCTTTCTTCACTTATATGAGCAAGACTGCCCATGGATTTCTGACTCAGAGCATCGGCTACCACATTGGCCTTTCCTGGGTGATATAAGATCGTGCAGTCGTAGTCTTTCAACAACTCTAACCAACGACGTTGAAGTCTTTCTGCTCGAAAATGTATTTGACGCTTTTGTGGTCTGTATAAATTTCACAAGTTTCACCATATAAGTAGTGTCTCCATATTTTCAAAGCGAATACTACAGCCGCCATTTCGAGGTCGTGAGTCGGGTAGTTCTTCTCATGCTTCCTCAGTTGTCGCGATGCATACGCAATCACCTTGCCATGTTGCATCAAGACACACCCTAACCCGATCCTCGACGCATCACAGTATACTACATACTCTCCTTTGCCTTAAGGTAATGCCAGCACCGGAGCGATAGTGAGGCTGTCCTTCAGCTTCTGAAAACTCTGCTCACACTTGTCATCCCACACAAACTTCACTCCTTTCTGAGTCAATCTAGTCATAGGTGCAGCAACCTTAGAGAAGTCCTGCAGGAATCTTCTATAATATCCCGCCAAACCCAAGAAACTGCGAATTTCGGTAACAGAGGTAGGCTGGGACCAATTCTTCACTGCCTCTACCTTACTTGGATCAACGTGGATTCCCTCTGACGATACCACATGACCCAAAAAGGCAAATCTCTCAAGCCAGAATTCACACTTAGAGAACTTGGCATACAATTTTTCCTCTCTCAACCTCTGCAATGCTAGTCTCAAGTGTTCAGCATGTTCCTCAGAATTCTTTGAATAAACCAATATGTCGTCAATGAAGACAATGACAAATCGGTCCAGAAATGGTTTAAACACCCTGTTCATCATGTCCATGAACGCTGCAGGAGCATTAGTTAATCCGAAAGACATCACCAGGAACTCGTAATGTCCGTATCAGGTCCGGAATGCGGTCTTGGGTATATCCGATTCTCGAATCTTTAATTGGTGATACCCAGATCGCAAATCAATCTTAGAAAACCGCTTCGCACCCTGCAACTGATCAAATAGGTCATCTATCCTCGGTAGTGGATATTGATTGCGAATCGTCACCTTGTTTAACTTTCGGTAATCAATACACAACCGCAAAGATTCGTCCTTCTTCTTTACAAAAAGGACCGGTGCACCCCAAGGAGAGAAACTGGGTCTTATAAAACCCTTGTCAAGCAACTCTTGCAATTGTGTATGTAGCTCCTTCAGCTCTTTTGGAGCCATACGGTAGGGTGGTGTGGAGATAGGCTGGGTGCCAGGTTGCAGCTCAATTTCAAATTCAATCTCACGATCCGGCGGCAACCTCGGCAATTCTTCTAGAAATACATCCAAGAACTCTCGCGCTACCGGTAATTGAGTCGGTGAAAGTACCGCTTTCGTAGTATCTTGGACGAATGCCAAATACCCTTTGCATCCCTTTGCAAGTAACTTGGATGCCTTCAAAGCCGAGATCAAGCTTGGATACGGTGCAGCTCCGTCCCCCGTATCACAAAGGGCTCCTCATTTGGCATATTGAATTTCAAGCATTTAGCCCTGCAGTCCACAACCGCATGGCAAGACGACAACCAATCCATTCCGAGGATCATATCAAGATCAACCATACACAACAACCGAAGGTCTACCACAGTCTCATGACCATCGACCTTCACAATGCAAGATTTGTGCACATACTCTACTTGTACCGATTCTCCCATTGGAGTAGAGACCAGTACCGTTTCTTCCATTCTAGATGGACTTTTGTTGAATTTAGAGGCAAATGCATGCGACACATAGGAATGAGTGGAGCCGGAATCAAATAAGACTTGTGCTTCAAGAGAGCAGAAAATAAGAGTACTTGTCACAACCGCATTGGATGCATGAGCATCCTGCTGAGAGAGTGCAAATACCCGCGCTTGTGCTCCACCTATCGCCCCTGGCCCTCGGCCACTAGACCCTGCACCACGGCCTCTAGCTGCACCTGTACTTGCTGCCTGTGGTGGTACGGTTCTCACTGGTGGAGCTGGAATAGGTGTACTCCTCGGCGTCAGATTGATTCTCACACTTGTACCCTCTTTCTTCTTTGGACACTCTCTAGCCATATGGCCCATCTGGCCGCAGTGGTAGCATCCACCTGTCAGTCTCCGACATATACCAAAATGAAATCTGCCGCAAGTCGCACACTGGGGCTTTGTCTTACCGACGTTTCCACCCCCTTGTTCCCTCTGTTCCCCTTGAACATTACCTCTTGTACCTGTTTCATGGGTGGTAGTTGAGGATTGTCCTCCTGCGGACCCTGAATATCCTGCACCTCCACCTGTTGTCTTCCTTTTCTTACTTCCACCTCCTTGGTTGTCACTGCCTGTAATTAACTTCACTTTGGGATCAACAGATGTCCCATACCTCTTCCTGGTTTCAATCATTCTAGCACAATCTGCTGCTTGAGCTAAAGTCTCAAACTGTCTCCTCTGAGGTAGCAAAGTAGTAAACAACGACCCCGTGAGTCGGTGTATGAATATCTTGATCCTCACCTCTTAATCAGGAACTAACTCAGGTGAGAATTGAGCTAGTTCAGTAAAAAGTAATTCATACTCCGTCACGGTCATGTTAGGCGTCATCCACAACTCCTCGAATTGCTGACGCTTCATATCTTTGGTGCCTTCAGGTAGAAACCAACCCAGGAATTCCCTCTGAAAATCTTCCCAGGTCATCGGAGCCACTCTGCGTGAATACCTCGTCTGTACTGACTCTATCCATACTTTAGCCGCTCCCCTCAGTTGGAATGAAGCTAATTCCACTAATTCATGGCCTGAGCACCTCAGCATGCGCCCAATTCTGATCACATCTCTGATAAAGTACTGCGGATCCTCTTTCTCACTAGTTCCGCAGAAAGTGGGTGGATGAAGCTTCAGAAAATTTGAAATTGGAAGCTCTCTGGGTGCTAGCCGTGGCTCACGAGGCATTCCCTGTGGTTGTTGCCATTCCTTATCCTCTTCCTCAACAACCTCTATCTCTTGATTGCTAGGAACTCTCTCTTGTTCTTCCTCGCCGACTACTAACCGGCGTACTTCCCTCTGTATTTGTCTCGTCATCTCTTCTCTTAGTTCCTCAAATCCTGCCGTGAGCATTTCCGCCACGGAAGGTGCACCTGTCTCTACTTGAGGTTGAGGTTCCGGTGACTGTCTCCTCTCTTCCCCTCTCACTTGTGCTCTACCTCGACCTCGAGCACAACCTCTACCTCGGCCTCGGGTACGGCTGATAATACCAATATTTACCCTTGTATCTTTTGGCATTTGACAAGCTTTTGTTGAGTTTAAAGAGTCATTATGCATGATTTAATGTTATTCAAGGGCACTTAAGGACTTAAATCACAATCTTGCTAATTCCATGTTTTTATTGAATAACTTGTGATAATTCTCTAGTTTTATTAACTTGAGTGCCTCACAATTGTTTTGGTTGATTTATAGGTCAACTAGCTTGAGGAATAGCAAGAATTCAAGTGCTAGAGGTCGAGAAAGATGCTGGAAAGCGAAGCCGGTACAAGATTTGAAGCTTAGAAGCATTTTTGGGCCTGTTCTACTGTTTCACCCGCTGCCAGCGGGTAGCCTTGCAAGCTGCCAGCAGGTGGACTTCAGTTTCAGAGGAAAAACGCGTGTTTTAAGTAATCCACCTGACCCGCTGCCAGCGGGTACACCAGTTCTGCACGATTTTCTCGCGATTTTAAGAGCTGAAACGGATTGTGGGCCCACTTTCTCAGTGTTTTACCACAAGGGGAGCATACTAGGTCGGATTAGAGGGAATATTCTGATGTTTTAGAGGCCCTTAACCTAATTTGGAGAGTAACCCACGATTTTACACACATTCATCACCCAAGCTCTCATTCTCTCGAGTTCCTCTCACATTTCCAGCCACACTCACCATTTTCTCTTCATCTTCTCCACTCTCCACACACATTCAGACCAAATTCCAGCAACCTCCATCATCATCCATGGCTAAGCAAGGGTTGGAGAAGCTTGGTGGAGCATTCTTCATCTCCATGAGTGGCTAAACTTCTAGTGCTTTGGAGGAGGATGATTGGGGCTTGAGCTTTGGCACTTACTAGGGAGTTTTTCTTGTTTTTCATCTACTTCTCTTTATATATTCATTATTATCTTGTTGATTTTGATGGATTTGTATTGATTGTGGTTCCATGGTTGTGGAACTTAACTTGGTTGTAGTTGGATATTAGGGATTGATATAGATTTGTGATTTGTATTTTCATTCTCCCATTGTGGGTTTAGATTACATTGGATTTGGTTAAATCTTATTGTAGTTTTGATTCATTGTGGAAGTTACTCTAATGACAATGGTATTTGTTGAGTTGAATTCTTATCTATATTAAATTCCCCATTTGCTTCATTGATGGTATTTGATTAGGCTTGTTAATTGTCCGGTTGGTTAATTGCATTCTCTAATTAAATTACCTAGGTTTAGTGGTCACTAAACTACTTTAGGAAATGGCCTTTCATTGATTAACTCCATACTTTTTGATAGCAAGGATAGCCCAAAGCATTCTCCAACAAAGCATATTCGTCTCATTCATTCACCTCAATTTACTTTATCTTTAAAAAATATTGAAAATCCCAAAAAGTGTTAGTTCTAGTTTCATTTAGTTACATTTAATTCCATTTAGTTTCATTGCACACCAAATGTTTGTTAAATTGCCTCAAAGACTTCCCTCTTTGTGTTAATTGAGCATATTTGTCCAGAGAGTCCATAGGCTCCGCGAGAGAGATTCGACCTAGGTTGTGCCACTAGCTGTACTTTCTAGTATTAATTTGATTGGTGCCGGCCTCGTGACAAGGCCGCGTCCATCAACGGCCTCTACCTCGGCCTCGGGTGGGCATTCCCTCCTCCCGAACTGATTCTCGATCAATTTCAATAGGAGTTCTCCCTCCACCCCTAGTCCGTCTCGTGATAGGTGGCATCCCTATACTGCACAAGGACCACACCTAATAAGTACACATATACTAATGACATTTCACATCAAAGAGAGTAGAAAGAAAGGCTGACACAATTTCCTGGGTATTTCCACAAGTGCCGTTTTACTCCCACATTGTGCCCGAGTACACAAAGAGGGGTAAACCGACACCCGGTCATACCTATGGCTTCATACAATTTAAAGAAAACCTGGCTCTGATACCAAGTTTGTCACGACCCCCTATCGGACGTCCGTGACCGGCTCGGGAGGTAGGATTTCTCCTATCCCGTAAGCCTCTAATCCCTGATTGACATTTTATATATGCATAACTACCCATTTCTAATACAAACAATATTTAGTACATATGGCCATCCATATCCGATGACCTAAGTAGCACGCAATCCACGGCTCGCTCAACGCCGCTTCAGTCTATACATATACACATAATCAATCACACGTACATATAATATACATATTGATCACGCGCTTCAAGGCGGGTGATCTATCCTATTCACATGCAGAATTTCCTGTGTACAGTCAAGTATATATATTTAATCACAAGCCTGCATATAATTTACATATTGATCACACGCCTTAATGCGTGTGATCGATCCTATTCGCATGCGGAAGCCATATTTTCACACAACCAAGTATTCAGTCACACATATCAAACCAAGTATTCATCATATCACAACCTATATTCCCAACAACAAGACCAATTAACGGTACAAAACAATGCTATACCAAAAGAATCATATACATATACATCCTGACAAAATACATATATCAATACTACCCACGCGAACAATGCGTGCGGCCTCTAAATTTGTCCGCCTCCCTGAGATGAAGTGGAAGCGCTCCCGATGCCTATACCACCTGTGTTTTAAACATTTAACATTGGGGTGAGTCAAACGGACTCAATGAGAGGCTTTCCCATCCCTGGTGTAGTAGCGGGTACCACTACAATTGGGGAAGAGGAGCCAATCACAAACACATACGCATATAACGGGTTTAAATTTCCATATATTAAGTGGTCAGGCAATTGGCATATATCGTATTCACAATAAAGAATTTAAAGCATGGTTCTACATACAATTAAATTCACACATACATCGTACCATAGTTTAACATACAACTTCATGTGGATATCCATGTTCAACTAATCGTAATCATAAACTGGTCCGAAGGCATATCTCCGTTAGGAGAGAATCTGGCCCGGAGGCAATATCTCACGTGAGCGATATAGGAACCTAGTTGATCATTCTAGGAACCCCTGGTCCCAAGACTCTACTTGGAACATTAACCTGACCCCAAGACTTCACTCGGAGCATAGCCGGCGACTCACCTGACATCGGTTTACCCAAGGCAATAGCCACAATGTGGTGTACTCATATACTTTGTATTTCTGAGAGTTTGACTCAAGATAATAGACTCAATCTACCCGGACCACTCGTGATAGACTCGGTTCCCGCGTTGTACCATAAATGACCCCTTTCGACCACTACTTATTTATTTTACTTATTCTTAGGAAATTCTAAATTTCCAAGTGGTTTTCTAATCCAGAATCCCTCGGTTTAAAATAAGGTCACCTATGTTCATTTTCTTTAAGAGCTTACGTACACCACCACACTTTTCAGATAATAATCAATAAGGTTGGTTTCTAGTACCACAAGACCCTCCCAAATAAAATTGACTCGATCCTACCCCCGATCTTATATAGGTCCCGAGGACCTTCTTTTCATATAAGGCTCCTTGAGCCACAATCGCCTTTACATTTCACATACACACATATAGCACGTTTTCACATACATTGTAATTTAGGAATAACAATAGCATGTTATCTAATATATAATTCCTACAAATAGGCAAGAAGGCAAACCATATATCCATATCCACAGTCAACCCTATAGGACAAGGATAGGAAAGCCCCTCACCTGGTTGGCCCCTCTGATCGGCTCTTGGTGTGCCCGAAGGTCCACTCACAGTATGATGCCCTATACACATGTACTAGAGCAATTTAGAAACTTAGAATTCAGCCACTATCGTGTACATGTCATGTTAATGCTCATGTTCTTTCTAATTAATTCCATAGACTAGTTGTTGGCTTGGAATGCCCTCAACTAGTTTTCGGAACCCTAGCATGCTTCTATTCGTGTCCAACCCTTGCTTAATCACACTATTCAGAAGCCTTGATTTGGGAATGCAAAGTTACCCAATTCCACCTCTATGTGTCCATGTGAAGTTTCCATTACCCAGGTCTTGAATTTATGGCTCAAGAGAGTCATAAATTATACTTGTCCAAGACTTCCATTTACTAAAATAACTTTCAACACTTTACCTACACATGAATACACATATCCGGATACGCGTAAAATTAGAAAATTGTCTCTTTTTCCCCGAACCGGGTTCCGGGTGAGACGGGAATTACTCGGTTTTAATCCCTCGTACATTCCAATAATTTTAACAATTATATAATCACAATTTCTACCTATTAATGCACCCCCAATCAGTCCACAACACCCTTAAACATTTCCAATCATACTTTTCCTACTAGTTTTCCAACCCGGATAAATTCCATCAAATTAGTTCCGGTTCCTAAGCTTCCAATTCACTTAATAACATGCAAATACTTCAATTTAGGACCCAGAATACTCAGATTGAATCAATTGGGGTCTTTCCAAAAATCCCTAAAATTGATAAAATTGGGGTTTGAGAGTTTCAGGACTTCTCACCTCGATTCAACCGGTTAGAAGGACGATATGGAGTAGAGGAGACTCCCAACCACCTTCCCCAACGAAGAGACGGCGTTTTCCGGCGAGAAAGCTCTCTTCCTCTTGTTTCTCTCTCTAGCCCGTCACTCTCTCTCCTCCAGCCACAACGAAGGCGTTTTTCGACGAACGGCGGCTCCGGCTCTCCTCGCACGTCCGGCCACCTCCGTCTCGCGTGCTGTCGTCCTCCTTGCTCCTCCGTGCGAACGACGCTGCTCACCTCTCTCTCTCTCTCTCTCTCTCTCTCTCCGTGCGTCTTCCTTTCCCCTGCTTCTTGCCTTCACGCGTTTTTTCTTTCTGCTTCTTTTCTTTATTCTTTCCTTTATCCTTTTGTTATATTATATATATATATATATATATATACATAAAAAAAATCTGATAGAAAAATAATAATATAAAATTAGAATACTTAAGACTAAAAAAATGATTTGTATCTACAAAATAATAAATAGTTGGATAGTATTTATTTGTTATCTCATTTTCCACTTCTAAATTAATTAAATTAATTTAATTAATGGTGCTAGTTAAAATATTCTCGGGTATTACATATTCATTTTTCTTTTTTTTAATCATTTTTCGCCGATGAGTGTTTCGAAAACTTGATATTCATTTTTCTTTTTCTTAATCAGTTTTTGCCGATGAGTGTTTTCGAAAACTTGATTTTCATATTTCTTTTTTTAATAAATTTTTGCCGATAAGTGTTCTGAGAACTTGATATTCATTTTTCTTTATTTTAAATAGTTTTCGCCGATGAGTGTTTCGAAAACTTGATATTCATTGTTATTTTTTCAATCAGTCTTTATCGATGAGTTTTTCGAAAACCTAATATTCATTTTTCTTTTTTTAGTAAATTTTCGCTAATGATTGTTTCGAAAACTTGATATTCATTTTTCTTTTTTTAATTAGTTTTTGCCGATGAGTGTTTCGAAACCTTGATATTCATTTTTCTTTTTTTAATCAGTTTTAGCCGAGGAGTGTTTTCGAAAACTTGATATTTATTTTTCTTTTTTTAATCAATTTTCGCCGATAAGTGTTCTGAAAACTTGATATCCATTTTTTTCTTTTTTTAATCAGTTTTTGCCGATAAGTGTTTCGAAAACTTGATATTCATTTTTCTTTTTCTTAATCAGTTTTTGCCGATTATTGTTTCAAAAACGTGAAATTTATTTTTCTTTATTTAATTAGTTTTCATCGATGAGTGTTTCCGAAAACTTGATATTCATTTTTCTTTGTTTTATCATTTTTCGCCGATTAGTGTTTCGAAAACTTAATATTTATTTTTTTAATCAGTTTTCGTCGATGAGTGTTTCGAAAACTTGATATTCATTTTTCTTTTTTTAGTAAGTTTTCGCTAATGAGTGTTTTGAAAACTTGATATACATTTTTCTTTTTTTAATCAGTTTTCGTTGATGAGTGTTTCAAAAACTCGATATTAATTTTTCTTTTTTTTAATCAGTTTTCGCCGATGAGTGTTTCGAAAACTTGATAGTAATTTTTCACTTTTAAATAAGTTTTCCCTGTTGAGTGTTTTGAAAACGTAAGATTCAATTTTCTTTTTTTTAAAATAGTTTTCGCCGATGAGTGTTTCGAAAACTTGATATTCATTTTTATTTTTTTAATCAGTTTTCACCGATGAGTATTCTGAAAACTTGATATTCATTTTTCTTTTTTTTAATCAGTTTTCGCCGATGGGTGTTTTGAAATTTGATATTCTTTTTTCTTTTTTTTAATCAGTTTTCGCAGATGAGTGTTTCGAAAACGTATTATTCATTTTTCTTTTTTTAAAAATAGTTTTTCCCGATGAGTGTTTGGAAACTTGATATTCATTTTTCTTTTTCTTAATCAGTTTTCGCCAATGAGTGTTTCGAAAATGTGATATTCATTTTTCTTTATTTAATTAGTTTTCACCGAATAATAATTCAAAAACTTGATATTCATTTTTTTAATCAGTTTTCGCCGACGAGTGTTTCAAAAACATGATATTTATTTTCTTTTTTTAATCAGTTTTCGCCGATGAGTGTTTTGAAAACTTGATATTCATTTTTATTTTCTTTAATCAATTTTCTTAGATGAGTGTTTTGAAAACTTGATATTCATTTTTATTTTATTAATCAGTTTTCGCCGATGAGTATTCTGAAAACTAGATATTTATATTTCTTTTTTTAATCAGTTTTCGCCGATGAGTGTTTCTAAAACTTGATATTCATTTTTCTTTTTTTAATTAGTTTTCACCGATGAGTGTTTCGAAAACTTGATATTCATTTTTCTTTTTAAACAGTTTTCGCCGATGAGTGTTTCCAAAACTTGATATTCATTTTTATTTTTTTAATCAGTTTTGGTCGATTAGTGTTTCGAAAACTGGATATTCATTTTTCTTTTTTTAGTAAGTTTTTGTTGATAAGTGTTCTGAAAACTTGATATTCTTTTTTCTTTTTTTTAACCAGTTTTCGCCGATGAGTGTTTCAAAAACTTGATATTCATTTTTTTTTTCTTAATCAGTTTTCGCCGATAAGTGTCTCGAAAACGTGATATTCATTTTTCTTTATTTAATTAGTTTTCATCGATGAGTGTTTCGAAAACTTGATATTCATTTTTCTTTTTTTAATCATTTTTTGCCGATGAGTGTTCTGAAAACTTGATATTCATTTTTCTATTTTTTAATCAGTTTTCGCCGATCAGTGTTTCGAAAACTTGATAGTAATTTTTCATTTTTTAATCAGTTTTCGCCGTTGAGTGTTTCGAAAATGTAATATTCATTTTTCTTTTTTTTAATCAGTTTTCGACGATGGGTGTTTTGAAATTTGATATTCATTTTCTTTTTTTAATTACTTTTTGCCGATGAGTGTTCTGAAAACTTGAGATTTATTTTTCATTTACTTAATCAGTTTTCGCCGATGCGTGTTTGGAAAATTTGATATTCATTTTTCTTTATTTAATTAATTTTCATCGATGAGTGTTTCGAAAACTTAATATTCATTTTTCTTTTTCTTAATCAGTTTTAGTCGATTAGTGTTCCAAAAACGTGATATTCCTTTTTCTTTTTTAGGGAAGTTTTCGCTAATGAGTGTTTCGAAAACTTGATATTCATTTTTATTTTTTTAATTAGTTTTCGTCGATTAGTGTTTCGAAAACTGGATATTCATTTTCCTTTTTTTAGTAAGTTTTCGCTAATGAGTATTTCAAAAACTTGATATTCATTTTTCTTTTTTAATCATTTTTTGCTGATGAGTGTTTTGAAAACTTGATATTTATTTTTGTTTTTTTAATCAGTTTTCGCCGATAAGTGTTTCAAAAACTTAATATTTATTTTTCTTTTTTTAATCTGTTTTCGCCGATAAGTGTTTCGAAAAGTTGATAGTAATTTTTCATTTTTTAATCAGTTTTCGCCGATGAGTGTTTCGAAAAGTTGATATTCATTTTTCTTTTTTTAATCAGTTTTTGCCGATGAGTGTTCTGAAAACTTAATATTCATTTTTCTTTTTTGTAATCAGTTTTCGACGATAAGTGTTTTGAAAACGTAATATTCTTTTTTCTTTAAATAGTTTTCGCCGATGAGTGTGTCGAAAACTTCATATTCATTTTTATTTTTTCTTTTAAATAATTTTTCCCGATGAGTGTTTCGAAAACTTGATATTTATTTTTCTTTTTCTGAATCAGTTTTCGCCGATGAGTATTTCGAAAACGTGGTATTCGTTTTTCATTATTTAATTAGTTTTCACCGATGATTGTTTCGAAAACTTGATATTCATTTTTGTTTTTCTAATTCAGTTTTCGCCGATGAGTGCTTCGAAAACGTGATATTTATTTTTCTTTTTTTCATCAGTTTTTGCCGATAAGTGTATCGAAAACTTGATATTCATTTTTTTATCAGTTTTAGCCGATGAGTGTTTTCGAAAACTTGATATTTATTTTTCTCTTTTTAATCAATTTTCGTAGATGAGTGTTCTAAAAACTTGATATTCATTTTTCTTTTTTTTAATCAGTTTTCGCCGATCAGTGTTTCGAAAACTTGATATTCATTTTTCTTTTTTTAATTAGTTTTTGCCGATGAGTGTTTCGAAAACTTAATATTCATTTTTCTTTTTTTAATCAGTTTTCGCCGATGAGTATTTTCGAAAACCTGATAATTATTTTTCTTTTCTTAATTAGTTGTCGCCGATGAGTGTTCTGAAAACTTGATATTCATTTTTCTTTTTTTAATCAGGTTTCGCCAATGAGTGTTTTGAAAACTTGATATTTATTTATCTTTTTTTAATCAGTTTTCGCCGATAAGTGTTTCAAAAACTTAATATTTATTTTTCATTTTTTAATCAGTTTTGGCCGATAAGTCTTTCGAAAACTTGATAGTAATTTTTCATTTTTTAATCAGGTTTCGCCGTTGAGTGTTTCAAAAACGTAATATTTATTTTTATTTTTTTTAAATAGTTTTCGCCGATGAGTGTTTCGAAAACTTGATATTCATTTTTCTTTTTTTAATCAGTTTTTGTCGATGAGTGTTCTGAAAACTTAATATTTATTTTTCTTTTTTTTTAATCAGTTTTCGACGATAAGTGTTTTGAAAACGTAATATTCTTTTTTCTTTTTTTCTTAATTAGTTTTCGCCGACGAGTGTTTCGAAAACTTGATATTCATTTTTCTTTTTCTTAATCAGTTTTCGCCGATGAGTGTTTCGAAAATGTGGTATTCATTTTTCTTTATTTAATGAGTTTTCTCCGATGAGTGTTTCGAAAACTTGATATTCATTTTTCTTTTTCTAAATCTGTTTTCGCCAATGAGTATTTCGAAAACGTGATATTCATTTTTCTTTTTTTAATAAGTTTTTGTCGATAACTGTCTCGAAAACTTGATATTTATTTTTCTATTTTTTGATCAATTTTAGCCGATGAGTTTTGTCGAAATCTTGATATTTATTTTTCTTTTTTTAATCAATTTTCGCCGATGAGTGTTCTGAAAACTTGATATTCATTTTTCTTTTTTTAGTCAATTTTCGCCGATGAGTGTTTCGAAAACTTGATATTCATTTTTCTTTTTCTTAATCAGTTTTCGCCGATGAGTGTTTTAAAAACGTGATATTCATTTTTCTTTATTTAATTAGTTTTCATCGATTAGTGTTTCGGAAACGTAATATTCATTTTTCTTTTTTAATCAGTTTTCGCCGATGAGTGTTTCGAAAACTTGATATTCATTTTTATTTTCTTTAATCAGTTTTCTTAGTGAGTGTTTTGAAAACTTGATATTGATTTTTTTTAATCAGTTTTCGCCAATGGTTGTTTTGAAAACTTGATCTTTATTTTTTCTTTTTTTAATAGTTTTTGCCGATGATTGTTTTTGAAAACTTGATATTTATTTTTCATTTTTTAATAAATTTTTACCGATGAGCGTTCTGAAAACTTGATATTCATTTTTCTTTTTTTTAATCAGTTTTCGCCGATAAGTGTTTCGAAAACTTAATAATTTCTTTTTCTTTTTTTTTAATCAGTTTTTTCCGATGAGTTTTTCGAAAACTTGATATTCATTTTTTTAGTAAGTTTTTGCTGATTAGTGTTTCGAAAACTTAATATTAATTTTTCTTTTTTTAATCAGTTTTTGCCGATGAGTGTTTCGAAACTTGATATTAATTTTTATTTTCTTTAATCATTTTTCATAGAAGAGTGTTTTGAAAACTTGATATTTATTTTTCTTTTTTTAATCAGTTTTTGCCTATGATTGTTTTCGAAAACTTGATATTTATTTTTTCTTTTTTAATAAATTTACGCCGATGAGAGTTCTGAAAACTTGATATTCATTTTTCTTTTTTCTAATCAGTTTTCGTCGATGAGTGTTTCGAAAACGTAATATTCATTTTTCTTTTTTTAATAGTTTTTGTAATACCCCGAAAAATTTCGAGGATTAAAGAATGATTTATTTCGGGGCTAGGAATAAAAACTTTTAAAAAATATATATAAAATGTATGAAAGTTAAAAGAAACCGAAAATGAATTTTTTTCGACGATTGTAATACCCGAGGGGTATTTTCGGAATCAAGTCAAATCTATAGTAAGACTTAGAATGGTCATCATTTGGAGTTGGAATGTAAAAAAAACACAAATAAATAATATATAAACAAGTAAATAAATAGAAAAATGTATATATATATATATATATATATATATATATATATATATATATATAAATAATCTTAATTAAGAAATAATGCGATAATATGAAGTTGATAGATTTTTGAGGTCGAGGTTGGACATTTTGACTAAATAAAATAAAAATAATTTTTTTGGAATGATATAAAATTTTTTGGGTTATTATTAAGATTTTAATTACTTTAGATTTGAGAATTTAAGAAATTAAAATAAATAATAAATTCAAATAGAAAAATATAAATTGGGTTAAATATGAATCATATGAATTATTTCGAGCTTATAGTTTAAATTTGAGAATTTTTCAAAAATAAAAGTTGTACTGGGTAAAAAAATTTTATCTGTTCGAGATTTAGTAACAGATATTTTTAATAGGCCTATCATTTTCCAAAAGAAAGTACCATCAGAAATTTATTTTACCCTTAAATTCCAAACCCAACATAAGTGAGCATCTTCTTCTCCAACAAAAGGAAGAACCACGCCATTCTTCTCCATTCCTTTTATCTCTTCTTCTTCTTCTTCTTCTTCACATTTTCTCTCTTAGGGCAAGCAACAAGTGAAGAAATCCTTCACTTTCCACCATGTTTCTTGCTTTCTCCCACCAATTCCATGCCTCATCAAGCTCCCTCCACCATTGTTAAGCATTAACAAGTTTGGGCAACCTCCATGGATTTCCAAATTCGGACTTCCCCAAAGGTAAGCATCAAAATCTTGTTTTCACCTCTTAAATCATAGGTTTCTTGATGGGAATGAGTTCCCTATCAATAATATATCACCTTAGAATCATTTTTGAACATAGAGATCACCCAAATATTGAGTTATATGGAGATTTCTACCCTAGGGTTTCTAACCTACGAATTTTGGCAAAATTTATGGAATTTTTAAATATTTTAAAACTTGATGGCATGTATGGACTTCAAATGAATTATTTAGGTATTCTAAATGATTTGTAAGAATGCCCAATAATTGGAATAATGATATGTGAACATTTGGTGAAAATGAGAACTTTTCATATTTGACAAATTCTCCATTGATGGAGGTTCGAGAGTGAACAAGTTTGTAAACTTGTTTATTTATGCATTAATTGAGTTGAACTAAAAGAGAACACCAAATAATGACCATAGGTCAAGTAAATGAACTTGGGGGTTGGACAAATGTAAGAATTCATAAGAAAAGAAACTAGGAAATTGTATGAAATTTGATATCGATTGAATTGATTGTATGTGATAGGGTTCAAGTACTTCCTTGGAGACCAGAGTGCTCAAAGGGAATGCTAAGTGAAGCGGCCAATGTGAGGGTTCTTCCATCTCTGCTCCTAGGGTTGTATGCTTATGTGGATTACATGAGTATGTACATTCTCTGCTTGTCTGGTTTGTGTTAGCTAGAGGTATAAAGTGCTAAAAGAATGAAAGAACTAGCAATAGGTTGTGGAAAGTAACTTGGATAGGAAAACATAGGAGTAGAGTACAACTATTTGCTATGATTGGTATGTTACAAATCCAACTCATACACTCCGGAGACATGATGAGTATTTTATGAAATCTTTTTCCACGACGGTGGCAAGAGTCCTTGTAAGGAAGGACTAACCTTTTTATTTTGAAAACTCGTCACGACGGTGACTTAAATTATAATCATGCAAAGGGAGTTATTGGTGGGTTTCGGATTTGATTATACTAGCGATGTGAGACATCGACTAGAACAACGCCAGCACTTGAGACCTCAGTTTTATAATCACCATGACGATGGTCATTGCCCTATCCTAGCAATAGGGTCAGAAAGGTTTTATATTGCTATGACGATAGCTTGAGGCTCAGAGAGTGCATTTGGACGGGTATATGAGTTATATCCTGTTGAGGATACTTGTACATATTAAAAAGGAGAAGAATTGTTGATCCTTCGGGAAAGATACAAAGAATCCTATTAATATGTGAGACTAATGTAAGGAGACACGGGAGGAACCTACGGCTGAACCGTGAGCCTAACCTAGAAAAAGAGAAACCATCCTGTGGAGTTGGTCCAGGGTGTGTCAGTGGCCATGCTTCGAGACATCGTGTCGTGCCCGCCATGTGGCCTGGTTGGGTAATGGACGAGTGGGCTCAAGCTATTGCCCCGCAGTAAGGGGTCAGGACGTGCCACTTGGTGGCTATGCGTCAGTTGTTTGATAGATAGAGATTGATTGTGTTTGATTAATAGAATTGTCACGAGGTCACCAGTACCTAAGTGAATGGGTTAAGTATTGTTTGATTAACAGAATTGTCACGAGGTGACTAGTACCCACGTGAATGGGTTAAGTATGTTTTGCCACGTGGTGGCCAGCAACCCGAGTGCATGGGTTCGAAGAGGGAAAGCCACGTAGTGGCTAGTAGATACCCCAGAGTTTGGGAGATTAAGTAGATGTACGTTTAGCATCTGTGTGTATGTACAAATTGCCTGTGTTTGCATATAATTGCTGATTGTGCAGCGTAGTGGTAACGTATAGGATTACGTCACCACACGTCTTGTTTGATTCAGACATACTGAAACGTGAGAAGATCGGTAAGTAAAAGCCGTCACTATATGTTATATGTTTACTTGCTTATTGATGACGTGGAATAAACTGCTGCATGTTTACAGTTATTAAATGCATGTGAGTGTTGGGGTGAAATAGTTGTTTGTACATGCTAACTCACAGTAACTAGTTGTTTGTGCATGTGGTTGTGTATGACTCCCAGTCCCAGTGTAAGGTACCCGCCTTGCACCGGGGATGGGAGAGTCCTCACTGAGTCGCGTGGTTAAGACTCACACCTCATTTTTACTACACAGAGTCAGGTTAAGTACAGGTGAAAGAAGTCTCGATGGAACGAGGGTTGAGCAACATTTTCCAAGACCCACAACTTGTTCCTGTGGGTGAATAAAGTGTAATTATAATTTAATTTACTTTATAATTGTATCATAAAGTAAAGGGTAGACGTACCCAATTGTACTGTATTACTAAATCTAGAACTGTGAGCTTCATACACCTTAAAGATCAGGATCCGTTAGATTATGATGCAGGAAAAATTTGTTTTCAATATATATATATATACATATATTTGTTGCATGTGAATAGGATAGACAGCATCTTCGGATGTGTAGCCAGTACACATGTTATATATATTATGTGTGTTTTCCTATATCTATATCCTGAAGCGGCATTGGCCGTGGATTTGCTTGCCTAGGAAATGCCACCATTTCGGAGTAGCCATGATATTATAATTCATGTGAATGTATTTTCAATAATAGATATTCTGTCAATTAGGTGATAAGGCTTACAGGCATAGGGATATTCCTTGTGTCTGTGCCGGTCACGGTCCTCTAAATGGGGGTCGTGACAGTTTTCACCGATGAGTGTTTCAAAAACTTGATATTCATTTATCTTTTTCTTTATCAGTTTTCCCCAATTAGTGTTTCGAAAACGTGATATTTATCTTTCTTTATTTAATTATTTTTCATCGATGAGTGTTTCGAAAACTTGATATTCATTTTTAATTTCTTTAATCAGTTTTCGTAGATGAGTGTTTCGAAAACTTGATATTCATTTTTCTTTTTTTAATCAGTTTTAGCCGATGAGTGTTTTCCAAAACAGGATATTCATTTTTCTTTTTCTAATCAATTTTCCGCGATGAGTGTTCTGAAAACTTGATATTCATTTTTCTTTTTTTTTAATCAGTTTTCGCCGATGAGTGTTTCGAAAACTAATATTTATTTTTCTTTTTTATAATCAGTTTTTGCCAATGAGTGTTTTCGAAAACTTGATATTCATTTTTCTATTTTAATAAATTTTCGCCGATGAGTGTTCTGAAAACTTGATATTCATTTTTCTTTTTTTAATCAGTTTTTGTTGATGAATGTTTCGAAAACTTAATATTTATTTTTCTTTTTTTAATCAGTTTTTGCCGATGAGTTTTTCGAAAACTTGATATGCATTTTTCTTTTTTTAGTAAGTTTTTGCTGATTAGTGTTTCGAAAACTTAATATTCATTTTTCTTTTTTTTTTAATCAGTTTTCGCCGATTAGTGTTTCGAAAACTTGATATTCATTTTTATTTTCTTTAATCAGTTTTCGTAGATGAGTGTTTCGAAAACTTGATATTCATTTTTCTTTTTTTAATCAGTTTTAGCAGATGAGTGTTTTCCAAAACATGATATTCATTTTTCTTTTTTTAATCAGTTTTCGCCAATGAGTGTTCTGAAAACTTGATATTCATTTTTTTTATTTTTTAATCAGTTTTCTCCGATGAGTGTTTCGAAAATTAATATTTTTTTTCTTTTTTTTAATCAATTTTTGCCGATCAGTGTTTTCGAAAACATGATATTCATTTTTCTTTTTTTAGTAAGTTTTCGCTAATGATTGTTTCGAAAACTTGATATTCATTTTTCTTTTTTTAATTAGTTTTGGCCGATGAGTGTTTCGAAAACTTGATATTCATTTTCCTTTTTTAATCAGTTTCGCCGATGAGTGTTTCGAAAACTTTATATTCATTTTAATTTTTTTAATCAGTTTTGGTCGATTAGTGTTTCGAAAACTGGATATTCATTTTTCTTATTTTTAGTAAGTTTTCGCTGATTAGTGTTTCGAAAACTTGATATTCATTTTTCTTTTTTTAATCAGTTTTTGCCGATGAGTGTTTCGAAAACTTGATATTCATTTTTCTTTTTTTAATCAGGTTTAGCCGATGAGTGTTTTCGAAAATTTTATATTCATTTTTCTTTTTTTAATCAATTTTCGCCGATGAGTGTTCTGAAAACTTGACATTCATTTTTCTTTTTTTTAATCAGTTGGAAAACTTAATATTTATTTTTTTTAATCGGTTTTCGCCGATGAGTGTTTTGAAAACTTGATATTCAGTTTTCTTTTTTTAATCAGTTTTTGCCGATGAGTGTTTCGAAAACTTGATATTCATTTTTCTTTTTTTAATCAGTTTTAGCCGAGGAGTGTTTTCGAAAACTTGATATTCATTTTTCTTTTTTTAATCAATTTTCGCCGATATGTGTTCTGAAAACTCGATATTCATTTTTTTTAATCAGTTTTAGCCGATGAGTGTTTTGCAAAACATGATATTCATTTTTCTTTTTTTAATCAATTTTCCCCGATGAGTGTTATGAAAACTTGATATTTATTTTTCTTTGTTTTAATCAGTTTTCGCCGATGAGTGTTTCGAAAATTAATATTTATTTTTCTTTTTTTTAATCAGTTTTTGCCGATGAGTGTTTTCGAAAACTTGATATTCATTTTTCTTTTTTAAGAAATTTTCGCCGATGAATGTTCTGAAAACTTGATATTCATTTTTCATTTTTTTTTCATCAGTTTTCGCCGATGAGTATTTCGAAAACTTAATATTTATTTTTCTTTTTTAATCGGTTTTTACCGATGAGTGTTTCAAAAACTTGATATTCATTTTTCTTTTTTTAATCAGTTTTTGCCGATGTGTGTTTCGAAAACTTGATATTCATTTTTCTTTTTTTTAGCCGAGGAGTATTTTTGTAATACCCGGGAATATTTTAACTAGCATCGAAAATTAAATTAAATTAATTTAATTTAAAAGAGAAAAATGAGATGAAAAATACACTAGCCTATCACTTATTATGTTGTAGATATAAAATTTTTTAAATCCTAATATTTCTATATTTCTTTATATTTATTAATAAATCAGATTTATTTTCTTTTGATATGTATATATTAATTAATTATATAAATATATATATATATAGAAAGGAAAAAGAATAAAGTAAGAGTAAAGAAAAAAAAGGAATCAGAATGTTTTTTTTTCTATTGTAGTATGTATATATATTAATTTATTATAATATATATATATATATATATATATATATATATTAGATAGGAAATGAATAAAGGAATAAAAAAGAAAGGGAAAGGGGCGTGATATAGAAGCAGAGAAGAGAAGCACGATAGTGAGGGAAGGGAGGGCTGGTCACACGCACGGACGGGGAGGAGCAAAACGGAGAGGGAGCACGGGGAGCGAACGGGAAACCACCTCCGTTGTGCTAGAGAGAGAGAGAGCTACGAGCTAGAGAGAGAAAGCAAAGGGAGAGAGTTTCTTGCCGGAAAACGCCGTTTCTTCACCGGGGAAGGTAGCTGGGAGTCTCCTCTACTCCATATCGTCCTTCTAACCGGTTGAATCGAGGTGAGAAGTCACGAAACTCTCAAACCCCAATTTTATCAATTTTAGGGATTTTTGGAAAGACCCCAATTGATTCAATCTGAGTACTCGGGGTCCAAAATTGAAGTATTTGCATGCTAGGAAGTGAGTTGGAAGCTTAGAAACCGGAACCAAATTGATAGAATTTATCCGGGTTGGAAAAAATGTAGGAAAATGTGGTTGTTAAGGTTTAAGGGTGTTGTGAAATGATTTGGGGTGCATTGAAAGGTTGCATGATAATTATATAATTATTAAAAATTATTGGAATGTACGAGGGATTAAAACCCGAGTAATTCCCGTCTCACCCTGAACCCGGTACGGGGAAAAGAGACACTTTTCCAATTTTAAGCGTGTCCGGATATGTATATGCATATGCAGGTAAGGTGTTGAAAGTTAATTCGGTAAATGGAAATTTTAGACAAGTAGAATTTATGACTCTCTTGAGTCAGGAATTCAAGACTTGGGTAATGGGAATTTCATATGGACACATAGAGATGAAATTGGGTAACCTTGCATTCCCACCTCAAGGCTTCCGAATAGTGTGATTAAGCAAGGGTTGAATACGAATAGAAGCATGATAGGTGTTCCAAAAACTAGTTGAGGGCATTCCAAGCCAACAACTAGTCTATGGAATTAATTAGAAAGAACATGAGCATTAGCGTTACATGTACACTATAGTGGTTGAAATTGCAAGTTTCTGAATCTCTCAAGTATATGTGTATAGGGCACCATACTGTGAGTGGACTTTCGGGTGCACCGAGAGCCGATCAGAGGGGCCAACCAGGTGAGGGGCTTTCCTATCCCTGTCCTATAGGGTTGAGTGCGGATTTGGATATATGGTTTGCTTTCTTGCCTATTTGTAGGAATTACATGTTAGATAACATGCTATTGTTGTTCCTAAATTACAGTATATGTGAAAACGTGCTATATGTGTGTATGTGAATTGTAAAAGCAATGGTGGCTCAAGGAGCCTTATATGGAAAGAAGGTCCTCGGGACCTAAATGATATCGGGGGTAGGATCGAGTCAACTTTATTTGTGAGGGTCTTGTGATATTATAAACCAACCTCATTGTTGATCACCTGAAAAGGGTGGTTGTGTATGTAACTCCTTAAAAGAGATGAACATAGGTGACTTGTTTTGAACCGAGAGCTTCCGAATTAGAAAACCACTTGGGAATTTAGAGTTGCCTAAGAAGGAGAGAAATGAGTAAGCAGTGGTCCATAGGGGTCATTAATGGTACAACGTGGAAACCGAGTCGATCACGGATAGTCCGGGTAGATTGAGTTTGTTTGTCTTGAGTCAACCCACAGAAATGCAGAGTAAATGAGTACACCACACTGTGGCTATTGCCTTGGGTAAACCGAGGTCAGATTAGTCGCCGACTATGCTCCAAGTGAAGTCTTGGGGTCAGACTATTGTTCCAAGTAAAGTCTTGGGACCAGGGGTTCCTAGAATGATCAACTAGGTTCCCATATTGCTCACGTGAGATATTGCCTTCGGGCCAGATTCCCTCCTAACGGAGATATTGCCTTCGGGCCAGATTCTCTCCTAACGGAGATATTGCCTCCGGGCCAGTGTATGATTACGGTTAATTGAATACGGATGACCACATGGAATTATATGTTAAATCATGATATGACGTATGTATGAATTTAAACTTATGTAAAACCATGCTTTAAATTCTTTAGTGTGAATATGATATATGCTAATTGCCTGACCACTTAATATATGGAAACTCAAAACCTGTTATATGCGTATGTGTTTGTGATTGGCTCACCTTCCCCAGTTGTAGTGGTACCCGCTACTACACCAGGGATGGGAAAGCCTCTCACTGAGTCTGTTTGACTCACCCCAATATTACATGTTATAGACACAGGTGGTATAGGCATCGGGAGCGCTTCCACTTCATCTTAGGGAGGCGGACAGACTTAGAGACCGCACGCATTGTTCGCGTGGGTAGTACAGTTATATGTATTTTGTCAGGATGTATATGTATATGATTCATTTTGGTATAGCATCGTTTTGTACAGTTGCTATATGCATATATGTATATGTCACACTCTAGAACTGTCGGCTTCATACAGATTAAAGATTGGTCTGGTTGTTGGGATCATAGGTTATGATATGATGAATATCATGTGTGTATATATATATATATATATATATATATATGAATGTGACTTCCGCATGTGAATATGATAGGTCACACGCATTGAGGCGTGTGATCAATATGTATATTTTATCCAGGTGTGTGATTGAACATATATGCTTGACTGTACACAGGAATTCTGCATGTGAGTAGGATAGATCACCCGCCCTGAAGCGCGTGATCAATATGTATATTATATGTACGTGTGATTGACTATGTGTATATGTATAGACTGAAGCGGCGTTGAGCGAGCCGTGGATTGCCTGCTACTTAGGTCACCGGATAGGGATGACCATATATACTATATATTGTTTGTAATAGAAATGGGTAGTTATGCATATATAAGAATGTCAATCAGGGATTAGAGGCTTACGGGATAGGAGAAATCCTACCTCCTGTGCCGGTCACGGACGTCCGATAGGGGGTCGTGACAAACTTGGTATCAGAGGCAGGTCACTTTAAACTGTATGAAGCCATAGGTATGACCGGGTGTCAGTTTACCCCTCTTTGTGTACCCGGGCACAACGTGGGAGTAAAAAGGCACTTGTGGAAGTACCCAGGAAAATTGAGTCAGCCTTTCTTTCATTTCCTTCTTAATTTATGATGAGTTATGAAAATTCTTATCAGGTGACATTGTTGTGCAGTACAGCGATGCACTAAGGCGTAAGGTGGGGTGGTAGTGACCCCGGGAACCTAAGGACGCCATAATAGGGAAAGGAGACATCCATGGAGGATGCTACCTAGACACCGGCATATTTGGTTGAATTGTAGGCAGGAATGCGCTACAATATGTGATTGTTTTACAGGTGTTAAATGAGACGATGCGTCTGCTTTGTTAGCGGCGCATTGTGTGCTATGGTATAGGCACAAGTTATTTGACTATAGTAGAGAATGCAAGTAGAATAGTGCCATGAATGGTAGTCTAGGCTGGGAATGGTTGTAAAGTAAACAGAAAAGAGGTGGTGTATGCCACAGTGTAGAAGTGGAAATCTACGGAATGGAAAATCAGGATACGGTATGTGGAAGGGAAAAGTGGCCGAACCACATGCCATAGAAATAGATGTTAAGAAGTAGAGGCATATGTAAACATGTAGAGCGTGACCATATGCCGAGCCGGAAATAGAGTAAATGGTAAGGCACAGGGAAGGAGCCTAGTCCAACCCTGCGCTCGATCCATGAACTACTAGTTCCTTAAGCAAACAAGTGGGAATGGAAGGGATTAAGCCCAACCAAACTCTCTTGGGTGTTTAAGGAAGAGCATAAAGGGTGGGATCTTGACCACATGAAAAATTTCTGTAAAAGTATTTTTGGCCTTTCCGGATGAGAGCTTCTGAAAGACCCTAAAACTTCTCTTGAAAATATAAGGGATAACCATTGGAAGGCAAATTTTCATGAAAACTCTTTCTCAATTTGTGTCATTCCAATTGGTTAAACCCTAACCATTTACGGAAACCTTAGGCGTCATTTTTTGAGAAGTAAACTTGAATTAATTTCAAAACCCACCGGGTGCCTAAGAAAAACTAACTCATGTGACCAATACCCTACCAAACAATAGTCCTTTTATAGGTAAGCTGTATAAGGATGGTAGATGTAGTTGAGAAATCACTTACTTGGAGTGATTAAAGTTAAGTAGACATCGAAAAGCACTAGAGAGTGCTAAGGTGCCAAGGGAGTATTCAGGTAAACCTAAGACTTACCAATTAAGGGGCCATAGGTTGATAATGGACCCGAAAAGATTAGACCGGAGCAAGTCTAGGAGTGGAAATGGGCGTAGACTTTCGGGTACCGTCCAGAAATAGGAAAATGAGTGTTATTGCAGTAGATAGCTCTCGAACGAGATAACGTGAGTGATAAATCCCAAAGGGACTCGTGGAGGCCCGAGGGGAGAGAAAGTAGACAGGGATAAGTAGTCCCATAAGGGGGGAAGAGCGAAAGCCTATAGGACCTCATACGATAAAAGTCAAGTAGGGGGTGGAGAACCAACTACTACGGTAAGTGCATGTATAGTACACGGATTGTAGTTGACATAGCTAGATACGCTAGTTCCACAGGTTGGTGAACCGTAAATCCGTTAGTCTGAAGCCTGTGTATGGGTGGAGACTGAGTGGACAAACCAAACGTATAAATGGCCATGGGGGTGCCATAAAGGAAAAATTAATCGTAAGGACGGTTAATCGAGAAGGGGAATGTAGTGAATAATGAGTATTGAGAAATACTCGAAGAAAGAGTACCACGTAGGTACGAAATGAAAAGAAGAGAGTGAATAAGAGAACGGAGTCGGGCGAGCATCGGGGGATGCGAGCCAAATGATAAAATAGGTATGTTACCGTTGGGGGCGATTGGAACCCAACGGGTGACACACTTGCAAGAGGTGGTATATGTTCGTGAACATATGCCACACCGTAAGAAAGGAAAGAGTCAAACCGTGGAGGCGGATCCCGTTTGGTCAAGGGGAGTAGAGCATGTCCAGAAAGGTTCATGCTGGAGTTAACGGATCAAATATTCCAAGTTGGAATACACGATCTAAGTGAGTTGAAGGAGCTACACACGCAGTTATAGGAATTACTTGATAAGGGTTTCATCAGACCCAGTTTTTCACCTTGTGGTGCACCAGTTCTATTCCTGAAGAAGAAGGATGGAACTTTAACATTGGGCATCGATTACCGAAAGTCGAATAAGGTAACGGTCCGCAATCAATACCCACTTCCAAGAATCGATGATCTGTCCGACCAGTTGCAAGGTGCTAAGAGGTTTTCAAAGATTGATCGTCGATCAGGGCATCATCAGTTGAAGATTAGAAAAGAAGATGTGCCCAAGACTGCTTTTTGAACCCGATACGGCCATTATGAGTTTCTAGTCATGTCGTTTAGGCTAACCAATGCACCAGCAGCTTTTAAGGACATGATAAATCGGGTTTCAAGCCATTTCTAGACTGGGTTGTCATTGTATTCATAAATGACATTCTAGTTTATTCGAAGAATGCAGAGGAACATGCAGAGCATTTGAGACTAGCATTACAGAGGCTGAGAGAGGAGAAATTGTATGCTAAGTTTTCAAAATGCGAGTTTTGGCTTGATAAGGTTGCATTTCTCGGTCACGTGGTATCTTCAGAGGGAATCCACGTTGAATCGAGCAAGGTGGAAGCAGTGAAGAATTGGTCCCAGCCTACCTCTGTTACTGAAATTCGCAGTTTCTTGGGTTTGGCTGGATATTATAGAAGATTTGTGCAGGACTTCTCTAAGGTTGCTGCACCTATGACTAAATTGACTCAGAAAGGAGTGAAGTTTGTATGGGATGACAAGTGTGATCAGAGTTTTCAGAAGCTGAAGGACAACCTCACTACCGCTCCGGTGCTGGCATTACCTGAAGGCACAAAAGGGTATGTGGTATACTGTGATGCGTCGAGAATCGGGTTAGGGTGTGTCTTGATGCAACATGGCAAGGTGATTGCGTATGCATCGTGACAACCGATGAAGCATGAGAAGAACTACCCGACTCATCACCTCAAAATAGATCAGAGATACAGTGGTTAAGGGGGAGAAGGACGACGTCCGATTCTCCTTGGATGACAGTGGCATACTCCGGTTGGAGGGACGACTATGTGTACGATGCACCTATGGTGGATGGCTTGAAGGAAAGGGTCCTTGATGAGGTACACAAGACAACGTACACAATCCATCCGGGAGCTAATAAAATGTATCATGACCTGAAACAGTTGTATTGGTGGAATGGCATGAAGAAGGATGTTGCAAACGATGTAGCCAGGTGTGTGTCAACGAGTCAGGGCTGAACACCAGAAACCCGCCGAAACGTCACAACAGATAGAAATACCTGAGTGGAAATGGGAGAGGATAACGATGGATTTTGTAACAGGGTTGCCAAGATCACAACGGGGATTCGATTCGGTGTGGGTAATAGGGGATCGCGTGACTAAGTCCGCACACTTTCTGCCAGTTAAGACCACTTACGGAGTGAGTCAATATGCATAGATTTACCTATCAGGAATCGTTAGATTGCACGGTGTGCCAGTGTCCATAATATCTGATAGAGGTCCACAGTTCACTTCCAGGTTTTGGAAGTCATTGCAGGAAGTGTTGGGAACTAGAGTTAATCTGAGTACTGCGTTCCACCCACAGACCGACGGGCAATCAGAAAGAACTATTCAGATTCTTGAAGACATGCTTCGAGCGTGTTTCGGCGGAAGTTGGGAAAGGTATTTACCTCTGGCTGAGTTTGCGTACAATAACAGTTATCAAGCAAGTATTCAAATGGCACCTTTCGAGGCTCTGTACGGCCGTAGGTGCAGATCCCCAATTGGGTGGTTCGAGGTCAGAGAAGCTAGCCTAGTCGGCCCGGAATTGCTACAAGATGCCTTGCAGAAGGTAAAATGTATAAGGGGGAGATTGCCAACGGCTCAGAGTAGGAAACAGTCTTATGCAGACAGTCGAAGGAGAGAACTGGAGTTTGCCGTTGGTGATCAGGTGTTCTTGAGAATATCACCGATGAGAGGCGTGATGCGGTTCGGTAAGAAGGGGAAGTTGAGTGCTCGGTATATTAGACCGTTTAAAATCTTAGAACGAATTGGGAATGTAGTGTATCGGTTGGAATTGCCTACGGAATTGGAGGGGGTACACCCCGTCTTCCATGTATCAATGCTTTGGAAGTATCTTCCCGACCCCTCGCACGAGATCCAATCGCAAGACGTGCAACTAACCGAAATTATGATGTATGAAGAGGAGCTAGTGGAAATCTTAGATCGGCAGTTGAAGAAACTCAGAACGAAAGAAATTCCATTGGTTAAAGTTCTGTGGAGAAACAACTCGACCGAGGAAGCTACATGGGAGGTCGAGGGTGAAATGCGCAGAACGTATCCTCATCTATTTCGAGACTAAGGTTAGTATTCTGTATGAAATTCAGGGACCGAATTTCTTAAGGGGAGAACCCGGGAATATTTTAACTAGCAGCAGAAATTAAATTAAATTAAATTAATTTAAAAGAGAAAAATGAGATGAAAAATACACTAGCCTATCACTTATTATGTTGTAGATATAAAATTTTTTAAATCCTAATATTTCTATATTTCTTTATATTTATTAATAAATCAGATTTATTTTCTTTTGATATGTATATATTAATATATATATATATATATGTGTGTAGAAAGGAAAAAGAATAAAGTAAGAGTAAAGAAAAAAAAAGGAATCAGAATGTTTTTTTCTATTGTAGTATGTATATATATTAATTTATTATAATATATATATATATATATATATTAGATAGGAAAGGAATAAAGGAATAAAAAAAGAAAGGGAAAGGGGCGTGATATAGAAGCAGAGAAGAGAAGCACGATAGCGAGGGAAGGGAGGGCTGGTCACATGCACGGACGGGGAGGAGCAAAACGAAGAGGGAGCACGGGGAGCGAACGGGAAATGCGCGTGGTGGCCGGACGTGCGAGCCGGTGTCGGAGTGAGTCGCCGTTCGCCGGAAACCACCTCCGTTGTACTAGAGAGAGAGAGAGCTACGGGCTAGAGAGAGAAAGCAAAGGGAGAGAGTTTCTCGCCGGAAAATGTCGTTTCTTCACAGGGGAAGGTAGCTGGGAGTCTCCTCTACTCCATATCGTCCTTCTAACCGGTTGAATTGAGGTGAGAAGTCCCGAAACTCTCAAACCCCAATTTTATCAATTTTAGAGATTTTTGGAAAGACCCCAATTGATTCAATCTGAGTACTCGGGGTCCAAAATTGAAGTATTTGCATGCTAGGAAGTGAGTTGGAAGCTTAGAAACCGGAACCAAATTGATAGAATTTATCTGGGTTGGAAAAAGTGTAAGAAAATGTGGTTGTTATGGTTTAAGGGTGTTGTGGAATGATTTGGGGTGCATTGAAAGGTTGAATGATAATTATATAATTATTAAAAATTATTGGAATGTACGAGGGATTAAAACCCGAGTAATTCCCGTCTCACCCGGAACCCGGTTCGGGGAAAAAGAGACACTTTTCCAATTTTAAGCGTGTCCGGATATGTATATGCATATGCAGGTAAGGTGTTGAAAGTTAATTCGGTAAATGGAAATTTTAGACAAGTAGAATTTATGACTCTCTTGAGTCATGAATTCAAGACTTGGGTAATGGGAATTTCATATGGACACATAGAGATGAAATTGGGTAACCTTGCATTCCCACCTCAAGGCTTCCGAATATTGTGATTAAGCAAGGGTTGAATACGAATAGAAGCATGATAGGTGTTCCGAAAACTAGTTGAGGGCATTCCAAGCCAACAACTAGTCTATGGAATTAATTAGAAAGAACATGAGCATTAGCGTTACATGTACACTATAGTGGTTGAAATTGCAAGTTTCTGAATCTCTCAAGTATATGTGTATAGGGCACCATACTGTGAGTGGACTTTCGGGCGCACCGAGAGCCGATCAGAGGGGCCAACCAGGTGAGGGGCTTTCCTATCCCTGTCCTATAGGGTTGGCTGCGGATATGGATATATGGTTTGCTTTCTTGCCTATTTGTAGGAATTACATGTTAGATAACATGCTATTGTTGTTCCTAAATTACAGTATATGTGAAAACGTGCTATATGTGTGTATGTGAATTGTAAAAGCAATGGTGGCTCAAGGAGCCTTATATGGAAAGAAGGTCCTCGGGACCTAAATGATATCGGGGGTAGGATCGAGTCAACTTTATTTGTGAGGGTCTTGTGATATTATAAAACAACCTCATTGTTGATCACCTGAAAAGGGTGGTTGTGTATGTAACTCCTTAAAAGAGATGAACATAGGTGACTTGTTTTGAACCGAGAGCTTCCGAATTAGAAAACCACTTGGGAATTTAGAGTTGCCTAAGAAGGAGAGAAATGAGTAAGCAGTGGTCCATAGGGGTCATTTATGGTACAACATGGAAACCGAGTCGATCACGGATAGTCCGGGTAGATTGAGTCTGTTTGTCTTGAGTCAACCCACAAAAATGCAGAGTAAATGAGTACACCACACTGTGGCTATTGCCTTGGGTAAACCGAGGTCAGATGAGTCGCCGGCTATGCTCCAAGTGAAGTCTTGGGGTCAGACTATTGTTCCAAGTAAAGTCTTGGGACCAGGGGTTCCTAGAATGATCAACTAGGTTCCCATATTGCTCACGTGAGATATTGCCTTCGGGCCAGATTCCCTCCTAACGGAGATATTGCCTCCGGGCCAGTTTATGATTACGGTTAATTGAATACGGATGACCACATGGAATTATATGTTAAATCATGATATGACGTATGTATGAATTTAAACGTATGTAAAACCATGCTTTAAATTCTTTAGTGTGAATATGATATATGTTAATTGCCTGACCACTTAATATATGGAAACTCAAAACCTGTTATATGCGTATGTGTTTGTGATTGGCTCCCCTTCCCCAGTTGTAGTGGTACCCGCTACTACACCAGGGATGGGAAAGCCTCTCACTGAGTCTGTTTGACTCACCCCAATATTACATGTTACAGACACAGGTGGTATAGGCTTCGGGAGCGCTTCCACTTCATCTCAGGGAGGCGGACAGACTTAGAGACCGCACGCATTGTTCGCGTGGGTAGTACAATTATATGTATTTTGCCAGGATGTATATGTATATGATTCATTTTGGTATAGCATCGTTTTGTACAGTTGCTATATGCATATATGTATATGTCACACTCTAGAACTGTCGGCTTCATACAGATTAAAGATTGGTCTGGTTGTTGGGATCATAGGTTATGATATGATGAATATCATGTGTATATATTTATATGAATGTGACTTCCGCATGTGAATAGTATAGGTCACATGCATTGAGGTGTGTGATCAATATGTATATTTTATCCAGGTGTGTGATTGAACATATATGCTTGACTGTACACAGGAATTCTGCATGTGAATAGGATAGATCACCCGCCCTGAAGCGCGTGATCAATATGTATATTATATGTACGTGTGATTGACTATGTGTATATGTATAGACTGAAGCGGCGTTGAGCGAGCCGTGGATTGCCTGCTACTTAGGTCACCGGATAGGGATGACCATATATACTATATATTGTTTGTAATAGAAATGGGTAGTTATGCATATATAAGAATGTCAATAAGGGATTAGAGGCTTACGGGATAGGAGAAATCCTACCTCCCGTGCCGGTCACGGACGTCCGATAGGGTGTCGTGACAATTTTCGAAAACTTGATATTCATTTTTTTTATCAATTTTTGCCGATAAGTGTTCTGAAAACTTGATATTCATTTTTTTAATCAGTTTTTGTAATACCCCAAAAAAAATTTCAAGGATTAAAGAATGATTTATTTAAAATTTCGAGGACTTAAGAATGATTTATTTCGGGGCTAGGAATTAAAACTTAAAAAAAAGAATATAGAAAATGTATGAAAGTTAAAAGAAACCGGAAAGGAATTTTTTTCGAAGATTGTAATACCCGAGGGGTATTTTTAGAATCAAGACAATATATAGTAAGACTTAGAATGGTCACCATTTGGAGTTGGAATGTAAAATAATAATAATAATAATAATAATAATAATAATAATAATAATAATATATAAAGAAGTAAATAAATAGAAATATGTATATATATATATAGATAAATAATCCTAATTAAGAAATGATGGGATAATATGAAATTGATAGAATTTTTATGTTGAGGTTGGACATTTTGACTAAATAAAATAAAAAAATAATTTTTTGGAATGAAATAAGAATTTTTGGGTTACTATTAAGATTTTAATTGCTTTAGATTTGGGAATTTGATAAATTAAAATAAATAATAAATTCAAATACAAAAATATAATTTGGGTTAAATATGAATCATATGAATTATTTCGAGCTTATAGTTTAAATTTGAGAATTTTTCAGAAATAAAAATTTTATTGGGTAGAAAATTCTCATCTGCTAGAGACTCAGTGATAGATATTTTTAATAGGCTTATGATTACCCAAAATTTTCTAAATTTTCCTATTCTTACCCAAAAATAAATCTAGATGAGAAAATCCAATCAAAACTCTATTTTACCATATCCCAAAAGTTGTCAAATGTCTAAATTATCCATAAATCTCCCAACAACTCATTAGAAGACATTTTTTTAACTCCAGAGGAGCATTCTCACGCCACTTCCCTTCTACTCATCTTCTTCCTCTTCCTCCCAACTCTCTCTCAGGGCATGGAAGATTTTGCAAAATCTTCACATTCCAACTAGATTTGTTGCTTCCTACCACCAATCTAAGACTCTCAAGCTTCCTCCACCATTGTTGAGCATCAAGGAGCTTGGGCAATCTCCCACAAACTCCAATCTCCCACTAAAATCTTGTCTCCACCACTTAAATCATAGATTTCTTGTTAGAAATGAGTTATCTATCAATAGTATATCACCTTAGAATCATTTTTGAGCATAGAGATCATCCAAATATTGAATTTTATGGAGATTTCTACTCTATGGTTCATGACCTACGAATTTGGAGAAAGTTTTGGAAATTGTGGATTTTCTTGATGCTTGTTGGTATGTGTGAACTTTAAATTATATGTTTAGATATTTTAAATGATTTGGAATAATGCCCAATGGTTAGGTTGGTGATATGTGAACCCTTGATGAAAGTTAGGACTTCCCATATTTGGCAAAATTTCCATTAATGGAGCTTGGAGAGTGAACAAGGTTGTGAGATTAATTAATAATGTATTAAATTGTGTTTAATCTAGAAAGAACACCAAATGATGACCATAGGCTAAGTAAATGAACTTGGGGGTTGGATAAATGTAAGAAGTCATAAGAAAAGAAACTAAAAAATTGTATGAAATTTGATATCGATTGAATTGGTTGTATGTGAGGGTTCAAGTACTTCCTTGGAGACCAGAGTGCTCAAAGGGAATGCTAAGTGAAGCAGCCAAGGTGAGGGTTCTTCCATCTCTGCTCCTAGGGTTGTATACTTGTGTGGATTACATGAGTATGTACTTTCTCTGCTTGTCTGGTATGTGATAGCTAGAGGTATAGGATGTTAAAAGAATAAAGGAACTAGAAAATAGGATGTGTAAAGTAGCTTAGATAGGAAGACATAGGAGTAGAGAGTAATTGTTTGCTATGATTGGTGTGTTACAAATCCAACTCATACACTCCGGAGGCATGATGAGTATTTTATTAAATCTTTTCCACGACGGTGGCAAGAGTCCTTGTACGGAAGGACTAATTTTTTATTTTGAAAACTCGTCACGACAGTGACTTAAATTATAATCATGCAAAGGGAATTATTGGTGGGTTTCGGATTTGGTTATGCTAGCGATGTGAGACATCGACTAGAACAACGTCATATGGCACTTGAGACCTCAATTTTATAATCACCATGACGATGGTCATTGCCCTATCCTGGCAATAAGGTCAGAAATGTTTTATATTGCTATGACGATAGCTTGAGGCTTAGAGAGTGCATCTGGACGGGTATATGAGTTATATCCTGTTGAGGATACTTTTACATATTAATAAGGAGAAGAATTGTTGATCCTTTGGGAAAGAGACAAAAAATCCTATTAATATGTGAGACTAAGGTAAAGAGACACGGGAGGAACCTACGGGTGAACCGTGAGCCTGATCTTACAGAAGAGAAATCATCCTATGGAGTTGCTCCAGGGTGTGACAGTGGCCATGCTTCGAGACGTCGTGCCATGCCCGCCATGTGGCCTGGTTGGGTAATGGACGAGTGGGCTCAAGCTATTGCCCCGCAACTAAAGAGAGGCAGATCAAAGGGAACTTCTTCTACTAATGTGGTTTCTTATGAATATGAGTTAATCTGAGGATATTAGAGGATTCTGCAGCAAGGGAGGATCGTTGTAGAAGCAGAAGAAGTAAAAAAAAAAATAATAGGAGAGTTTAGTTTTTTTATAGAGAGAAATAATGTAGGACTTTGGATTAAGGGAGGATTTTTTGTGTGTGTTATTCAAAGTCCCACATTGGTTGGGTGTGTGGAGTGAGTGGGTGAGGAGCTTATATAAATAGGTGTGAGTTAAATAGGTTCCAACACTCACATAAGAATACTAGTCTATAACCATTGGGTGTATTGGGTTTTGGGTATTTTTATGTATTGAGGAGGGTTTGTAATTTTTCCGTTAAAAAATTACAAGTAGTAAAGTTTGTCCTAGTGGGGTCGTGGTAGTAGGTCTTGAGGCACCGAACCACGTTAAAATTTTTGTGTGTTCTTCTTCCTCTTTTCTTTATATTTTTTGTGCAGGGCCCAACAAGTGATATCAGAGCTTTGGTTCCGGCCTTGGGAGGAAGAAGGAAGAAAGAGCAACAGGAAGGAGTCGTCATCATCCAGTCAGCAATTTGGAGAGAGGTTGGTTCTGGCTTATTTTCTCATTTTTTTTCAAGTCATATTTTTTTGAATTTGGGTTGTTTGTGGTGCTGGTTGATTGGCTGTGTGAGTGGGGAAGTATTTAGCCAAGAGTTGGGTTAAATACAATAAACACCCTGAAGTTTGAAGTTCTGTTGTTTGATGGGATAACAGATTTTACACTGTGGCAATGCACGATTCAAGATTATTTGGTCCAGCAGGGTCTTGATTTAGCATTGCAGGATGAGAAACCGAGTGAAATGAAAGAGTCAGATTGGAGTACAATTCAGAAAAAAGCTGTTAGTACAATTCGGTTGGCACTAGCCCCACAGATAAAAGTGATTGTGCTGAAGGAGACATCACCGAAGAAGTTGTGGGACACGTTGGAGTGTAAGTTTGCGTCGAAGACATTGACCAACCGATTGATGATGAAGATGGATTTGTACTCATTGAAGATGGAAGAGGGAGGTAATGTGACTGATCACATTAACAAATTTAATGAGATGGTATCTAGACTGTTGAATGCAGGGGAGGCTATTAAGCATGAAGAGGAAGTGCTGCTTCTCTTGGCTGCACTACCAAAATCTTTCAAGCCTCTAGTCCAGTCAATGCTAGCAGGAAAGAGCACACTGAATCTAGATGAAGTGATGAGTACCTTGAAGGAGAGTCAGAGGATGATGGGTGGTGAAGAGTCTTTCAGGGACAGTCATATACTAGCAGTGGATAGTGACAAGAAGAAGAAGGGTGATCAACTTGGAAGAAATTCTCGATCGAGAGACATGAGCACTGTTGAGTGCCATTACTGTGGATAGTTGGGTCACAAACATATGAGATGCCCAGACTTCATCAAGGAGGACTTGCAGAGCATGAAGTATAAGAGAGGCAGATCAAAGGGAGCCTCTTCTACTAATGTGGTTTCTTATGAATATGAGTTAATCTGAGGATGTTAGAGAATTCTGCAGCAAGGGAGGATCGTTGCAGAAGCAGAAGAAGTAAAAAAAAAAATTAATAGGAGAATTTAGTTTTTTTATAGAGAGAAATAATGTAGGACTTTGGATTAAGGGAAGATTCTTTGTGTGTTATATTCAAAGTCCCACATTGGTAGGGTGTGTGGAGTGAGTGGGTGAGGAGCTTATATATATAGGTGTGAGTTATATAGGTTCCAACACACACATAAGAATACTAGCCTATAACCATTGGGTGTATTGGGTTTTGGGTATTTTTATGTATTGAGGAGGGTTTGTAATTTTTCCGTTAAAAAATTACAAGTAGTAAAGTTTGTCCTAGTTGGATCGTGGTAGTAGGTCTTGAGGCACCGAACCACGTTAAAATTTTTGTGTGTTCTTCTTTCTCTTTTCTTTATATTTTTTGTGCGGGGCCCAACAGCGGCAAGGGGTCAGAACGTGCCACGTGGTGGCTACGTATCAGTTGTTTGATAGATAGAAGTTGATTGTGTTTGACTAATAGAATTGTCACGAGGTGACCAGTACCTAAGTGAATGGGTTAAGTATATTTTGCCACCTGGTGGCTAGCAACCCGAGTGCACGGGTTCGAGGTAGAAAAGCCATGTAGTGACTAGTAAATACCCCAGAGTGGGGGAAGTTAAGTAGATGTATGTTATAGTGTCTGCGTGTACTTAAAGAATTGTCTGTGTTTGCAAATAATTGTTGATTGTGCAGCGGAGTGGTGACGTACAGGATTACGTCATCACAAAGTCTTGTTTGATTCAAACATGCTGAATGTGAGAAGACCGGTAAGTAAAAGCCGACACTATATGTTACATGTTTACTTGCTAATTGATGACGTGGAATAAATTGTTGCATGTTTACAGTTATCAAACGCATGTGAGTGTTTGGGTGAAATTTTTGTTGTTGTGTGATCACCAAGAATGTATGCTAACAACAGTAACTAGTTGTTTTTGCATGTGGTTGTGTATGACTCCCAAACCCAGCGCAATGGCACCCACCTTGCGCCGGGGATGGGAGAGTCCTCACTGACTCGTGCGGTTAAGACTCACACCTCAATTTTACTACACAGAGACAGGTGAAGTACAGGTGCAAGAAGTCTCGGTGGAACGAGGGTTGAGCAACACTTTTCCAAGACCCACAACTTGTTCATGTGGGTGAATAAAGTGTAATTTTAATTTAATTTACTTTATTATTGTATCATAAAGTAAAGGGTAGACGTACCCAATTATATTGTATCACTAAATCTAGAACTGTCAGCTTCACACACCTTAAAGATCAGGATCCGTTAGATTACGATGCAGGGAAAACTTGTTACCAAAAATATATATACATATATCTGTTGCATGTGAATAGGATAGGCAGCATCTTCAGATGTGTAGCCAGTACACAGGTTATATATTATGTGTGTTTTCCTATATCTATATCCTGAAGCGGCACTGGTCGTGGATTTGCTTGCCTAGGATAGGCCAACATTTCGATGTAGCCATGGCATTATACTGCATGTGGATGTATTTTAAATAGTTTTCCCCGATGAGTGTTTCGAAAACTTGATATTCATTTTTCTTTTTCTTAATCAGTTTTTGCCGATGAGTATTTCGAAAACGTTATATTCATTTTTCTTTATTTAATTAGTTTTCACCGATGAGTGTTTCAAAAACTTGATATTCATTTTTCCTTTTTTAATCAGTTTTCGTCGATAAGTGTTTTAAAAACTTGATATTTATTTTCTTTTCTTAATCAGTTTTCGCCGATGAGTGTTTCGAAAACTTGATATTCATATTTATTTTTTTTAATGAATTTTCGCCGATGAGTGTTTCAAAAACTTGATATTTATTTTCTTTTATTAATCAGTTTTCGCCGATGAGTGTTTCGAAAACTTGATATTCATTTTAATTTTTTTTAATCAGTTTTCGTAGATGAGTGTTTCGAAAACTTTATATCCATTTTTTTAATCTATTTTCGCCGATGAGTGTTTCGAAAACTTGATATTCATTTTTCTTTTTTTAATCAGTTTTTGCCGATGAGTGTTTCGAAAACTTGATATTCATTTTTCTTTTTTTAATCAGTTTTAGTCGATGAGTGTTTTCGATAACATGATATTTATTTTTCTTTTTTTAATCAATTTTTGCTGATGAGTATTCTGAAAACTTGATATTTATTTTTCTTTTTTTTAATCAGTTTTCGCCGATGAGGGTTTCGAAAACTTAATATTTATTTTTCTTTGTTTAATCAGTTTTTGCCGATGAGTGTTTCGAAAACTTGATATTCATTTTTCTTTTTCTAATCAGTTTTTGCCGATGAGTGTTTCGAAAACTTGATATTCATTTTTTTAATCAGTTTTAGCTGATGACTGTTTTCGAAAACTTGATATTCATTTTTCTTTTCTTAATCAATTTTCGCCGATGAGTGTTTTGAAACCTTGATATTCATTTTTCTTTTTTTAATCAGTTTTCGCCGATGAGTGTTTCGAAAACTTGATATTTAGTTTTCTTTTTCTTAATCAGTTTTCGCCGATGAGTGTTTCGAAAACGTGATATTCATTTTTCTTTATTTAATTAGTTTTCATCGATGAGTGCTTTGAAAACTTGATATTCATTTTTCTTTTTTTAATAATTTGTCGCCGATGAGTGTTTTGAAAACTTGATATTCATTTTTTTAATAAGTTTTCGTTGATGAGTGTTTCGAAAACTTGATATTCATTTGTCTTTTTTTAGTAAGTTTTCGGTAATGAGTGTTTCGAAAACTTGATTTTTATTTTTCTTTTTTAATTAGTTTTTGCCGATGAGTTTTTCGAAAACTTGATATTCATTTTTCTTTTTTTAATCAGTTTTCGCCGATGAGTGTTTTAGAAAACTTGATAATTAGTTTTCTTTTTTTTAATCAGTTTTCACCGATGAGTGTTCTGAAAAATTGTTATTCAGTTTTCTTTTTTTAATCCGGTTTCGCCGATGAGTGTTTTGAAAACTTGATATACATTTTTCTTTTTTTAATCAGTTTTCGCCGATAGTAATTTTTCATTTTTAATCAGTTTTCGCCGTTGAGTGTTTCGAAAACGTAATATTCATTTTTCTTTTTTTTAAATATCTTCGCCGATGAGCAAGGTTGTCAAAATCACGATTTAAATCGTAAAATCGTACGATTTTACGATTCTACCTACTAAAATCGAGTTGAATCGTAGGTAAAATCGTGCTGGAGTAAAATCGCGGTGGAATCAGGTAGAATCGGGTGGAATCGGTGGAATCAACAATTTTACCTCCGATTTTACGATTTTACCTCAGTCCAAAAAAAAGCCTGTTTGATGTTAAAAAAAATAATCTACAGCCCATGCCCCAGCCTAATCACAAACCCTACCCATTTTTTCATGTCATTACCATAACAATTGGATGTCATTACGTCAAAGTATCAGCTTTTTGCCCTTTGGGAATTCCACTCTAGACGTTACTATTGTTGCTCAAGTATATTAATTACTTACAGATATGGGGTAGTCTCCTCATGTCTGGTGCCGGTTGCACCTCCTAAGTTGGGGTGTGACAAAATGGTATCAGAGCTTAGGTTTTCCTATGGATTACAGAGCAAAGTGTTCTTTGATGGGACCCCTTCTATGGTTATGAATCCCGGGCATAATTATAGGAGGGGTAACATTAAAGACCTTATAGGATGTCGTGTCTTTTCCTTTCTTTCATGTCAACCTTTTTATTAGATATTATAATTATTTGGATATGATATGACATAGATATAATATCCCTGACTTATGGTTTAATTACATGTTCATATAGAGAAGTGATATTTTTCCTCTAGATCTAGAAAAGTGTTTTAGTGTTACAATTGTTGCTAGGTTATAGGTGTCCACTAGGCTATTGATACTTAGGTATGTTTTGTCATCAAGAAAGATAGGCAAGGGATTAACTAAGGTGCTTAATCCTTATAATTCTTGAATGTTCTATTAAAATATTTCAGGAATGAGTTGTTATTCTTTTACAATCTTTGATTTGCGCTATTTAGATCCTTGGGAGTTTGATAGTAAGATCTAATTCTATTTTGTTGGTCCAAAAAGAGAAGCTGTCATTTTATTTCCTTGATTATGTCATTTATTCCGATTTAGTAGGAATGTGCTCTTGGGATTTGTTAGATGAGGCAATTTGGGAGGATGAAAGGTATTACTAGTTTGAAGTATGTATCAGATTTTAATATTTTATTGTCTTAAAGGTCACATAGTCGAAGAAAATCAAGATCCTTTGAGGAGTAAAGAATGTATTTTACATTGGGTAAATGGTGATTTATTTGAAATCTGACATGAAATTAACAATGTGAGACTTAGTGACACATGTTTAAAATGGGTGCATTCTTAGACAAAATATTAGTTGAGTTCTCATTCACCACAACATCACCTCTATCTCATATCCCTTACTCTCAAATTCTCTATCCATCTCATGCGTAGTTATTAACTACCTCCTTAGTGTTGTCAATATTTAATTACTATATTTCTTATCTTTTCTATTTTATCTAATCATTTCAAAGGAAATTCATTGAACCCTTCAAATTGGAACTTGCAAATCCTATCACCCTAATTTTAAAAATTTATAAAATTAGGTTACTTTAATTGCCAGTTTTCCATTTGATTTCAATTTGCCAACCCACTTTTACTTATTGGTTTTCTCTGATAAATTAGGAATCTTGATCCTTAGCTCTCCCTAACCTCCATCTGCATCATGATACAAGAAGACAAAAGTAATAAGGGATGAAGAAATACACTAAAAATACTTTAGAGTAGTTTCATTTGAACTTAAGAAAGACTTGAATCGAACAATTTAGAGATAAAACTTGGTAAAAGAAATTGCGAATAATTATACATGTCCATGGAAGTTTAGTACCCTTCATCTTTTTCTGATCATTTTTTGGAGATGCAGTTTACATAATATATTTGGGAAGATATTTACCTTTACCTAGAATTTAAATATGCTCTCAGTGTCTTGGGAATATCAATAAAAGAAATTTTCGAGGATGACAATTCTATTACTTAGACAAAAGTCTTAATAATTATTGTAATTCTTATATTCATATCGTTACACATTTCACTAATGGGGTAAGTTGCTTCTTGAAAGACACATATAATTTTGGTAGCTCCTCCTACTAATAGGGATGATAGTCCTTGTTGGATAGGTTGTTCATAATAGCCGTAAGAAATATGTTTTTTTTTCTTCAAGAAATTGTGATAGGAATGGTATTAAAAGATCGTAACCTTAATTCATTAGAAGTAAGGTGGTTATATTGAAGGTATATATCGCTGATCCTAAGATAAAGATTAAAAGTGACTTAATATTTTAAAAGTTTATAGAAAGTCATTAGGGGGCATAAGGCAACGGTTTAAGGGTGCATAGGAAATGAAATTCACATACATGAACAGAACACATTATTTTTCTTACAAGATAGGATATGATTTTGATTTGGTTTATATTAGGTCTTGTAATTATGGAACACACAAGAATGATTAGCTATCTTATTAGTGGTAGGTAACTAGAGTAAATTGGAGGAATATAGATTTGTTGAGTTGATGGAAATTATGGATTAAGTTTAAGGTGGATGATTATTCCATAAAGCATCTACTAAACAATTTAGGGTTTGGCCAAAATATTAAAGTTAATATGATCCTAGACAAGGCAACGATGTCCATACAACATAAGTCTAAGACTTTGACTTTTAGAGAGTTTTGGGTAGATATCTTATATATATATATGTCACGACCCCCGTTTAGAGGACCATGACCGGCACAGACACATGGAATATCCCTATGCCTGTAAGCCTTATCACCTAATTGACAAAATATCTATTATTGAAAATACATCCACATGCAGTATAATACCATGGCTACACCGAAAGGCCTATCCTAGGCAAGCAAATCCACGGCCAGTGCTGCTTCAGGATATAGATATAGGAAAACACACATAATATATATAACCTGTATACTGGCTAAACATCCGAAGATGCTGCCTATCCTATTCACATGCAACAGATATATATATATATATATATATATATATATATATATATATATATATATATTGAAAGCAAAATTTCCCTGTAACGCAGTAAAATAAATCCTGACCTTTAAGGTGTGTGAAGCTGACAGTTCTAGATTTAGTAATACAATATAATTGGATACGTCTACCCTTTACTTTATGATACATGATAAAGTAAATTAAATTACAATTACAATTCATTCACCCACATGAACAAGTTGTGGGTCTTGGAAAGTTTTGTTCGTTCCTCGCACCACCGAGACTTCTTCTACCTGTACTTAACCTGTCTCTGTGTAGTAAAAATGTGGTGTGAGTCTTAACCACGTGACTCAGTGAGGACTCTCCCATCCCCGGCGCAAGGCGGGTACCTTACCGCTGGGACTGGGAGTCATACACAATCACATGTACAAACAACTAGTTACTGTGAGTTAGCATGCATTCTTGGTGATCATACAATAACAGAAATTTCACCCAAACACCCACATGCATTTAATAATTGTAAACATGCAGCAGTTTATTCCACGTCATCAATCAGCAAGTAAACATGTAACATATAGTGCTGGCTTCTACTTACCGGTCTTCTCACGTTCAACATGTTTAAATCAACAAAACGTGTGGTGACGTAGTCCTGTACGTTACCACTATGCTGCACAATCAACAATTATATACAACCACAGACAATTTATACATACACACAGATGCTAAACATACATCTACTTAATCTCCCCAACTCTGGGGTTTCTACTAGCCACTACGTGGCTTTTCTTCTTCAAACCCGTGCACTCGGGCTACTAGCCACCACGTGGCAAAACATACTTAACCCATTCACTTGGGTACTGGTCACCTCGTGACAATTCTGTTAATCAAACAATACTTAACCCATTCACTTGGATACTAGTCACCTCGTGACAATTCTATTAATCAAACACAATCAACTTCTATCTATCAAACAACTTATACATAGCCACCACGTGGCACGTCCTGACCCCTTACTGCGGGGCAATAGCTTGAGCCCACTCGTCCATTACCCAACTAGGCCACATGGCGGGCACGGCACGACGTCTCGAAGCATGGCCACTGACACACCCTGGACCAACTCCACGGGATGATTTCTCTTTTACTAGGTTAGGCTCACAATTCACCCATAGGTTCCTCCCGTGTCTCCTTACCTTAGTCTCACATATTAATAGGATTCTTTGTATCTTTCCCGAAGGATCAACAATTCTTCTCCTTGTTAATATGGACAAGTATCCTTAACAGGATATTACTGATATACCCGTCTAGATGCACTCTATGAGCCTCAAGCTATCGTCATAGCATTATAAAACCTTTCTGACCCTATTGCCAGGATAGGGCAATGACCATCGTCATGGTGATTATAAAACTGAGGTCTCAAGTGCCATCTGACGTTGTTCTAGTCGATGCCTCACATCGCTAGCATAATCAAATCCGAAACCCACCAATAACTCCCTTTGCATGATTATAATTTAAGTCACCGTCGTGACGAGTTTTCAAAATAAAAGCTTAGTCCTTCCGTACAAGGACTCTTGCCACCGTCGTGGGAAAAGATTAAATAAATACTCATCATGCCTCCGGAGTGTGTGAGTTGGATTTGTAACACATCAATCATAGCAAACAATTACACTCAACTCCTATGTCTTCCTATCCAAGCTACTTTCCACAACCTATTTTCTAGTTCTTTCATTCTTTTAGCATTCTATATCTCTAGCTAACACATACCAGACAAGCAGAGAATGTACATACTCATGTAATCCACATAAGCATACAACCCTAGGAGCAAAGATGGAAGAGCCCTCACCTTGGCCAACCTTCCATGCAATCCTCTCCTGTAACTTAAGTCTCCTCGGAGTTCCTGTTGCACTCAATCGTGTGTCGTTGTTCCTATATGAACAACATTTACTTCATTAAGGTTATTACTTAGCTTAACTTGTTATTTATCTCTCCATTACTCTCACGTGTAGTCCATGGTTGCCACAGAGTCAAGCTCTTGGTCTTATTGGACTTCTCTATCCCGACTTATGTGTATCCTTCCTCGGACACTTGACTTACTCGCATATAACACTCTACTTGAGTGTTTCACATACTTGGATTTGAGTACTAGACCTCTATCTAACTTATATTCGCATCTAAGGAAGCTTATCTAGCTTGGTTGGAAGGAATCCAAATTCTAGGAAGGTCTAAGCATTTTAATTCAACTTGTGTTTCTACTTGGGTTCTAGAAAATCTAGTTTCTAAACCTCAATATACCTCCAATTCATCCTACTTAAGGTTTCCTAATAATTATGAGGGAATAAAATTACCATTTTAGAATTTGGTCACCTACCCAAATGCCAAATTTTTATGTTTTTGTTAATTATGGAACAAATGAGAATAATTGAACAATGATACTTATCAAAGGAACACCTCAAACTCTTCTCGTTCATCCAACCACATTATTCATATGAATACAGTAATATGTTGATACGGCTCAAATTAATTACACATTAGACAAGTTAAAGCTCTTTACGTCAATTCAAAATTAATAATTAACATTGTATTTTTCTTAATAACTAAAATTCATTATATTTGAATATACAAAATTCTTTTTTTTACAAGCTCAAATCTTTTATGGAAAGAGAAAACGTAATAGTGGAGAATTGATCCTATGCTCTCCTTGAGAAACAAGAAGGTACCTAAAATAATTCTTGATGCTTGATAACATATTTAGAATTATTCTAGGGTGTGTAAGATTGAAAAGAAGAGGTTTGGAGCCCTCAACATCACCCTTAAAATGTAGTTGGGCAACCCGAGCAGAGACCCGACACGTTAACGTCAAGGTTCAAACTTAGTAACCTCGGCCTAGCTCTTCACGGGTCTTGTTCAGCTAATATTTCAACTATATAATTTTAATAATATCAATCCAAGCCTATTTACTCAAATCCAAGCTCAATCCTAATTATCAACAATTTTCCCCAATTTAGAAATAATTATAATTTCAACCCCAAATCCTTCCAAATTCGAATTTGGGAAAATTCGAGAATATAATCTCGATTCCTAACCCAACTAAGTGTTCAAGAAAACTTTCTAAGTCTCAATCTACCCTCGAAACAACCCAATCAAAGGAATCCCTAAAAATGGAGAAATTGAGGGTTTAGAATGAAATTGGGGTTACCAACCTTGATTCGATTGGTGGGAGGTGTGGAAGATGTTGTAGTTGAGCTCCGGTGGTCGAGGCCGGCGTTGACTAGCTTTCCTCCGACGAGTTCTCCGGCGAGCTTTCCTCCTCCTTCCCCCTTCTCTCTCTACCTCTAGGATCTTTCTCTCTCTTCCTTCTTCTTCCCACGACACTCATGCGTCCCCTCTCTTCTCTCCTTTTCTTTCATTTTCTTTTTCCTTTCTTTTCTTCCTTTATAATATATATATATATATATATATATATATTTACATACCTACCCCACGTCAAACCCACCCATTTTTTCTTAAAAATAATAATAATTACAATTAAATAATTAAATAATAAATAAATATTATTAAAAATAAATTAATTTATAATTAAATAAATAATGACTAATATATAGTTTTAATTTAATCCCTTTCCCTACTTAATTCAGGTTTTCAATTCCTTAGGTCCCGAATTAAATCCTAAAAATTATTTTCTACTTCTTTTCTTTCCCTTTTATTTTATTTTAAACCTCGAAAAAAAAATTTCGGGTATTACAATCATCGAAAAAAAATTTCTTTCCGGTTTCTTTTAACTTTCATATCTTTTTTTATATTCTTTTTAAAGTTTTAAATTCCTAACCCCGAAATAAATCATTCTTTAGTCTTCAAAATTTTTAAATAAATCATTCTTTAATCCTTGAAATTTTCCAGGGTATTACAATATATATATATATATATATATATATATATGTATTATATCCTTAAACTAGATTTTTATGGTGGTTGAGGGAACAAAAGTGCCGATCGAGAACACGTATTGTATGCTAGTTATTCGAAGCTAAGTAATGGTTTTGTATTGAGCGACTTTGGGAAGATGTCTTTAGAATTTATTAGATAAATTATTGAGTTAGGCAAAGGAGAAAGTGATGTGTGTGGAGGAAGAAATTATAAAGATGATTTTTCAATTTACTATAGACATTTGGAATTAATGGTGAAATATCTCGGAGAAATTTGTTTGATATAGTCAGTGTAAGGTTAGTGAAGAAGACTTGCTAGTATCTTTGATTCCGTTATTAGGAAAATGTTTCCTATGATATAGGAGACCTTAAAAACTAATGAGGCACATAAGAACTATTTTGAGAATGGCAAAGCTTGTAGAAGACTAGTTCATAGTTGGAAGCTTACAATATGGATCTAAGTTATGTAGTAGTAAATATTTCGGGTAATGATTTCCAACTAAAGCTTAGTGAATTTATGAAAAGTTGGGAATAAAATGTTAAATATTTTTCCTACCTTGTTGACCTTATTTCATTTAGTGATTGAAAATATATATGCTTTTTAGAATTCTTGACAAAATCTAATTATCTCAACACCACAGGTGTTAGTATCTTTATTAAAGGTAAGGAAACCATACATGTGATTTCAAAGTAACTGAAACCATTGTGTCACGACCCCCTATCGGACGTCCGTGACCGGCACGGGAAGTAGGATTTCTCCTATCCCGTAAGCCTCTAATCCCTGATTGAGATTTCCACATGTTTATAACTACCCTTTTCTAATACAAACAATATATAACGTATATGGTCATTCTTTTCTAATATACATATTGATCACGCGCTTCAGGGCGGGTGATCTATCCTATTCACATGCAGAAGCCCTGTATACAGTCATACATATATTCAATCACACGCTTACATATAGTTTACATTACATATTGATCACACGCCTCAATGCGTGTAATCTATCCTATTCACATGCGGAAGCCATATTTTCACACAAACAGGTATTCAATCACACATACATATAATTTACGTATTGATCACACGCCTCAATGCGTGTGACCTATCCTAGTCGCATGCATAAGTCATATACGTATATACATGATATATATTATATCATAGCCTATATTCCCATCACCAAGACCTAACTTTAATCTGTATGAAGCCGACAATGCTAGAATTCAAGTGTGACATATATATATACACAGCAGATGTAAACGTACATACGCCACGCCGAAAAAGGATTCATATATATATATATATATATATATATATATATATACATCGCAACATATATACATAATCAAAATAACTACCAACGCGAACAAAGCGTGCGGTCTTCAGAGTTGTCCGCCTCCTTGAGAAGAAGTGGACGCGTTCCCGACTCCTGAACCACATGTATCTGAAACATGTAAACAGGGGGTGAGTCGAACAGACTCAGTGAGAAGCTCCCTCATCCCTGGCGTAGCAGCGGGTACCATTACAGCTGGGGGAAGGGAGCAACCACAACCACATGCGCATGAAACAAATTTATATTGTGACCTTAAATATGATCATGCAATCAATATATCATGTTCACAATTAAAAATCCTAATTCATGCTCCTAACATGTTTATTAATCCGCATGTAAACCAATCATAAACATATATCATATCTTTTCATAAGTCAAACATAGTTATGCTCGTAGGCATTCACTTTCTGTCTCCTGCATTATGCTAAGAGAGATACTGGCCCAAAGGCATTCACTTTCTGTCTCCCGTGTTACCCTAAGAGAAATACTGGCCCGAAGGCAATGTCTTATTCGAACCAAGTTGATCATCCTACCTACGGTATCATATAAGGCTCAGTGAGCGACAATAGCACATATACACCTTGTGATTAATCATATAAGCACATATACTATTGCACGTTGACTACTTACTTGCAAATCATACACGCGTAACACAAATTTATTCATATAAATATATTCCATATATCAATTTGCACAAAATAGAGCAAACCACATTTTCCACGTAGTCATCCAACCCTGTGGGGGCAGGGATGGGAGAGCCCCTCACCTCGTTGGCCCTCCTGATCAGTACTGGGAGTGCCTGTAGCTCCAATCACTCTGTGGTGCCCTATACACATTATATTTAAGAAATTTAGAACGCGTAACTAAGCATCTACCATGCACGTGTCATGCTAATGCTTATGCACCCTTTAGCTATTTTCCAAGAATTAATTATTTAGTTTGTTACGTCGTCTTATTTGCTCTTTCTGAAAGTCCATAATGCCCCATATTCGACTTTCACACTTTCGAGCCATTTAGAACCTCTAATTGCTTAGGTTAGAGATTTCCACTTGTCCAAATTTCCCTTCATGTGTTCATATGAGTATTTAATTAATAAAAGAATTAAATTCACGGTTCAAAAGAGGCTCTAGCTTACTCATTCCACCGTCTCCCTTATTCGCCGAGTAAAAGCTTAATTACTACCTTTTTAATTATATATAAAAAATATAATGGGGTATAATTAGAGCCTTTGAACCAATTTAGTGGGTCTTAGGTGTCCACCACGGACTAGACCGAGGTGTTCAACCCACCGCACAGCTCTTTACGGTACTGTGGCTTAGTATTTCGCCTCTTTTACACCGGATTGGGTTCCAGTCGAGACGGTAAATACTCGAGCTTTATTCCCTTGACTATTTCCAGCATCCATAACACCTATATTACTCCAATCCAAGCCTATTCATGCTTCGAACTATAAATTTCGAATTTTAGAGCAATTTCCTAACCCATTTTTTCCTAATTTCCATACCCTGTCAAATCCTACGGTTTAACTTCGATTCTGAACCTCATTAAGCTTTCAATAACACCCACTAAGCTCAAATTAAACCCCTAAATGCCCCGATTAGAAGTATTTGAAGAATTCTTTAAATACCCAAAATTGGAGAAATTGGGGTTTTGGAGGATTGGGGCTTTCTCACCTTGATTCAATTGGGTAGAAAGCTTGGTGGGGATGGAAGAAGACTCCAGCCACCTTTTTCGGTCACCGGCGCACGTTCTCCGTCGAGAAACCGGCCCAAAACCACCGTGCTCCACCTTCTCTTGCTCTTGGGTCCGTTGCTCTCGTGCTTGGCTACCTGGTTTTTGCTTATGCGTGCTTCTTTCTTTTTTTCTATTTTAATGTGTGTGCTTTAAATGAATAAGGATGGGGGTTGGTGTGTGTGAGTGTGATGGGGGGTCACGTGGCCCCCCATATATTTTAATATATATATATATATATATATATATGACTTCCGCATGCGACTAGGATAGATCACACGCCTTGAGGGGTGTGTTCAATATGTAAATTATATATATGTGTGTCTGAATACCTGATTGTATGAAAATATGGCTTCCGCATGTGAATAGGATAGATCACACGTATTGAAGTGTGTGGTCAATATGTAAACTATATGCAAGCGTGTGATTGAATATATGTATGACTGTACAAAGGATTTCTGCATGTGAATAGGATAGATCACCCGCCCTGAAGCGCGTGATCAATATGTATACTATATGTACGTGTGAGTGATTATGTGTATATGTATAGACTGAAGCGGCGTTGAGCGAGCCGTGGATTGCACGTTACTTAGGTCATCGGATATGGATGACCATAAATACTATATATTGTTTGTATTAGAAATGGGTAGTTATAAACATATGAAAATGTCAATCAGGGAATTAGAGGCTTATGAGATAGGAGAAATCCTACTTCCCGTGCCGGTCACGGACGTCCGATAGGGGGTCGTGACAAACTTGGTATCAGAGCCTGGTTATCTTTAAAATGTATGAAGCCATAGGTATGAACGGGTGTTGGTTTACACCTCGTTGTGAACCCGGGCGCAACGTGGGAGTAAAAAGAAACTTGTGGAAGTACCTAGGAAATTGTGTCAACCTTTCTTTCTACTCTCTTTGATATGAAATATCATTGATATACGTGTACTCAATAGGTGTGGTCCTTGTAAAGTATAGGGATGCCACCAACCACGAGACAGGCTAGGGGTGGAGGGAGAACTCCTGCTGAAATTGATCGAGAATCAGTTCGGGAGGAGGGAATGCCCACTCGAGGCCGAGGTAGAGGTCGTGCTCGAGGTCGAGGTAGAACACAAGTGAGAGGGGAAGAGAGGAGACAGTCACCAGAACCTCAACCTCAAGTAGAGACAGGTCCACCTTCCGTGGCGGAAATGCTCACGGCAAGATTTCAGGAACTAAGAGAGGAGATGACGAGACAAATACAGAGGGAAGTACGCCGATTAGTAGTCGGCGAGGAAGAACAAGAGAGAGTTCCTAGCAATCAAGAGATGGAGGTTGTTGAGGAAGAGGATAAGGAATGGCAACAACCACAGGAAATGCCTCGTCAAAATTGGGCACATGCTGAGGTGCTCAGGGCATGAGTTAGTGGAATTAGCTTCATTCCAGCTGAGGGGAGCTGCCAGACTATGGATAGAGTCCGTACAGACCAGGTATTCAAGAAGGGTAGCACCGATGACCTAGGAAGATTTTCAGAGGGAATTCCTGGGTCGGTTTCTATCTGAAGGCACCAAAGATGCGAAGCGTCAGCAATTCGAGGAGTTGTGGATGACGCCTAACATGACTGTGACGGAGTATGAATTACTTTTTACAGAACTAGCTCAATTCTCACCTGAGTTGGCTCCTGATGAAGAGGCAAGGATCAAGAGATTCATACACCGTCTCACGGAGCCGTTATTTACTGCTTTGTTACCCCAGAGGAGACAATTTGAGACTTTAGCTCAAGCAGCAGACTGTGCCAGAATGATTGAAACCAGGAAGAGGTACGGGACTTCTGTTGATCCGAAAGTCAAGTTAATTACAGGCAGTGACAACCAAGGAGGTGGAAGTAAGAAGAGGAAGACAACAGGTGGAGGTGTAGGATATTCAGGGTCTGTAGGAGGACAATCCTCAACTACCACCCATGAAACAGGTACAAGAGGTAACTTTCAAGGGGGACAGAGAGTGCAAGAGGATGGAAATGCCGATAAGACAAGGCCCCAGTGTGCGACTTGCGGCAGATTTCATTTTGGAATATGTCGGAGACTGATAGGTGGGTGTTACAACTGCGGCCAGGTGGGCCATATGGCTAGAGAGTGTCCAATGAGAAAAGAGGGTACAAGTGTGAGAAGCAATCAGACGCCGAGGGGTACACCTATTCCAGCCCCACCAGTGAGAACCGTACCACCACAGACAGCAAGTACAGGTGCAGCTAGAGGCCGTGGTGCAGGATCTAGTGGTAGAGGGCCAGGGGCAGTAGGTGGAGGACAAGCGCGGGTATTTGCACTTTCCCAGTAGGACGCTCATGCATCAAATGCAGTTGTGACAGGTACCCTTATTGTTTGCTCTCTTGAAGCACGAGTTCTGTTTGATTCCGGCTCCACTCATTCTTATGTGTCACATGCATTCGCTTCTAAATTCAACAAAAGTCCGTCTAGAATGAAAGAAACAGTACTGGTCTCTACTCCAATGGAAGAATCGGTACAAGTAAAGTATGTGCACAAGTCTTGCATTGTGGAGGTCGATGGTCATGAGACTGTGGTAGACCTTCGGTTGTTGTGTATGGTTGACTGGATGTAATCCTCGGAATGGATTGGTTGTCATCTTGCCATGCAGTTGTGGACTGCAGGGCTAAATGTTTGAAATTCAATATGCCAAACGAGGAGCCTTTTGTGATACGGGGTAACGGAGCTGCACCGTATCCAAGCTTGATCTCGGCTTTGAAGGCATCCAAATTACTTGTAAAGGGATGTAAAGGGTATTTGGCCTTGGTTAAGGATACCACGAAAGCAGTACTTTCACCGACTCAAGTACCGGTAGTGCGAGAGTTCTTGGACGTGTTTCCAGAAGAATTGCCGGGGTTGCCGCCCGATCGTGAGATTGAATTTGAAATTGAGCTGCAACCTGGCACCCAGCCTATCTCCACACCACCTTACTGAATGGCTCCGAAAGAGTTGAAGGAGTTACATACGTAGTTGCAAGAATTGCTTGACAAGGATTTTATAAGACCCAGCTTCTCTCCTTGGGGTGCACCGGTCCGTTTTGTGAAGAAGAAGGACGGATCTTTGCGGTTGTGCATCGATTACCGGAAGTTAAATAAGGTGACGATCCGCAATCAATACCCACTGCCGAGGATAGATGACCTGTTTGATCAGTTGCAGGGTGCGAAGCGATTTTCCAAGATTGATTTGCGATCTGGGTACCATCAATTAAAGATTCGAGAATCAGACATACCTAAAACCGCATTCCGGACCCGATATGGACATTATGAGTTCTTGGTGATGTCTTCCGGATTAACTAATGCTCCTGCAGCGTTCATGGACATGATGAACAGGGTCTTTAAACCATTTCTGGACCGATTTGTCATTTTCTTCATTGATGACATCTTGGTTTATTCTAAGAACTCTGAAGAACATGCAGACCACTTGAGATTAGCATTGCAGAAGTTGAGAGAGGAGAAATTGTATGCCAAGTTCTCCAAGTGTGAATTCTGGCTTGACAGAGTTGCCTTTTTGGGTCACGTGGTATCATCAGAGGCAATCCACGTTGATCCAAGTAAGGTAGAGGCGGTGAAGAATTGGTCCCAGCCTACCTCTGTTAATGAAAGTCGCAGTTTCTTGGGCTTGGCTGGATATTATAGAAGATTTGTGCAGGACTTCTCTAAGGTTGCTGCCCTTATGACTAAGTTGACTCAGAAGGGAGTGAAGTTCATATGGGATGAAAAGTGTGAGCAGAGTTTTCAGAAGCTGAAAGACAGCCTCACTACCGCTCCGGTGTTGGCATTACCTGAAGGCACAGGAGGCTATGTGGTATACTGTGATGCGTCGAGGATCAGGTTAGGGTGTGTCTTGATGCAGCATGGCAAGGTAATTGTGTATGCATCGCGACAACTGATGAAACATGAGAAGAACTACACGACTCGCGACCTCGAAATGGCGGCTGTAGTATTTGCTTTGAAAATATGGAGACATTACTTATATGGTGAGACTTGTGAAATCTATACAGACCACAAAAGCCTCAAATACATTTTCGAGCTGAAAGACTTGAACTTGAGACAATGCCGATAGTTAGAGGTGTTGAAGGACTACGACTGCACGATCTTGTATCATCCAGGAAAGGCTAATGTGGTAGCCGATGCTCTGAGTCGGAAATCCATGGGCAGTCTTGCTCATATTAGTGAAGAAAGGAGACCGTTGATTAGAGAACTGCACGAGCTAGAACAAACGGGAAATCAGTTTGACATTGGGAATTCTAACTCACTTTTAGCTCATTTACAAGCTAAGTGCTCTCTGGTAGAAGAGGTGAAAGCCAGACAGGATGAAGATACCGACCTCAAGCAAATCAAGGATACTGTAACTAATGAGAAGGGGGACGACGTCCGATTCTCTATTGATGATTTCGGGATACTTCGGTTGGAGGGATGGTTGTGTGTCCCTATGGTTGATAACTTGAAAGAAAGAATCTTTCAAGAAGCACACTGGACAGCTTATACAATCCATCCTGGAGCAAATAAAATGTATCACGATCTGAAACAGTTGTAATGGTGGAATGGCATGAAGAGGGATGTTGCAAACTATGTAGCCAGGTGTTTAGTGTGTCAGCAAGTCAAGGCTGAACCCCAGAAGCCCGCCAGAACGTTACAACAGATAGAAATACCTGAGTGGAAATGGGAGAGGGTAACGATGGATTTTGTAACCGGGTTGCCAAGATCTCAACGTGGATATGATTCGGTTTGGGTGATAGTGGATCGCATGACTAAGTCCGCGCACTTTCTGCCAGTTAAGACCACTTACGGAGTGAGTCAATATGCACAGATTTATCTATCAGAAATCGTTAGACTGCACGGTGTGCCAGTGTCCATAATATCTGATAGAGGGCCACAGTTCACTTCCAGGTTTTGGAAGTCATTGCAGGAAGTGTTCGGAACTAAAGTTGATTTGAGTACTACGTTCCACCCACAGACCGACGGACAATCAAAAAAAACCATTCAGATCCTTGAAGACATGCTTCGGGCGTGTATTATGGATTTCAGCGGAAGTTGGGAAAGGTATTTACCTTTGGCTGAGTTTGCATACAATAACAGTTATCAAGCAAGTATCCAAATAGCACCTTTCGAGACGGAAGTACATATTCATGTAATCTACATAAGCATACAACCCTAGGAGCAGAGACGGAAGAACCCTCACCTTGGCCAACCTTCAATGCAATCCTCTCCTGTAACTTTAGTCTCCTCAGAGTTCCTGTTGCACTCTATCGCGTGCCGTTGTTCCTATAAGAACAACATTTACTTCATTAAGGTTATTACTTAGCTTAACTTATTATTTATCTCTCCATTACTCTCACATGTAGTCCATGGTTGCCACAGAGTCAAGCTCTTGGTCTTATTGGGCTTCTCTATCCCAACTTGTGCGTATCCTTCCTTGGACACTTGACTTACTCGCATATAACACTCTACTTGAGTATTTGCATTTAAGGAAGCTTATCTAGCTCGGTTGGAAGGAATCCCAATTTTAGGAAGGTCTAAGTATTTTGAATCAACTTGTGTTCCTACTTGGGTTCTAAGAAATCTAGTTTCTAAACCTCAATATACCTCCAATTTATCCCACTTAAGATTTTCTAATAATTATGAAGGAAGGAGGTTGAAATTTTAGAAATTGGATTTCATTGTTCCGCAAGCTTCCACTCTTGAGAAACGAGAAGGTACTTAAAATAATCCTTGATTCTTGGTAGCATACTTAGAATTATTTTAGGGTGTTTAAGATTGAAAAGAAGAGGTTTGGAGCCCTCAACATCATCCTTAAAGTGTATTTGGGCAAATCGAGCAGGGACCTGGCACGTTAACGTCAAGGTTCAACCTTAGTAACCTCGGGCCAGCTCTTCACGGGTCTTGTTCAGCTAATATTCCAACCATAAAATTTCAATAATATCAATCCAAGCCTATTTACTCAAATCCAAGCTCAATCCTAATTATCAACAATTTTTCCAAATTTGGAAATAATTATAATTTCAATAATATCAATCCAAGCCTATTTACTCAAATCCAAGCTCAATCCTAATTATCAACAATTTTCCCCAATTTGGAAATAATTATAATTTCAACCCCAAATCCTTCCAAATTCGAATTTGGGCAAATCCGAGAATATAATCTTGATTCCTACCCCAACTAAGTGTTCAAGAACACTTTCTAGGTCTCAATCTACCCTCGAAATAACTCAATCGAATGTCAATCGAAGAAATCCCTAAAAATGGAAAAATTGAGGGTTTAGAATGAAATTGGGGTTACCAACCTTGATTTGATTGGTGGGAGGTGTGGAAGATGTTGTAACCGAGCTCCAGTGACTTTTCCCGACGTCGGCTAGCTCTTCTCCGACGAGTTTCCGGCGGAATCCCCCTCTTCCCTTTCTTCCTCCTTCATGCGTCCTCTCTCTCTCTCACTCTCCTCCATTTTCTTTCTCTTCTTTCCTTCTCTCGGTTATCTTTCCTCTCTTTCTCTGTCACGACCCCAAATCGAGAGTACGTGACCGGCACGGGGATAGGCTTTTACCCCTAAACCTGTAAGCCTTACCCTGTAAACATGACTATAACTACCTTGCTATACAATCAATATATATACATCATACTAGTGGCCACACCTCACTGGTGGCCTAATTAACCTGTAATCCGCGGTTCGCTCAATACCGCTTCAGCTCAGTCCAGTGTATAGATATATTTATCAGCACTCATAATGTAAATATTAAAATCATATTGACCGTACGTCTCAATACGTACGATCTATCCTATTCACATGCAGCAAGCACACATAATATATATCCATATCATATTGACCGTACGCCTCAATGCGTACGATCTATCCTATTCACATGCAGAAGTTTATATATATATATATATATAAACATATATCCTAGTTTATCCTCAAACTGGACCCTGTCTTTAAGTGCATGTGAAGCCGACAATTCTAGAGTAGGTACATATTAAAAGCTGTAAATATATATACACAACTCTTACAACTTCAAAATAAGCACAACAAGAGAAATCAAAATAATCAAAAAGGTGTCCACCCACGCGAAACAAGTGCGTTAGGATGGTCTGATGTCCATATCACTTTCCGGACGTCGATGCCTGCCCGATCCTCGGCGTAGCGACGGGTACCACTACAGCTGGGGAAAGGGAAACACCCACAATCACATGCGCATGAAAGTCCAGCTTATCGCATGTTATATTACGATCAGGCAATATTAATATAACATCATATCAAAGATAAACCTACGGATCATGCTCCTCTATCATACTTCTCATAAGCAAACAATCATACTTAACATATCATCTGAAAACTGTAAATCAATCAACTGACCCTAGTACCAGGCTAGGGCAATGGCCTCAATGGGCAATTTCTTTAAATCTTTAACTGACCTTAGTGCCAGGCTAGGGCAATGGCCTCAACGGGCAAATCTTTTATGTCTTTTACTGACCCTAGTACCAGGCTAGGGCAATGGCCTCAACAGGCAAATGCTTTACTCTTTAACTGACCCTAGTGCCAGGCTAGGGCAATGGCCTCAACGGGCAAAACTTTTAGTCTTTTACTGACCCTAGTGCCAGGCTAGGGCAATGGCCTCAAAGGGCAAATGTTTTAACTTGTTTCTCTTCCCAAGCTTTCAGCTGGGATCCTGACTCTATCTACCCATTACTATCCTATACTGACTTTACCTAGGTAGTGTGAACATCCCTACGACTCACTAATCAATTAAGAGATCGTATTAATCCTCATATTGTTCCTGAACCCTTGGTTTAGATCATAACCTAGCTCTAAGGTCTTCCCTAAGTTCAATTGCCATAAAACGTCGACGTTTACTAACAACTTCGATACGATTTCTTCAATGAGTTTCTAATTAATAGGGTAAACCAAACCTTGGACTCAATCAACAACTTACCCCCATGCTCGTACTGTTCGGCGTATCTCATGTCATCACATGGATACCCTTCAGTACCTATTTACCTGTAGTCAAACACACATATAGTAATACTTCCATATATAACAGTTTAGGAACAACAATAGCATTTTAACCACTAAATAATTCTTACAAATAGGCAAGTAGGTAAACCACATATCCACATCCTCAATCAACCCTGTAGGGCAAGGATGGGAAACCCCTCACCTGGATGACTTCCTTGTGCTTGTCCTGGAGTAACTCCCGCTCCAGACGAATTGTGGTTTCCTAACAATCGCATTCACGTGGTTAACAATCTTAACTATATGCAACTCATATGCATATGGAATGCTCATGCCTAAAAATGCACCTAAATGTCGCCAAGAACCGAGTTCTTGGTCTTATCCGTCTTCCCTCTCTTCCATGAGAGTCTTAAGTGCTACACACTTGGTTTCGTATAATTATCGCTCACCTTGAATTGATTTTGGAGCCTTGGATTTGAGTTACTAAACCTCGATATGCTTCTAAATTTTCTTACTTAAGGTTTCCTAATAATTACGAAGGAATTAAATTGCCATTTTAAGTTTTGGACTTTATTGTTCCGCAAGTTTCCATCATTGAGAAACAAGAAAGTACCTAAAATAATTCTTGATGCTTGATAACATATTTAGAATTATTCTAGGGTGTTTAAGATTGAAAAGAAGAAGTTTGGAGCCCTCAACATCACCCTTAAAGTGTATTTGGGCAATCCGAGCAGGGACCCGGCACGTTAACGTTAAGGTTCAACCTTAGTAACCTCGGGCCAGCTCTTCACGGGTCTTGTTAAGCTAATAATTCAACAATATAATTTCAATAATTCCAATCCAAACCTATTTACTCAAATCCAAGCTCAATCCTAATTATCAATAATTTCCCCAATTTATGAATGTTTAGAATTTTCAACCCCAAACCCTTTCAAATTCGAATTCGGCTAAACCCGAGGGTATAGCCTCGATTCTTACCCTAACTAAGTGTTCAAGAACACTTCCTAGGTCTCAATCTACCCTCGAAATAACACAATCGAAGGTGGATCGAAGAAATCCCTAAAAATGAAGAAATTGAGGTTTTCGAATGAAATTGGGGTTACCAACCTTTGATTCGATTGGTGGAAGGTGTAGGAGACGTCGTACCCGAGCTCCGGTGACTTTTCCGGCGTCAGCTAGCTCTCCTCGATCACTTTTCCGGCGAACCCACCTCTTCTTCATTTTCTCCTTCCACGCCTCTTCTCCCTCTCTCTCTCTACTTTCTCTCTCTCGTTTTCCCCTTCTTTCTTTCTTTCTATCCGTCTCTCTCTCTTTTATTCTTTCTTCCTTCTTTCCTTTCTTTTTCCTTTTATTTCTTTTACTTACTTCCTTTCTTTTTTTCTTTTCAAAACATACGGCACCTACCCCCCTTAATTAACTAAAATAAATAATTAAATAAATAATAAATAAAATCATTAATAATTAAATAATTAATTAGAATTAAAATAAAATACTAATAACAATAATTAAAATAAAGAAGAGGTGGAAAAATATCCCCAATTAAATCCCTCCTCTTTCCAATAAAATCTTATTCTTTTATGTCCCAATCTAAATACCTAAAATTATTTCCTACTCTCTTTTTCTCATTTAATTCAGGTTTCCAATTCCTTAGGTCCTGAATTAATTCCAAAAATTATTTTTTACTTCTTTTTTTCTCCTTTCATTTCATTTTAAACTTTGAAAAAATTTCTCGGGCATTACATTCTTTTTTTTCCTTTTCTTTCTTTATAACCCACGTATCCCCCACCCCAATTTATTAATAATAATAATAATAAAATAAATAATAATATATATATGTAGGGAATGGCCCGGATCCACATGACCCGGCCCGACCCAGGGACCTAAAAGAAAACCTAAAATAAATCCAGGCAAAAATATAAATATTGCGGAAGCTACTAACCTGGACGCCAATGCTAAGACCTTGGATCTTGCCAGTGCCTCTGCTCCACCAGGGCTGACCTCCAATCGATGATCTCCGAAAAGGGCCGCACCAAACGGAGAACTCTACCTACGAGAGGTAGAGCCACATGTCCACAACTGATGCACGGAAGATGACTCTAGAGAAAGAGAAAATTATACTGTGTGGGGTTTCCAAAACGGGACCCCCCCCTTTCCAACACATGGAATGAGCAACTAGAAAGGTGTGGAGTCACTCCTATTTATAGGAGGATGAGAGAGCTCCCATCATTGACGCAAGCAATGTGGGACTTGGAATGTGAACATAATATCATGCTTCCATCATGATCACCTAGCCCACTTTGGGCCACGAGTACGGGCTCGTGTGACCTCCGATGAGAGTCATTTTCGTTTCATTCTCTTCGTCTCTCTACGAGCTTTCCAACGAATCCTCACTCGACCCGATCGGACTCCCACATGGGCGGATATTTAGTCCCGAAGACCCCAATATATCCAACATACTCCCATTCGCACATGGTGGGAGGCCCATGACTATCCTTATCACAAAGGACTTCTCTATTTCTCTTTTTCTCGTCGTCTTCTTTCATACTCCGTGTCAGTCATGACCGCTTGGCACGATATGTGGGAGCCTTATACTAGAAGCCTGTTAGGGCCCAGCTATAAGTGATGCGACAACCCAAGTGTCTGATGATGTGACCACATGTCTCACCGAAAAATAGTGCCATGGGTTCCCTAGACGTGTTCATATACATGGCTAGTCCAATCCCTCTAAGTCTACAATAAGACTAGGACTTCAGTCACACTCAGTTGCGATAGGTATCCACAACCATGAGAACCTCAAAGGGATCAGATAATGGGTCGACCTCAGGATACTATCACACATGCATATGTCAACACAATCTTCCTTTCGACCTCTTATCAGTTCAATCAAAGATAGCTGCTACCTCTTATCAGTTCAATCAAAGATAGCTGCTTTCCTGACAGTCTTCCATCAGGCCGTATTTTTCCATAGCCTCTTGGAAAGGTATCAAAGTAGCAGGCATTACCTCATCTCTTCATGACAGAGTCAAAGTGCATAAGGGTACCCTTTGAAAGGATTGATGCATCCTTTCAGGGACTCACACAACATTGAAGCAGGGATTCATTCAGATGCTTCCCATGCGGTTCTTAAAGCACATGCGGTATGAAACGCACGTTGTGGTGTTCTCGAGCGTATCTCGATTTTGATCCTCAATCACTTACACCACACAGACCTTAGTCCAGACTCACTTAGAATCTGACCTGAGTTTGCTACCACACTTCGCTCGCTTCACATAGCGCCAAGTGGAGCACTCACGTCTGACTACAGGCATTATGAATAGCGGAAATTCATAATTCGATCATAAGACCTCATCGTCTTAGCGGATCTCATCCTAGTACACTTACTAAGGATACTTATCAATTCTCAGTGGTGTTTTCCTGTCCAACACCCGGCGCTTTTCAGCTGCCTCTGGATATTCACACTATATCCCATTTTGGTGTTAAAGGAAAAGGAACCCAAGTCTCATCTTGGCCCACACCACCTGCGTGTCCAAGGCGGTTGCTCGTGTGAGAGAGCCAACCTCCAAAGCCTGTACGACATACTTTATATGTTGTGTAATAAGTACTTCTATCAAGAAATAAAGCTTTCACAAAGCTTGTCCTCATGACATAAACTATGTTAAATCACCCTGGTTCTAAGCAATCCTGTGTATCTAAAACACTAGTTTTACGGCTTATATCTCTATACAGCCAACCCACCACTGCGGGTCCGTGAGGGTGTAGAGCCATTGCTCTATCACAGGTCATATTCTGAGGACCCTCTCTCCGGTCACTTGATGCTTAGACTGACAAAACAGGGTAGTTAACTACTGTGTAACGATGTCTCATACAAAGTTGTGTTGCGTTCTCTTTTGGTACTTAGGCTTTCTTTGGTGTAAACCATAGCTGTTTGACTTGATGAGATCAATGTCACTAGGTCAACAGGTCTGTCTGTGATCTATAAGTGACTTTAGATCTTTCAATCCAAACTGCCCTGTACTGCTGATTATCATGCAATGAACTCCATGTCCCTAGTGGACAGAGAAATGCATAATCCTTACTTGCCTCTCTGCAAGATGGTTATAGTGCTTAGCAAAGCACACCAAGACGTGGATGTCCTCTCGTCCAAGTCTCTTACCCAATCGACATCAATGTGTGGCCCGCCGTTTGCGAGTCACTAATATGATGAAAACAACTGATTGTCAGCAGCGCCCTACAAGTACCTCAAAACACTCTAAACAGTGTGTTTGACCTAGGTTTGACTGATAATGGCTCATGAAGTCGACTACAAAGGGTACGTTGGAGCGAGTATAATCCTCATTATACTTCAAGCTACCAACTTCGTATATAAAAATTCTATCCAATGACTCCATCTCTGACTTAGTCTAAAGACGTCTAGCAAGACTCAAATTCTTGCCTCTTGCTACTAGCACATAACTCAGGTTCAGGTCCCCTCAAATGGAATCTGCCAAGAATCTCTTCTTCATAGGATTCTTGTGACAAAGTGAGTCGATTCTTGGAGCATTCTCCATGAATCTTGACTCCCACTGTCTAAACCTATTCCTTTATCTTAAAAGATGAAAGGATAGCCATCCTTAATTGGCTAAAGCAGCCTCTATGTTATTTCTAGCTGGCCATATGTCTTCTACATATAGCGTGAGGTAATGAAATACTCTCAGCTTTCTTGAAATGGATTAAGTGGTCAATTACCACGAGTCTAGATGAATATGTGAGATCTTAACAGATCCTTAGAGTCGACATACTCTGCGCTCCTGGCCTTTTGCCATGAGACCTATGTGCTTGTGCACGTAGATCATTTCATCTAGTTTGCCATACAAGAAAAGCGGTCTTGACATCCTAATCGATGTACCCCCAGACTTAGACTGGTGGCCAAAGCTAGAATCAGACTCTAACCACACAATGAACGAGAAGGTTTCGTCACAGTCAATACCTTCTTGTTGTGTGTACTTCTTCACTGTTCAATGTGCCTAGTAGTGGTCGATTGACCCATCTGCCCCCCATAACTTTTGAGAGCACACTTGTTCTCAAAATGCCTTGTGACGCGGGGCAGATCCACCAAGTCTTATACTTGGTATGTCCTTATAGACTTTGTCTTTTCTTCTTCCATCGTTTTAGTCCACCTTTTACTAGTAGGGTCGGAGAGAGCCTTCTTAGCTATCTAAGGCTCTACTTGATAATTTTGGTACTCCTCTTGGATTGTGCTTCGTGGAAGATATGCTCCTCTTAAGCATTACTCCCACTGGACTCAACAACTGGAGATGCGTCTATACGCTCCTCTCAACATGTTGAAGATCCGCCTCCTTTCAACAAAGATGCATATCCCGAAATCCATCTCCCTTGCTCTAGAAAAGTTTGTCTTAAGGACCATTACATCCTTAGACTCAAATTATGTGACCAGAGTGTCTTCATTCTCACTAATGAAGATGTATCCTTTTGAGTGACCAAGCTATCTTACCTAGACACGCTACTTGCCTCTAGGGTCAAGCTTTCCATACTCATAGGAAGGATCAAGTATGCTGTATACCCTCATGGTCTCAGCATGTTCTAATTAGGTCTTTTACCTAACTAGAACTCATAAGGAGTCACTCACATAATTTGAAAGGGCATGTGGTTAAGTACGAAGGTGACTGTTGGCAAAGCATCTCCCCAATGGGAACGTTCACCTGAGTCATTATCAACTTAACCAACTCCAGGAGCAACTCATTTTGCTGTGGAGTTTGTGGAATAGTTAGTTATCTAACAATTCCAATTTCATCACGTAACTGTGATAAAATACTAGGCCACTTGCCTTGCCCCTACGCTTATCGGACCACTGATGTTTGAGTGGACTAATTTGATGAAAGCGGGTTGTCTAGTTTCATGGTTGAATGGATTTCAGGTTGATTTGTCTATAAGGCAACGTTTACAAACTAGCATTGGGAATTTGTCCTCACAAATTCTCCTTTGCTAATACGTAATTGCATCCCACACGCATTTGCCAAATAAGTGTCTCAACCACAGAGAAAGACACAACAAATCAACTAATTGAATTACGGGAATGTAATTCAAAGTGCATCACAAGACAACCATTGTCATAAAATCAAAACTAACACTAAGGAGTCATGATAAACATGTAGATCACATTATATCCTAAATTCTCTCACGGAAAAACAGCTCAAAATAAGTTCCGTTTAGAATCTAGAACACAAAACATATATAAAGATCAAGAGTGGCCACTACGCAACTTCGTTTGTAGCTGCCCAACCTCTTAACTTTTAATAATACTTTGTTCCCACGAGGATACTTCTGCTCCCATTGGGCAGAGGACAGAACTCCATGAACCAATGTTCATGGGTGAGAAGAAAATGATTGCTGCAAACAATTTTTGCGCATAGTGCCTTATGGATTGGCCCAAGCAACATTTGACCTAGGCCAAAATCTCTTTTCCTCTCTTGCTTTTCCTTTGAACTGAGGCTACTTACATTACACTTACCCTTTCTCTTCCTAGCACCACATCTCTTGGACCCATTGTCCTTGTTCTTGGAGCATAGAGCTCTAAGTAACTTTAGCCACTTAGGCTATGTGCTCGATAGATTTTGCAACCTTATGCCACCAATCTTTGAGCACTATGTGGTGTTTAATATCATCAAGAAACTTGATGGTATTAGTGAAGGTCGGAATGACCTATATGCACTCCTAATAGGAGGGAAGAGATCTGGCAACAATTTGAACTCACTGTTTACCAGTGGGGGTGTTCAGGCTTACTCACACTCCCAAATTGTGTTTGATTTCTCCCTTAGATGCGACTTCATGCTCTTGTCAGAGCGCATTTTGGAAGCATCAAACTTGACTGTAAGCTGCCTCAGTTTGGTGGCCACAGTGTCACCATACTGGTCTCTCTAATGTGATATACACTTACAAGTTTTGTAGTTATACTATCAGTCAATCCTAAACGCTAACACTAATTACACAGCTCCTTATTACACAACACACAACTCTTGAAAATTGTAATCAACGCAAGACGAGTGTATATATAGTCAGTCTCTACATTCGAGAAGTGGGGTCAACCACTCTCAAAAATCGTCGTAATCGGAGCTACAACGGAGAAATTATGCGCGACAGAAAACTTCGCGACGCTGATCAACTGTCAGCGTTGACCAGTCAAGGGTCAACGGTTGACCTCTGGTGGTCGCTGGCGTCGTACCACACCGGCCGACCACCGTCGCTGGAAATTCGCCGGGACCGGTAACCGTCGTCGGCGGCGGTCGCTGGACCTCCGTTACCGGCGACCGCCCCCAGCAACGGCAAAGGTCGCCAGACCTCGACCGTCACCGGCGGTCACCGGTCGTCCACCGCGACCGCGCTGGTCGGCGGCGGAGACGTCCACCGGCAACAATCGGCGGTGGCGGTGCCAGTCGCCAGACCTCCACCGTCGACCGTCGGACCCCGTCGGCCGGTGGCGGTTCACGGCGGCGCTGACTGCCGGAAGTCGGCCTGCCGGCCCCCACCTGCAGCTCCGTCAGCCGCGGCTAGTCAACTCCGCCTCATCAATCAACAGTCCCCCCCCCCCCCCAAAATCAGTAGCATACATCCACAGGTATATATATAATTCGTAGGGTACACATACCTAAAATAATATATACATGCATGCAAATTAGGGGATTTTAATATTGAAAGGGGAACCTAAACATGTTTCAAGGTTTTACGGTATGGGTTACCAATCAATATTGAATTAAAAAATCAACACATAATTTAAATTCAAAAATCGTAGGACCCTACCCTACAATATATGATTATCACATGTTTTAAATCAAAATTAAAACATATAATTAAAACTGCGAACCTATTCATGTTCCTAAGTTTTAAATAAAATAAAATCATATAAATCCTAAACATGTTTCTAATCCTTTTCGGTTCATCAATCCCTGGTGAACAGAGCTCTAGCATAACTTGGCTCTGATACCAATGTAGGGAATGACCCGGATCCACATGACCCGACCCGACCCAGGGACCTAAAAGAAAACCGAAAATAAATCCAGGCAAAAATGTAAATATTGCGGAAGCTACTAACCTGGACGTCAATGCTAAGACCTTGGATCTTGCCAGTGCTTCTGCTCCACCAGGGTTGACCTCCAATCGATGATCTCCGAAAAGGGCTCACCAAACGGAGGACTCTACCTACGAGAGGTAGAGCCACATGTCCACGACTGATGTGCGGAAGAGGACTCTAGAGAAAGAGAAAATTATACTGTGTGGGGTTTCCCAAACGAGACCCCCCTTTCCAACACATGGAATGAGCAACTAGAAAGGTGTGGAGTCACTCCTATTTATAGGAGGATGAGAGAGCTCCCATCATTGACGCAAGCAATGTGGGACTTGGAATGTGAACATAATATCATGCTTCCATCATGATCAACTAGCCCACTTTGGGCCACGAGTACGGGCTCGTGTCACCTCCGATGAGAGTCATTTTTGTTTCGTTTTCTTCGTCTCTCTGCGAGCTTTTCAACGGATCCTCACTCGACCCGATCAGACTCCCACATGGGCGGATATTTAGTCCCGAAGACCCCAATATATCCAACAATATATATGTGTATGTATATATATATATACGTATATATAATAATAATAATAATAATAATAATAATAATAATAATAATGAGTAAATAATTAAATAATAAGATAACTAATAATTAATAATCATAATAATTAAATTAATTAATTAATAATTAAATAAATAATAACTATTATGTATTTTTAATTTAATCCATTTCCCTATTTAATTCAGGTTCCCAATTTCTTAGATCTCGAATTAAATCCTAAAAAATTATTTTCTACTTCTTTTTCCTTCCCCTTTTTATTTTATTTTAAACTTCGAAAAATTTTCTTGGGTATTACAATCTTTGAAAAAAAAATTTTCTTTCCGGTTTCTTTTTAACTTTCATGTTTTTTTATATTCTTTTTAAGGTTTTAATTCCTAGCCCCGGAATAAATCATTCTTAAATCCTCAAAATTTTAAATAAATCTTTCTTTAATCCTCAAAATTTTTCCGGGGTATTACATCATCGGCGAAAATTGATTTAAAAAAAGAAAAATAAATATCAAGATTTCGAAACACTCATCGGCAAAAACTGATTAAAAAAAGAAAAATGAATATCAAGTTTTCGAAACACTCATCGTCGAAAAATGATTATCAATTTTTTGAAACACTCATAGATGAAAAATGATTAAAAAAAGAAAAAAGAATATCAAGTTTTCGAAACACTCATAAACAAAAACTGATTAAAAAGAATAAAAATGATTATAAAGTTTTCGAAACACTCATCGGTAAAAACTGATTAAAAAACGAAAAATAAATATCAAGTTTTCGAAACACTAATTAGCGAACACATATTAAAAAAAATAAAAATGAATATCATGTATTCGAAACACTCATCAGCGAAAAGTGATTAAAAAAGGAAAATGAATATCAAGTTTTAAAAACCACTCATCGCCGAAACTTTATTAAAAAAAGAAAAATGAATATCAAGTTTTCGAAAAACTCATCGGCGAAAACTGATTGAAATAAGAAAAATGAATATCAAGTTTCCGAAACACTCATCGGCAAAAAATAAATAAAAAAAGAAAAATTAATATCAAGTTTTTGAATCACAAATCGGTGAAAACTAATTAAATAAATAAAATAAATATCACGTTTTCGAAACACTCATCGGCGAAACCTAATTAAGGAAAAGAAAAATGAATATCAAGATTTCGAAACACTCATCGGCGAAAACTATTTAAAAAAGAAAAGTGAATATTACGTAACACTCATGGGCGAAAACTGATTAAAACACAAAATATGACTATTAAGTTTTCGAAACACTCATCGGCGAAAACTGATTAAAAAAGAGAAAAATAAATATCAAGTTTTTGAAACACTCATCGGCGAAAACTGATTAAAAAAAGAAAAATGAATATCAAGTTTTCGATACACTCATCGACGAAAAATGATTATCAAGTTTTCGAAACACTCATCGATGAAAAATAATTAAAAAAAAGAAAAATTATTATCAAGTTTTTGAAACACTTATGGATGAAAAATGATTAAAAAAAGAAAACTGAATATCAAGTTTTCAAAACACTCATCGACAAAAACTGATTAAAAAAGAAAAATTAATATCATGTTTTCGAAACACTCATCAGCGAAAACTTACTAAAAAAAAGAAAAATGAATATTAAGTTTTCGAAACACTCATCGACGAAAACTAATTAAAAAAATAAGAATGAATATAAAGTTTTTGAAACACTAATCGGCGAAAACTGATTAGAAAAGGAAAATGAATATCATGTTTTCGAAATACTCATCGGTGAAAACTGATTAAAAAAAGAAAAATAAATATAAAGTTTTGGAAACACTCATTGGCGAAAACTGATTAAAAATAAATAAAAATGAAAATCATGTATTCGAAACACTTATCGGCGAAAACTAATTAAAAAACAAAAATGAATATCAAGTTTTCAAAACACTCATCAGCAAAAAATGATTAAAAAAAGAAAAATGATTATCAAGTTTTCGAAACACTCATCGTGGAAAAATGATTACAAAAAAATGAATATCAAATTTTCGAAACACTTATCGACGAAAACTGATTAAAAAAATATAAATGAATATAAATTTTACAAAACACTCATCTGCGAAAACTGATTTAGAAAGGAAAATGAATATCAAGTTTTCGAAACACTCATCGGTGAAAACTGATTAAAAAAAGAAAAATAAATATCAAATTTTCGAAACACTCATTAGTGAAAACTTACTAAAAAAAGAAAAATGAATATCAAGTTTTCGAAACACTCATCGACGAAAACTGATTAAAAAAATAAAAATGAATATCACGTTTTCGAAACACTCATTAAGGAAAACTTACTAAAAAAAGAAAAATGAAAATCACGTTTTCGAAACACTCATCGGCGAAAACTATTTAAAAAAAAAGGAAAATGAATATTACGTTTTTGAAACACTCATTGGCGAAAACTGATTAAAAAATGAAATATAACTTTTAAGTTTTCGAAACACTCATCGGCGAAATCTGATTAAAAAAAGAAAAATAAATATCAAGTTTTTGAAACAGTCATCGTCGAAAAGTTATTAAAAAAATAAAAATGAATATCAAGTTTTCAGAACACTAATCGGCGAAAACAGATTAAAAGAAGAAAAATGAATATCAAGTTTTCGAAAACACTCATCGGCTAAAACTGATTAAAAAAATTAAAATGAATATCAAGTTTTCGAAATACTCGATGACTAAAACTAATTAAAAAAGAAAAATGAATATCAAGTTTTCGAAACACTCATCGGCGAAAACTGATTAAAAAAAGAGAAATGAATATCAAGTTTTCATAACACTCATCGGCGAAAACAGATTAAAAAAAGAAAAATGAATATCAAGTTTTCAAAAACACTGATCGGCGAAAACTGATTAAAAAAAGAAAAATAAATATCAAGTTTTCGAAACACTCATCGGCGAAACTTGATTAAAAAAAAGAAAAAAGAATATTAAAGTTTCAAAACACTCATCGGCGAAAACTAATTAAAAAAAGAAAAATGAATATCAAGTTTTCAAAACACTCTTCTGCGAAAACTGATTAAAAAAAGAAAAATGAATATAAAGTTTTCGAAAACACTCATCGACGAAAACTGATGAAAAAAAGAAAAATGAATATCAAATTTTCGAAACACTCATCGGCAAAAACTAATTAACAGAAAAAAAATATCAAGTTTTCGAAACACTCATCAGCGAAAACTTATTAAAAAAAGAAAAATGAATATCAAGTTTTCGGGGCGGGTGATCTATCCTATTCACATGCAGAAGTCCTGTATACAGTCATACATATATTCAATCACACGCTTGCATATAATTTACATATTGATCACACGCCTCAATGCGTGTGATCTATCCTATTCACATGCGGAAGCCATATTTTCATACAATCAGGTATTCAGCCACACATACATATAATTTACATATTGATCACACGCCTCAATACGTGTGATCTATCCTATTCACATGCGGAAGTCATATATATATATACACATGATATATACTATATCGTGGCCTATGTTCCCATCACCAAGACCTAACTTTAATCTGTATGAAGCCGACAATACTAGAGTTCGACATATATATACAGCAGTTGTATATGTACAAAAGCTACATCCAAAAAGGGGTCATATATATACATATACATCCTGATTTATTTACATAAACCAAAATACGCTACCCATGAGGACTATGCGTGCGGTCTTCAGGGTTGTTCACCTCCTTGAGAAGAAGTGGACGCGTTCCTAATGCCTGAATCACCTATATCTGAAACATGTAAACTAGAGGTGTCAAAACGGGTCCAACCCGCGGGTTGGGCCCGTTTACCCGCAAATACGGGCGGGTTAGACTGATGGAAAAAGGACCCGCGGGTAAACGAACCTGGCCCGTTTAACCCGTTTAAAATACGGGTTTGAGCGGGTTACCCGCGGGTTACCCGTTTTTTTTTTAATTTTTTTAAATAATTAATATATTATGCTTTTATGAATTTATTTATTTTTTTGGACTACCAACTCCAACTTTAAAATATAGTTGTGTTTAAAAAATTAAAATATAGTTGTATTTCAAAATTTTTTTAAATGCATTTAAATCTTTAAAATTTTTATGTTGTTAGATTACTTTTTTCCAATCATCAAGATTATTTATAGACGTTGGATGTATTATAGACAATTTAATGAAATATTTCTTCAACTTTTAATTAAAATGATTTTTAATTATAAAGTTGATGTTAATTTATTTTTCAATCATAGAGATTTAACTTTGATTACAATTGGATGTATTTTTCCTATAACAATAAATTATACATGGTTTTTGAATTTTAAAACCTTTTTTTTTATAGAAAATAGAAAATATATTACTAGAAAGGAGAAGTACAGGAGCGGAAAAAACAAAAAACAAAAAACTAATACAATAAAATAGTCACTAGGCCAAAAACATATCAATTTTACTTAATTTATTTCTTTTTATTTATTTTCAAACACAATTCCAAAAACAAAATCAAATGGCATGCGCGGATGTGAAGATTGGCAAAATTATGCACACTATTGACTAGAAGTATAGTATATAATATCATCATTTACCCTTTTAAAAATAAGAAAATTAAAAAAAAAAACTTTAAAAATTTGATATTTAAAAAAATAATAAAATTGACCCGTTTAACCCGCAACCCGTACATATACGAGCCGGGTTGGTATTTTCCCAACCCGTGAAAAATTTGACCCGTGCGGGTTAGCCCGTTTGGCCCGTGACCCGTGACGGGCCAACCCGTACGGGTCGGGTTGGCCCGTTTGACACCTCTAATGTAAACAGAGGGGGTGAGTCGAAAAGACTCAGTGAGGAGCTTCCTAATCCCTAGCGTAGCAGCGGGTACCACTACAGTTGGGGGGAAGGCAGCAACCACAACTACATGCGCATGAAATGAATTCATATTGTGATCTTTAACATGATCAAGCAGTCAATATATCATATTCACAATTAAAATCCTAATTCATGCTTCTAATATAGTTTTTACTCCGCACGTAAATCAATCATAAATATATATCATACGATTCCATAGTTAACACCTACTTATACACATAGGCATTCATTTTCTGTCTCCCGCATTACGCTAAGAGAAATACTGGCCCGAAGGCAATTTCATGTTCGAACCTGGTTGATCACACCAGGAACTTTCTGACTCCAAGGCACGCTTAGAGTAATAGTCGGCAACTTGTCTGACCTCAGTTTAAACCAAGGTAATGGCCACTATGTGGCATACTTGCTGACGTCATAATCCTGTCTGTCCGATCAAGATGACCGACTCGATCTACCCGAACAACCTAAACAAACTCAACTAACATATTTAACCTTGAAAGACGCCCTATTTGTAACTAACTGATTATCTTACGTGTTCTTTAGTTAGGCCTAGATTTCCCCCGTTTCAATTATGCAACACTCTCACTCACATTTAACAACCTAGGTTCATTTTCCTCAATGTATCATACGGTCAAAACCTTTGCACGATGATCAATTTAAATGGGTTTCTAATATTAATAAACCCTCACATATGAAATTCTGACTCAATCCTACCCACGGTATCATATAAGGCTTGGTGAGCCACAATATCGCATATTCACTTGAGAATGAACATATAAACATATAAACAGTTTGCACTTCCACTGTTTACTCACTAATCATATACGCGCAACATAAATACATTCATATAGACATATTTCATATATCAATTTGCACAAAATAGAGCAAACCACATTTCCACGTAGTCATCCAACCCTGTGGGGCAGGGATGGGAGAGCTCCTCGCCTCGTTGGCCCTCCTGATCAGTCCTCGGAGTGCCTGGAGCTCCAATTACCCTGTGATGCCCTATACACATATATTTAAGAAACTTACAAACGTGTAGCTAAGCATCTAACATGCACGTGTCATGCTAATGCTCATGCACCCTCTAGATATTTCCAAGAACTAAATATTTAGTTCGTTACGTCGTCCTATTTGCTCTTTCTGAAAGTCCAGAATGTCTCATACTCGACTTTCACACTTTCGAGCTATTTAGAACCTCTAATTGCTTAGGTTAGAGATTCTCATTTGTCTAAATTTACATTTTACATGTTCATAAGAGTATTTAACTAATAAAAGAATTAAATTCGCAGTTCAAAAGAGGCTTTAGATCACTCATTTCACCGTTTCCCTTATACGCCGAGGAAAAGCTTAACTATGACCTCTTAATTATATACAAAAATTAAATTGAGTATAAATAGAGCCTTGGAACCAATTTAACGGGTCTTAGGTGTCCACCACGGACTAGACCAAGGTGTCCAACCCACCGCACAGCTCCTTATTGTACGGTGGCTTAGTATTTCGCCTCTTTTTCACCGGATTGGGTTCCGGTTGAGATGGTAAATACTCGGGCTTTATTCCCTTGTCTATTTCCAGCAATTACAACACTTATACTACTCCAATCCAAGCCTAATCATGCATCAAACTATCAATTTCGAATTTTAGAGCAATTTCTTAACCCAATTTTTCTAATTTCCGTACCCGGTCAAATCCTACGGTTTAACTTCGATTTTGAACCTCACTAAGCTTTCAATAATAACCACTAAGCTCAAATTTAACCCTGGAATGCCCCGATTGGAAGAAATTGAAGAATTCCTAAAATACCCAAAATTGGAGAAATTGGGGTTTTGGGAGTTTGGGGCTTTCTCACCTTGATTTAATCGGATGGGAAGCTTGGTGGTGATGAAAGATGAGGTCCGGTCACCTTCAACAGCGCCGGCGCACGATCTTCGGCGTATTTCCGGCCAGTTTCTCCGTTCCCGTAGCCTCCCCTTCTCCCTCGGTTTCATACGCTACAGCTCTCGCTGCTTTTGCGTTTTGCTTCTTATTTATTTATTTATTATATATGTGTGTTGCTTTAGTGTGAATGGGGGGTCACGGTTGGCCCACCATAAATATCTTATTATTATATTATATTTTTTTGTTTTCATTAAAATGAAACTCACGGTTTCAGCCCCCTTTTCTAAATAAAAAAATTAAAATTAAATTATTAATTACTGTTAAATCCCATTTCTCCTGCCATCCTTTTAATTTTTCTTTCATTGAAGTCCTAAATAAATTTCCATTCTTTAGAAAATAGATAAAATTTTAATTTTCTATTTCTTCTGTCTTCTACATTTTATTTCAACTTTCTAATTTAATTTATTTTTTTCCAATGAAAAATAAATTAATAATAATGATAATAATAATAAAATTAATATCTCGGATAGTATACTCATTGACGAAAACTGATTAAAAAAAAATAAAAATGAATATCAAGTTTTCGAAACACTCATCAGCGAAAAAAGATTAAAAAAAGAAAAATGAATATCAAATTTTCAAAACACTCATCGGCGAAAAATGATTAAAAAAAGAAGATTGAATATCAAGTTTTTGAAACACTCATCGGCGAAAAATGATCAAAAAAAGAAAAATGAATATCAAGTTTTCGAAACACTCACCGGCGAAAACTGATTAAAAAAACAAAAATGAATATCAAGTTTTCGAAACACTAATCGGCGAAAACTGATTAAAAAAAATAAAAATGAATATCATGTATTCGAAACACTCATCGGCGAAAACTGATTAAAAAAGGAAATTGAATATCAAGTTTTCGATACACTCATCAGCAAAAACTTATTAAAAAAAGAAAAATAAATGTCAACACTTTTTGAAATACTCATCGGCGAAAAATGATTAAAAAAAGAAAAATAAATATCAAGTTTTTGAAACACTCATCGACGAAAACTAATTAATTAAAGAAAAATGAATATCACGTTTTAGAAACACTCATCGGCGAAAACTGATTAAGAAAAAGAAAAATGAATATCAAGTTTTCGAAACACTCATCGGCGAAAACTACTATTTTAAAAAATGAAAAATGAATATTACGTTTTCGAAACACTCATCGGCGAAAGCTAATTAAAAAAAAGAAAAATAAAGATCAAGTTTTCGAAACACTCATTAGCGAAAACTTATTAAACAAAGAAAAATGAATATCAAGTGTTCGAAACACTAATCGGCGAAAAATGATTAAAAAAAGAAAAATGAATATCAAATTTTCGAAACATTTATCGGCGAAAAATGATTAAAAAAAGAAAAATGAATATCAAGTTTTCGAAACACTCATCTGTGAAAACTAATTCAATAAAGAAAAATGAATATCAAGTTTTCGAAACACTCATCGGTGAAAACTAATTAAATAAAGAAAAATGAATATCACGTTTTCGAAACACTCATCGACGAAAACTGATTAAAAAAAATAAAAATAAATATCATGTATTCGAAACACTCATCAGCGAAAACTGATTAAAAAAGGGAAATGAATATCAAGTTTTCGAAACACTCATTGGCGAAAACTTATTAAAAAAGAAAAATGAATATCAAGTTTTTGAAACACTCATCGGCGAAAAATTATCAAAAAAAGAAAAATGAATATCATGTTTGCGAAACACTCATTGGTGAAAACTGATTAAAAAAATGAATATCAAGTTTTCGAAACACTTATCGGCGAAAACTGATTAAAAAAATAAAAATGAATATCATGTATTCGAAACACTTATCGGCGAAAACTGATTAAAAAACGAAAATGAATATCAAGTTTTCGAAATACTCATCGGCGAAAAGTTATTAAAAAAAAGAAAAATAAATATCAAGTTTCCGAAACACTCATCGGCGTAAACTGATTAAAAAAAGAAAAATAAATGTCAAGTTTTTGAAATACTCATCGGCGAAAAATGAATAAAAAAAGAAAAAAATATAAAGTTTTTGAAATATTCATCGGTGAAAACTAATTAATTAAAGAAAAATGAATATCACGTTTTAGAAACACTTATCGACGAAAACTGATTAAAGAAAAAGATAAATGAATATCAAGTTTTCGAAACACTCATCGGCGAAAACTATTTAAAAAAATGAATATTACGTTTTCGAAACACTCATCGGCGCAAACTGATAAAAAAAAAGAAATATAAATATCAGGTTTTCGAAACACTCATCGGTGAAAACTTATTAAAAAATGAATATGAAGTCTTCGAAACACTCATTAGCGGAAACTTACTAAACAAAGAAAAATGAATATCAAGTTTTCGAAACGTTCATCGACGAAAACTGATTAAAAAAAATAAAAATGAATATCAAGTTTTCCAAACACTCATCAGCGAAAAGTGATTAAAAAAGGAAAATGAATATCAAGTTTTTGAAACACTCATCAGTGAAAACTGATTAAAAAACAAAAATAAATATCAAGTTTTCGAAACACTCAATAGCGGAAACTTACTAAAAAAAGAAAAGTGAATATCAAGTTTTCGAAACACTCATCGATGAAAATTGATTATAAAAAATAAAAATGAATATCAAGTTTTCAAAACACTAATCGGCGAAAAATGATTAAAAAAAGAAAAATGAATATCAAATTTTCAAACACTCATCGGCGAAAAATGATTAAAAAAAGAAAAATGAATATCATGTTTTCGAAACACTCATCGGTGAAAACTAATTAAATAAAGAAAAATGAATATCACGTTTTCGAAACACTTATCGACGAAAACTAATTAAAAAAATAAAAATGAATATCATGTACTCGAAACATTCATCAGAGAAAACTGATTAAAAAAGGAATATCATGTCTCACATATGAAATCAGGAAACAATCCTACCCACGGTAACACATAAGGCTCATTGAGCCACATTATCACATATACACATAATTGATTTGCATTTCCACCATTTACTTACTAAACATACATATGTAGCGCAAAATCATACAGATAAGTATATTTCATATAATAATTGCAATAAATAGGGCAACCCACATTTTGCACGTTGTCATCCAACCCTGTGGGGCAGGGATAGGAGAGCCCCTCACCTCGTTGACCCTCCTGATCAGTCCTCGGAGTGCCTGAAGCTCTCATCACTCTGTGGTGCCCTATACAGATGTACTAAAGCAATTTAGAAAGCTTAACTAAGCATCTACCATGCACGTGTCATGCTAATGCTCATGCACCCTCTAGATATTTTCCAAGAACTAATTATTTAGTTCGTTACGTCATCTTATTTGCTCTTTCTGAAAGTCCAGAATGTCTCATATTCGACTTTCACACTTTCGAGCCATTTAGAACCTCTAATTGCTTAGGTTAGAGATTCCCACTTGTCTAAATTTCCCTTCATGTGTTCATATGGGTATTTAACTAATAAAAGAATTAAATTCACGGTTCAAAATAGGCTTTAGCTTACTCATTCCACCGTCTCCGTTATTCGCTGAGTAAAAGCTCAATTACTACCTCTTTAATTATATATGAAAATATAATCGGGAATAATTAGAGCTTTGGAACCAATTTAGCGGGTCTTAGGTGTCCACCACGGACTAGACCAAGGTGTCCAACCCACCGCACAGCTTCTTACTGTACGGTGGCTTAGTATTTCGCCTCTTTTTGACCGGATTGAGTTCCGGTTGAGATGGTAAATACTCGAGCTTTATTGCCATGTCTATTTCCAGCAATTACAACACTTATATTACTCCAATCCAAGCCTAATCATGCATCACACTATCAATTTCGAATTTTAGAGCATTTTCCTAACCCAATTTCCATGATTTCCATACCCGGTCAATAATACCCACTAAGCTCAAATTTAACCCCGGAATTCCCCGAATGGAAGAAATTTAAGAATTCCAAAAATACCCAAAATTGAAGAAATTGGGGTTTTGGAGGATTGAGACTTTCTCACCTTGAATCAATCGGCTAGAAGGCTAGTGAGTGTGAAGAGAAGACTCCGGTCACCTTCTCTGGCGTGAATCCGGCCGGTGCCCTTCTCCCCGTGGCTCCCCTTCCTTCTGTCCTTCTTCTCGTGCGTGCTTGTGTGCGTGCGTGTGTGCGTGCTTCTGCCCTTGCGTTTTGCTACTGCTTTCTATTTCTATTTTTTGTTTCTGATTTGTATGTTGGCTGGTCACGGTTTGGCCTCAATTTTAACATTAATAATAAATAAAAAAATATTTTGTAGTAATTCCCCTTTTCCTCCCACTCCATTAACCTCATTTCTTTTAGGTCCTAGAAAAATTATATATATATCCCTTATTTTCCCCTTCTTCCTTTTATTTCAACTTTTTATTTTATTTTATTTTACTTTCCCAAAGAAAAATAAATTACTAATAATGATAATGATAAAAATTAATATCTCGGATATTACAATCACGTTTCCAAAACACTAATCGGCGAAAACTAATTAAGAAAAAGAAAAATGAATATCAAGTTTTTGAAACACTCATCGGCAAAAACTATTTAAAAAAAAAAGAAAAATGAATATTACAATTTGGAAACACTCATCGGCGAAAATTGATTAAAAAACGAAAAATGACTATCAAGTTTTCGAAACACTCATCGGCAAAAACTGATTAAAAAAATGAAAAAAGAATATCAAGTTTTCGAAACACTCATCGGCAAAAACTGATTAAAAAAGAAAAATGAATATCAAGTTTTCGAAACACTCATCGGCGAAAAATGATTAAAAAAAATGAATATCAAGTTTTTGAAACACACATCGGCGAAAACTGATTAAAAAAAATAAATATCAAGTTTTCGAATCACTCATCGGGGAAAATTGATTAAAAAAATAAAAAATGAATATAAAGTTTTCGAAACAATCATCGCCGAAAACTGATTAAAAACAATATAAAATGAATATAAAGTTTTCGAAACAATCATCCGCGAAAACTAATTAAAAAAGGAAAATGAATATCATGTTTTTGAAATACTCATAGGTAAAAACTGATTAAAAAAGAAAAATGAATATAATGTTTTCGAAACACTCATCGGCGAAAACTGATTAAAAAAGGAAAATGAATATAAAGTTTTCGAAACACTCAGAAGTGAAAACTGAATAAAAAAAGAAAAATGAATATCATGTTTTCGAAACACTTATCGGCGAAAACTGATTAAAAAAAGAAAAATAAATTTCAAGTTTTCGAATCACTCATCGGGGAAAACTGATTAAAAAAATAAAAAATGAATATAAAGTTTTCGAAACAATCATCGGCGAAAACTTATTAAAAAAGAAAAATGAATATCGAGTTTTTGAAACACTCATAGATGAAAATTGATTAAAAAAAGAAAAATGAATATGAAGTTTTCGAAACACTGATCGGCAAAAATTTATTAAAAAAGGAAAATGAATATCAAGTTTTCAAAACACTCATCGGTGAAAACGGATTAAAAAAAGAAATATGACTATCAAGTTTTCGAAAAACTCATCGGAAAATTGATCAAAAAAAGAAAAATAAATATCAAGCTTTCGAAACACTCATTAGTGAAAACTTATTAAAAAAGAAAAATGAATGTCAAGTTTTCAAACACTCATCGACCAAAAAAATTAAAAAAGAAAAATGAATATCAAGTTTTCGAAACACTCATCGGCAAAAAATGATAAAAAAAGAAAAATGAATATCAAGTTTTCGAAACAGTCATCGGTGAAAACTAATTAATTAAAGAAAAATGAATATCACGTTTTCGAAACACTCATTGGCGAAAAGTGATTAAAAAAAAGAAAAATAAATATCAAGTTTTCGAAACACTCATCGGCGAAAACTGATTAAAAAAAGAAAAATGAATTTCCAGTTTTCGAAACACTCATCGGCGAAAAATGATTAAAAAACGAAAAATGAATATCAAGTTTTCGAAACAATTATCGACGAAAACTGATTAAAAAAAGAAAAATGAATATCAAGTTTTCGAAACACTCATCGGCGAAAACTGATTAAAAAAAAATAAAAAATGAATATAAATTTTTCGAAACATTCATCAGCGAAAAGTGATTAAAAAAAATAAAAAATGAATATAAAGTTTTCGAAACAATCATCGGCGAAAACTGATTAAAAAAGGAAAATGAATATCAAGTTTTCGAAACACTCAAAGGTGAAAACTGATTTAAAAAAGAAAAATGAATATCACGTTTTCGAAACACTCATCGGCGAAAACTGATTAAAAAAAAGAAAAATAAATTTCAAGTTTTTGAAACACTTTTCGGCGAAAACTGATTAAAAAAAAAATTAATACAAAGTTTTCGAAACATTTATCGGCGAAAACTAATTAAAAAAGGAAAATGAATATCAAGTTTTTGGAACACTCATAGGTGAAAACTGAATAAAAAAGAAAAATGAATATCATGTTTTCGAAAAAATCATCGGCGAAAAATGATTAAAAAAAGAAAAAATGAATATCAAGTTTTCGAAACAGTCATCGGTGAAAACTAATTAAATAAAGAAAAATGAATATCAAGTTTTCGAAACACTCATCGGCGAAAAATGATTAAAAAAAAGAAAAATGAATATCAAGTTTTCGAAAGACTAATCGGTGAAAACTAATTAAATAAAGAAAAATGAATGTCATGTTTTCGAAAGACTCATCGGCGAAAACTGATTAAAAAAACGAATATCAAATTTTCGAAACACTTATCGGTGAAAACTGATTAAAGAAAATAAAAAATGAATATAATGTTCTCGAAACAATCATCGGCGGAAACTGATTCAAAAAGAAAATGAATATCAAGTTTTCGAAACACTCATAGGTGAAAACTGATTAAAAAAAGAAAAAATGAATAGAAAGTTTTCGAAATACTCATCAGCGAAAACTAATTAAATAAAGAAAAATGAATATCAAGTTTTCAAAACACTCATCGGCGAAAACTGTTTAAAAAAATGAAAAATGACTATCAAGTTTTCGAAACACTCATCGGCGAAAACTGATTACAAAAAGAAAAATGAATATGAAGTTTTCAAAACACTCATCGGCGAAAACTGATTAAAAAAGAAAAATGAATATCAAGTTTTCGAAACACTCATTAGCGAAAACTTACTAAAAATAGAAAAATGAATATTAAGTTTTCGAAACACTAATCGGTGAAAACAAATTAAATAAAGAAAAATTAATATCACGCTTTCGAAATACTCATCGGCAAAAACTAACTAAAAAAGAAAAATGAATATCAAGTTTTCGAAACCCTCATCGACGAAAACTGATTAAAAAAAATAAAAATGAATATAATGTATTCGAAACACTCATCGGTGAAAACTTGTTAAAAAAAGAAAATGAATATCAAGTTTTCGAAACACTCATTGGCGAAAACTTATTAAAAAAAAGAAAAAATGAATATCAAGTTTTGGAAACAATGATCGGCGAAAAATGATTAAAAAAAGAAAAATGAATATCAAGTTCTCGAAACACTCATCGGTGAAAACTAATTAAATAAAGAAAAATGAATATCATGTTTTCGAAGCACTTATCGGCGAAAACTAATTAAGAAAAAGAAAATGAATATCAAGTTTTCGAAACACTCATTGGCGAAAACAATTTAAAAAAAGAAAAAGAAAAATGAATATTACGTTTTCGAAACACTCATCGGCCAAAACTGATTAAAAAACCAAAAATGACAATCAAGTTTTCGAAACACTCATCGGCGAAAACTGATTAGAAAAAAGGAAAGTGATTATCAAGTTTTCGAAACACTCATCGGTGAAAACTGATTAAAAAAGAAAAATGAATATAAAGTTTTCGAAACATTCATCGGCGAAAACTGATTAAAAAAGGATAACGAATATAAAGTTTTCGAAAACTGATTAAAAAAAGAAAAATAAATATCAAGCTTTCGAAACACTCATCAGTGAAAACTAATTAAATAAAGAAAAATGAATATCACGTTTTCGAAACACTCATCGGCGAAAACTGTTTAAAAAAAAGAAAAATGAATATCAAGTTTTCGAAACACTCATCGGCGAAAACTGATTACAAAAAGAAAAATGAATATGAAGTTTTCAAAACACTCATCGGCGAAAACTGATTAAAAAAGAAAAATGAATATCAAGTTTTCGAAACACTCATTAGCGAAAACTTACTAAAAATAGAAAAATGAATATTAAGTTTTCGAAACACTAATCGGTGAAAACAAATTAAATAAAGAAAAATTAATATCACGCTTTCGAAATACTCATCGGCAAAAACTAACTAAAAAAGAAAAATGAATATCAAGTTTCCGAAACTCTCATCGACGAAAACTGATTAAAAAAAATAAAAATGAATATAATGTATTCGAAACACTCATCGGCGAAAACTTGTTAAAAAAAGAAAATGAATATCAAGTTTTCGAAACACTCATTGACGAAAACTTATTAAAAAAAGAAAAAATGAATATCAAGTTTTGGAAACAATGATCGGCGAAAAATGATTAAAAAAAGAAAAATGAATATCAAGTTCTCGAAACACTCATCGGTGAAAACTAATTAAATAAAGAAAAATGAATATCATGTTTTCGAAGCACTTATCGGCGAAAACTAATTAAGAAAAAGAAAAATGAATATCAAGTTTTCGAAACACTCATTGGCGAAAACAATTTAAAAAAAGAAAAAGAAAAATGAATATTACGTTTTCGAAACACTCATCGGCCAAAACTGATTAAAAAACCAAAAATGACAATCAAGTTTTCGAAACACTCATCGGCGAAAACTGATTAGAAAAAAGGAAAGTGATTATCAAGTTTTCGAAACACTCATCGGTGAAAACTGATTAAAAAAGAAAAATGAATATAAAGTTTTCGAAACATTCATCGGCGAAAACTGATTAAAAAAGGATAACGAATATAAAGTTTTCGAAACACTAATCGGTGAAAACGATTTAAAAAAATGACTATCAAGTTTTCGAAACACTCAATGGCGAAAACTGATTAAAAAAAAGTAAAATAAATATCAAGCTTTCGAAACTCTCATCGGTGAAAATTTATTAAAAAAAGAAAAATGAATATCAAATTTTCAAACACTCATCGACCAAAACTAATTAAAAAACAAAAATGAATATCAAGTTCTCAAAACACTTATCGGCGGAAATTGATAAAAAAAGAAAAATGAATATCAAGTTTTCGAAACACTCATCGGCCAAAACTGATTAAAAAAAAAAAGAAAAAATGAATATCAAGTTTTCGAAACACTTATCGGCGAAAACTGATTAAAAAAATAAAATTGAATATCAAGTTTTCGAAACACTCATTGGCGAAAACTTACTAAAAAAAGAAAAATGAATATCAAGTTTTCGAAACACTCATCTATGAAAACTGATTAAAATAAATAAAAATGAATATAAAGTTTTCAAAACACTCATCGGCGAAAACTGATTAAAAAAGGAAAATGAATATCAAGTTTTCAAAATACTCATCGGCGAAAACTGATCCAAAAAAGAAAAATGAATATCAAGTTTTCGAAACACTCATCGGCAAAAACTAATTAAAAAAGAAAAATGAATATCAAGTTTCCGAAACACTCATCGATGAAAACTTATTAAAAATAGAAAAATGAATAAAAGTTTTCGAAACACTCATCGACCAAAACTAATTAAAAAAGAAAAATGAATATGACGTTTTCAAAACACTCATCGGCGAAAACTGATTTAAAAAAAACAAAAATATATATCAAGTTTTCGAAACACTCATCGGCAAAAACTAATTAAAAAGAAAAATGAATATCAAGTTTTCGAAACACTCATCGGTGAAAACTAATTATATAAAAAAAATGAATATCACGTTTTCGAAACACTCATTGGCAAAAACTAATTAAAAAAGAAAAATGAATATCAAGTTTTCGAAACCCTCATCGACGAAAACTGATTAAAAAAAATAAAAATGAATATCATGTATTCGAAACACTCATTGACGAAAACTGATTAGAATGGGAAAATGAATATCAATTTTTCGAAACATTCATCGGTGAAAACTAATTAAAAAAAGAAAAATGACTATCAAGTTTTCGAAACACTCATCGGCGAAAACTGATTAAAAAAATGAAAAATAAATATCAAGCTTTCGAAACACTAATCGGTGAAAACTTATTAAAAAAAGAAAAATGAATATCAAGTTTTCAAACACTCATCGACCAAAACAAATTAAAAAAGAAAAATGAATATCAAGTTTTCAAAACACTCATCGGCGAAAACTGATTAAAAAAGAAAAATGAATATCAAGTTTTCGAAATACTTATCGGCGAAAATTGATTAGAAAAAGAAAAATGAATATCAAGTTTTTGAAACACTCATCGACGAAAACTGATTAAAAAAAGAAAAAATGAATATCAAGTTTTCGAAACACTCATTAGCGCAAACTTACTAAAAATAGAAAAATGGATATCAAGTTTTCGAAACACTCATCTAAGAAAACTGATTAAAAAAATAAAAATGAATATCGAGTTTTCGAAACACTCATCGGCGAAAATTGATTAAAAAAGGAAAATGAATATCATGTTTTCAAAACACTTATCGGCGAAAACTGATTTGTAATATCCGGGATATTTTTTTTCTTTTTTTTTATTTAAAAATTATTATTATTATTTTATTTTTCTTTGAAAAAGAAAAATTAATTAAATTAAAGTTTGAAATAAAAATGAAGGGAAAAATAGGGAATATATATTTTTTTAGGACCTAAAAGAAAAGGGGAATAAAAAGATGGGAAAGAATTAGGATTTAACTACTATTTATTTATTTTGTTTTTTTAGGGCCAAATATTAAAATAAATGGGGGGCCAAACCGTGACCCCCCTTCCATTTCTCTAGCAAACAAAAAAAAAGAGAAGAAGTAGAAGCGAACCCGAGTGGACGAGAGAAGGGACCCGAGAAGAAGAAGAAGCCACGGGAAGGGAGGAGACGGCTGGAAACGCGCCGGTGAGGCCTCTCCGGCGCCGGAGAAGGTGACCGAAATCCTCCTACCACCTCCACCAAGCCTTCTATCCGATTAGAATAAGGTAAGAAAGCCCTAATTTCTCAAACCCCAATTTCTCCAATTTTAGGAATTTCAAGAAATCTTCAAATACTTCCAATTGGGACATTCCGGGAATAAATTCGAGCTTAGTAGGTGTTATTGAATGCATAGGGAGGTTCAGAATCAAAGCTAAATCGTAGGAATTGACCAAATATGGAAATCATGGAAATTGGGTTAGAAAATTGCTCTAAAATTCGAATTTGCTAGTTTGATGCATGAATAGGCTTGGATTGGAGTAATATAGGTGTTCTAATTGCTGGAAACATATAAGGGAATAAAGCCCGAGTAGTTACCGTCACAACCGGAGCCAAATCCAATGAAAAAGAGGTGATATACCAAACCACTGTACAATAAGAAGCTATGCTACTGTGGGCTAAACACCTCGGCTTAGTCCATGGAGGACACCTAAGACCAACTAAATTGGGTCCAAGGCTCTACTTATACCCGATTATATTTTATATATAATTAAAGAGGTAGTAGTTAAGCTCTTACTCGAAAAATAAGGGGAAACGGTTGAACGAGTAAGCTAAGGCCTCTCTTGAGCCATAAAGAAATTCTTTTATTAGTTAAAAGTTCTTACGAACTCATGAAATGAAATCTAGCTAAATTAGAATCTCTAACCTAAGCTTTTAGAGGTTCTAAATGGCTCAAGTATGTGAAAGTCGGGTTATGTACATATGGACTTTCAGAATGGGCAAATAAGACGACGTAACGAACTAAGTAACTAGTTCTTGGAAATATCTAGAGGGTACATGAGCATTATCATGACACGTGTCACGACCCCCTATCGGACGTCCGTGACCGGCACGGGAGGTAGGATTCCTCCTATCCCATAAGCCTCTAATCCCTGATTGACATTTTCATATGTTCATAACTACCCATTTCTACTACAAACAATATACAATACATATGGTCATCCATTTCCAGTGACCTAAATAGTTCGCAATCCACTGCTCGCTCAACGCCGCTTCAGTCTATATATATACACATATTCACTCACACGTACATATAGCTTACATATTGATCATGCGCTTCAGTGCGGGTGATCTATCCTATTCACATGCAGAAGTCCTGTATACAGTTATACATATATTCAATCACACGCTTACATATAGTTTACATATTGATCACACGCCTCAATGCGTGTGATCTATCCTATTCACATGCGGAAGCCATATTTTCATACAATCAGGTATTCAGCCACACATACATATAATTTACATATTGATCACACGCCTCAATGCGTGTGATCTATCCTACTCACATGCGGAAGTCATATATATATATATATATATATATACACACACACACATGATATATATCATATCATAGCCTATATTCCCCAACACCAAGACCTAACTTTAATTTGTATGAAGTTACGCCAAAAATGGATATATATATACATCACTACATATGTACATAACCAAAATACTACCGACGTGAACTAAGCGTGCGGTCTTCTGATCGGTCCGCCTCCTTGAGAAGAAGTGGACGCATTCCCAACGCCCGAACCACTTGTATCTAAAATATGTAAACAGGGGGTGAGTCGAAAAGACTCAGTGAGGAGCTCCCCCATCCCTGGCGCAGCAACAGATACCATTATAGCTGTGGGAAGGGAGCAACCACACCCACATGCGCATGAAATGGATTCATATTGTGATTTTTAACATGATCAGGCAATCAGTAAATCATATTCACAATTAAAATCCTAATTCATGCTCCTAACATATTTGTTTCTCCGCACATACATAAATCACAATATATATATATATATATATATATATATATATATATATATATATATATATATATAAATTCCAAAGAGATAGAGCATTTTGAAATATGAAATATGAGATTAATTACTAAGCTAATTTTAAGGGATATAAAAATCAAATAACATTAGCATGAATCAAGGAATTTAATTTTCCTGAAATTTTTTGGTTTTGAATTATGAACATTATTTAAAATAGAAAATAGAAAGAAATAAAATCAGAGATTTAGTAGTAGTTATAGTTATAGAATATATTAATTGATCAATTTAATTTATATTGATTGCCGAAATCATAAATAATTAATAGATTTTTTTTATAAAATAAATAATAGTTTGATTGTTACAGTTTTAAGAATAATGGAGATTGAATTCTGAATTTGAAATCAGATTATGAAATTATATGAAATAATCAGAATTTTCCTTTATAAAATTACCATTAATTTAATTGAAAAAAATTATACAAAAAAGGAATTAATAGTTTGATTGTTACAGTTTTAAGAATAATGATATGAATGATGCAATGGAATTTAAATAGAAGATAAGCAAAATCAATTTAAAATTTGACTTTTGCCAAAAAGATTTGGACGGACGAATAGGAAGGAGGATTCAATTAAATTCAAAAGCAACAACATCTTATCAGATTAAAAAACAACTTGAGAAATAAATTACTGTAATACAATTTGAGATTAGATGAAAAAAAGAAAAGAAAAAAGAAACGTTGATCTTAGAGCTTACTAATAAAAAATCACATTACTGGCAAAATTTACATGCTTGAGGTTATTAACACAATGTCCAATTTTTCCAACTCTAAATTTATAATGTCAGAGCTTATCAACCCTTAACTTACAACTGATGCATGTTCAAGCATGACTTGATGGTGTCGACAGCAAGACACAGTGCAGCCAGCTTTGGAATAACCTGTAATGGAAAAAATTGAATCGTAAAATTCATTTTTCATATTGTGAGGGATTTCTTTGATGGCTTTGAATGTAAATTTGTAATGTATTTCTTTAATGGGGATATGGACAATATCAAACAGATTCAAGGAAAAAAATAGCAAAAGTTCTCTCTTCTTCCCCAAATGACATAAAGAAAAAGTAACTACAGAACAAAACCGAGGTAAAAAATCAATGATAGAAAGGAATGATATTACCAACTCTGTTTTGAACTTTGATGACAGTTGCTAACATAGCCGGATCTATTTGAGCGAGAACCACACCATCTTGTTTGAAGTCTATCAGGAAGCACCACAAAAGATAACGTTAAACGAATGCTTGAAAAGAAATCACAAGAAAACAGTGCATGAGTCGAAACAAAAGATATGAATATATTATTTATGCAGAAATCAGTTGATTTCTTGGAGCCATAGCTTCAATTATGAAGTATTAATTATGCACGATGCAGCCTATTGTAAAGATGGTTGTAGCATCATCGACGATGCAGTATATAGTGAAGGGTTGAGAAAGTTAAGCTAGTGATTATGAATTTATATTTAAATTTGACTTTAGGATTTGATTGTGCTAATAAAAAAAGATATGAATATATTATATATTATATATTATATATATATAGTATATGTATATATGTACTATATATTTTATATATATATACTACGTAAAGTACTATATATATAATGTATATTATATATATTATATATATATATAGTATGTATATATATATATATAAAATATAATTTATACTAATGGTGGGTAGGTATATATATATAGTATATATATAATATATACTAACGGTGGGTAGGTACAAATATTGTTTGAAAAAAATAATTTATTAGTTTACAAATGGATTTAAAAAATTGTTATTTACAATATATATGCAGATTATTATGAAGGGATAATTTATATTGGATTTAGATTTGAATTATTAAAATTCAATATAAATGCAATCATCAAGGGATTCTTAGTAGATTGAAACAAAAAAGATTTGGTTTAGATTTGAATTATTAAAATTCAATATAAATGCAAGCATCAAGAGATTCTTAGTACATTGAAACAAAAAAGATTTGATAATCAGATTCGGTTTAACTAACAAACATCAGTAGCCAGCCAGACACCAAGGTGGCAACCAGCCAGCGCCACATGCTTGGGAAATAGATGTTTAAAATGCTTATAAGGCATGATGAGGCTTCATGCCTCTTCTTTTATTATATTATATAGATATAGATTAATATTAATTATTAATTATTAATATAAGATTAATAGATTAATAGATAATAGAAGATTAATAGATAATAGAAAAAGATTTGTTAAAAGAATTTTGTGATATTTTCTTTGTGAATAGTAGTAATATGTTTATATACTTTTATTTATATTATTATTTTTTATTAGAAAATTTTGAATATTTTTTTTAGTTTACTTATAAAATATATTTGAAAATTTTATTTATAACTTTTATTTTCTTCAATCCACTCATATTTGAGAACTTTTAATTGTGGTTATAATTATTAAATTATAAAATATTGTTTCCTAATTTTTTATACTATGTTTATATAAATTTTTTAATTTTTAATTCTAATTTATTTTTAATTTTTTTATCTGCATATAAAAAAATTAATTGAATATTAAAATTTGAACTGATATAAAATCATCCTTAAATTTTTTAATATGATATTTGTTAGTTTAAATCAATTAGTGATGAGGTCAACCCAATTGAAATAAATGATGCAAATATTTATATTATGATATGATTAATTACATACAATCTGCATTAATTAAAAAGGCTATAGTAAGGAACGATCTCAGCCGTCGGCTTGAAGGTATGCTAGATTTGTTTGAAGGGTGACATGGCAGAGTTGCAAAACATGACACTCCAGCCATGTGGCAAGAATTGGCTTCATGTCTTTGGCTTTTATATATATATAGATTAGTTTATAAAACAATTTGTTTTCAAAATTTTAAATAATTTTTAAATTTATATAATTGTTTAGAATTGATTTTTAAACTATTCTAAAAATAATAATTTTTTAATATTAAATAATTTCGTTTTAATCAAATGAATTTATTGCCCACTAAAATTATTTAGGATCTAATTTTATTTTACTAATCTTAATAATTTAATTATATTTTATTTTTTTATATAATTGTTTATTATCTGTGCATAGCCCAGGAATAATACTAGTTTAATCAAAATTTTCTTAGATAAATAAAGAAATTAGAATGTTATTTTTTTAATAAAACTTGAGAATAATTATTACTCATAATCCTCCCCTACATCAATTTGATTATTATTAAAAATGTTATAATATAATAGAATTACAATTCTTATACACATGTGTTTTTAAGGTTAATCAATCCCACTAATTTTGCTCTTTTATCTAAACATATAACTAATATTTAATTTAAAACCAATCTTCGATTTAGATCCCCTGATTATTCAAAAACTAATAATTAACACCTTAAAATGATTCTGTTAGATAATAATAGCATGCTTTGAATTTTGGAATTGAATTGAGTTCAATTGAAAAGAAAAATTGAATTGGAATTGGTGGGTTTGGAACGAAATTGGATTTCTAAGATAAAACGATATGTTTGGTATAAAAAATAGAATGAAAAATTTGTGAAAAAAACTTAATTGAAAAGATCAAAGTTGTAATATCCGAGATATTTAAATTTAATTACTGTCATTATTATATAATTTATTTTTCTTTCAGAAAGAAAAATAAATTAAATTAAATAATTAAAGAGTTGAAATAAAAATGAAGAAGGGAAAAATATGGAGTATATGAAAAAATTTTTAGGACATAAAAGAAAAGAGGATTAAAAAGCATGAGAAAAAAATAGGATATAACAAATAAATAAGTTTTTCTAAAAAAATAAATATATAAGTAAAAATAAACTATACATATAATATAAATAAATAAATAAATAAATATATATATATATATATATATATATATATATATATATATATATATATGATATATTATATATATTTATATATGGGGGGCCACGTGACCCCCCTTTCCACTAACACACAAACACACATAAAAATAAAGAATATATATATATATATATATATATATATATAAAGATAATGGGGGGGGGGGGTCATTTAATTAAGCACATCAAAAAAATAAATAAACAAACAAAGCAGAAGCAAAACACACATACAAAACGCAAGAGGCAGCAACGTGAACGAGCCAAGACGCACGGGAAGCCGAGAGAGAAGAGTAAGCCACGGACGGAGGAAACGGCCAGAATCACGCCGGAAATTGCACTCCGCCACCGGTGAGGGCCACCGGAGTCCGTCTTTCAACACCCACAAGCTCCCCATCCGATTGAATCAAGGTATGGAAGCCCCAATCTTTCAAAACGCCAATTTCCCCAATTTTGAGTGTTTTAGGAATTCATCAAATACTTCCAATCGGGGCATTCCAGGGTTAAATTTGAGCTTAGTGGGTATTATTGAAAGCTTAGTGAGGTTCAAAATCGAAGTTAAACCGTAGGAAATTGACCGGGTATGGAAATTAGGAAAAGTGGGTTAGGAAATTGGTCTAAAATTCAAAGTTGATAGTTTGATGCATGTTTAGGTTAGATTGGAGTAGTATAAGTGTTATAAATGCTGGAAATAGACAAGGGAATAAAGCCCGAGTATTTACCGTCTCAACCGGAACCCAATCCGGTGAAAAAGAGGCGAAATACTAAGCCACCGTACAGTAAGGAGCTGTGCGGTGGGTTGAACACCTCGGTCTAGTCCGTGGGGGACACCTAAGACCCGCTAAATTGGTTCCAAGGCTCTAATTATACCCAATTATATATTTATATATAATTAAAGAGGTAGTAATTAAGCTTTTACTCGGTGAATAAGGGAGACGGTGGAATGAGTAAGCTAAAGCCTCTTTTGAGCCGTGAATTTAATTCTTTTATTAGTTAAATACCCATATGAACACATGAAGGGAAATTTAGACAAGTGAAAATCTCTAACCTAAGCAATTAGAGGTTCTAAATGGCTCGAAAGTGTGAAAGTCGAATATGGGGCATTCTGGACTTTTAGAAAGAGCAAATAAGACGACATACCGAACTAAATTATTAATTCTTGGAAAATAGCTAAAGGGTGCATAAGCATTAGCATGACACGTGCATGGTAGATGCTTAGTTACGCGTTCTAAATTTCTTAAATATAATGTGTATAGGGCACCACAGAGTGATTGGAGCTTCAGGCACTCCGAGTACAGATCAGGAGGGCCAACAAGGTGAAGGGCTCTCCCATCCCTGCCCCACAGGGTTGGATGACTACGTGGAAAATGTGGTTTGCTCTATTTTGTGCAAATTGATATATGGAATGTATTTATATGAATAAATTTGTGTTACACATGTATGATTTGCAAGTAAGCAGTCAACGTGCAATAGTATATGTGCTTATATGATTAACCTCAAGGTGTATATGTGCTATTGTGGCTCACCGAGCCTTATGTGATACCGTGGGTAGGATTCAGTCAGAATTTCACATTGAGACTTTATTAATATTAGAAACCCATTTAAATTGATCATCGTGCAAAGGTTTAGACCCTATGGTACATTGAGGAAAATGAACCTAGGTTGTTAATTGTGAGCGAGAGGGTTGCATAATTGAAACGGGGGAAACTAGGCCTAGCTAATTCACACGTGTAATATTCAGTTAGTTATTAATAGGGCGTCTTTCAAGGTCGAATAGGTTATTTGAACTTATTTAGGTTAGTTCAGGTTTGGGTAGATCGAGTCGGTTATCCTGGTCGGACAGACAGGATTCAGTTAACAGTAAGTATGTCACATAGTGGCCATTACCTTGGTTTAACCGGGGTCAGACAAGTTGCCGGCTATTAGTCTAAGCGTGCCTTGGAGTCAGAAAGTTCCTAGTTTGATCAACTAGGTTCGAATAAGACATTGCCTTCGGGCCAGTATTTCTCTTAGTGTAACGCGGGAGACAAAAAGTGAATGCCTTCGGGCCAGTATTTCTCTTAGCGTAATGCAAGAGACAGAAAGTGAATGCCTACGAGCATAACTATGTATGACTTATGAAAAGATATGATATATGTTTATGATTGGTTTACATGTGGATTAATAAACATGTTAGGAGCATGAATTAGGATTTTTAAATTGTCAATATGATTTACTAATTGCCTGATCACGTTAAAGATTACAATATAAATCCATTTCATGCGCATGTGGTTGTGGTTGCTCCCTTCCCCCAGCTGTAGTGGTACCCGCTGCTACGCCAGGGATGGGGGAGCTTCTCACTGAGTCTGTTCGACTCACCCCCTGTTTACATGTTTCAGATACATGTGGTTCAGGCGTCGGAACACGTCCACTTCTTCCCAAGTAGGCGGACAACTCTGAAGACCGCACGCATAGTCCGCGTGGGTAGCGTATTTTGGTTTATGTAAATAAATCAGGATGTATATGTATATGAATCTATCCTTTTTTGGTGTAGCGTTTGTACAGATACAACTGCAGTATATATATATGTCATATTCTAGCATTGTCGACTTCATACAGATTAAAGTTAGGTATTGGTATTGAGACTTTAGGCTATGATATAGCGTATATCATGTATATGTATATATGACTTCCGCATGCGACTAGGATAGATCACACGCCTTGAGGGGTGTGATCAATATGTAAATTATATTTATATATATATGTGTGTGTGTGTGTGTGACTGAATACTTGATTGTATGAAAATATGACTTCCGCATGTGAATAGGATAGATCACACGCATTGAGGCGTGTGATCAATATGTATACTATATGCAAGCGTGTGATTGAATACGTGTATGACTGTATACAGGACTTTTGCATGTGAATAGGATAGATCACCCGCCCTGAAGTGCGTGATCAATATGTATACTATATGTATGTGTGAATGAATATGTGTATATATAGACTGAAGCGGTGCTGAGCGAGCCGTGGATTACAAACTGCTTAGGTCACCGGAAATGGATGACCATATGTATTATATATTGTTTGTATTAGAAATGGGTAGATATACACATATTAAAGTGTCAATAAGGAATTAGAGGCTTGCGGGATAGGAGAAATCCTACCTCCCGTGCCGGTCACGGACGTCCGATAGGGGGTCGTGACAAAAGTACCCCTCATAATGTATTTTTAATAAATTATATCCGTACCAAATGCAACTTTATTACATTAATCAACTGGAGGGGCAAAAAAGTTTTTTCCCACATTAATCAACTGACGAGATTGTGGCTTCTTTGACATTCTAAGACAGTGTCTACAACAGTGATTATGACACTTGAAGCATCTTGTCATAGATTGTAACAATATTGATGGAGTTTGAAAATAGAGAAATAGTAGAGAGTAAAGTTGTGAATTAGAAAAAGATTGTAGGTTTAGGGACGAAATTGGAAATTGGAATAAAGTTTAGGGACCTAAAAGGTACTTTTGCCTAAAATGTATGATTGGAAGAATATAAAATAGAGAGAAAATTTAGATAATGGATATTGTAGTTATCAAAATGTATATTTATATTTGATTGAAACTTAGCTTTTATTATAGTTATTTTATATGATCATTGGTCTCACAATAATATATCTATTTAATAATGACTAAAATATAAAATAAAATATATGTTTGCATAAGAGGTGAGGAAAAAAATAGAAATAATAGGTAGTAATGACAATTAACAAGAGCTAGGGCCGAACATTATTTAATGTTGGTATATATCTGCCCCGACCTGTCTTCAATCATGGCCAACTACATGTGGCTGTCTCACGTGTTCAGAGACTCTTTGGTTTGAAGATTCTGGTGTCCGAGGCTGATCGTCGTCAGTTGAAAACTACTACAAATGATGTCTTCAAAGAAGTGTTCTAGAATGTTAACTAGAGTTATTATTAGTAACACACATTACATCACTTTCTTTAGATGTTTTTTTAATACCACAGAATCATCACTTTCTAAATTCTTAGCAACGCTTGCCATAAAATTTACCTTATTCATACTGTTTACAGAATTTGAACTAGTGCGTTTAATTTTTAAGGCTTTCATTACTGTGCAACCTTAATTTTTGATATCGGGAGAATCACAACAGATGTCGTTAATGTTAATTTTACTACCCATAATTCATATCATCCCTTTCTCAAGAAATTGTATATCATCTTGCCTTTAAAATTTCTACATAGTCAGAATTGTCTTTTACATCATTCTGTTGATATTCATTTGCCATCAAAACTGATGATGCTTCCGTATTTTGGCAATACTATCTCTGCATACTTACTTTTATGAGTAATAAGTGTGATCAAGAAGTTGTATAAATATTTAGTATAATAATTATGTTAGTTGATATGTTGTGCAAATTATATATCCGTCATTGTTCAATATGAGCACTTTTAGGCAGTGGAAATTTGTAACCCGAACATTTGCATTGCACAACAAAATTATTGATGATATATTTTACTATGGTCAATGGTATTATATCGTTCTGAAGGTACACGTGAAACTTTCGTATAACAATGTCCCACCAACGTAATATATAGATTTTTAAACATATTGTACAAAAAATTATGTAAATACCTGCAGCGATAACCCGCGCAAGGCACGGGTACAAAGACAGTATATATATATAAAAGCACACTGAGGCCTTTACTGAATCAGCATATAAGCATTTAATGTAACAATGTAAACGAAGGGATTATAAATAATCTCCAATATGCAAGTGTCAACATTTTTATTCCTATTAATGTTTGAATAATATATTATATCAATAAGGGCATTTTATTTATCATCTTTTTTTAATTTATTTAAAAAAAATATTTACTACGTAGGAAGTTAATAATTTTAAGCCATAGAAAAATAAAATAAATTTTTAGATGCAGATAAAAAATTGAAAATAAAGTAAAAATAAAAAATTGAGATATACTTCTTATCAAAAAAAATTGAGATATACTTATTTTTTAATTTTAAAAATATATTACCTAATTAAACAATAACAAAAAAATCATTTTAACCCATAAAAAAATAATTTTAACGAAAACAAAATCCTTGAGTCTTGATAGTCATCTAACAAAATATAATCCACATTGTCGGATTGTATCTATGTTATAAATGAAAACGTGATTACATGAATTGTAAAATGATCATACAATCAAGTGAGTGTGACATGGGTATTGATTCTAATGGAGATAGGATCCTCTAGAGTAATTCTCTACATTTATTAGTAGAGTTATGAGAGAGATAGAGATAACAAAAATGTTTGTTTTCTTATTTTTCTCTCTCTTTATTTTTCTTTTTTTATCTCTCATAACTCTATCAAAAAATGTAGATAATTACTCTAGAGAATCCTATCTCATTCTAATGTGTTTGAGTTCTTTGATAATCAATAAACAATTTTAATAATTTTAGGTATGGTTACCAATAAATAATGGTTTAATGAATATTATCAATAAACAAATTTAGGTCATTAATATACGGATAAAAGTTCAATGGTACCGTACCACTGAAGTTCAATACATCCCTCCAATAATGTAGAGCCATTTGTTAATATTAATATAAATATAAATTCACATTAATGAGCACTCATCTTGAATGGTTTAGGAACCAACTAATTGGAGGAATGTACTGAAGTTCAGTACTACCTGAACATTTACCCTTAATATATATTGGTAACTAATAATTTTAGATAATCATAATTTAATTTTAAAATAAATAATTGATCATTAATATTCACATTGATAATTAATAATTTTATCAACTGTGAAATGTTATTCAATGTAATTTTTAATTAAAATTTTACTTTCATAGTATTAATTATTTTGGTATTCAAATAAAAAAATCTATATCTCTCGAAATAACTAATAATTCCCAGGATTAACTTTTTTAAACGTTGAGGATCAATATTAAACTTCGTGCAAACGTTGAGGAACAAAAGAGTAATTTGGTCTTTTTTTATTTCTATCAATGCTTTCCTTTTTTTTCTGGTAGGTTTTTCTTTATTTCTATTAATTGCTTATCTTTTTCTCTTTTGTTTTTTTTGATAAATTCTCTTTTGGTTTTTAGTTTATTCTTTTTTACATGCTTTCATAGAGGTTTCGATGCACTAAGGTGCATAAATTTTTTTTTTAGTTTTTAAACTTTAACATAGAAATATTATTATTATATTTTAAAATGATAAATAATTTAATAACTATTTATTATTTTTAACTTTTCTCTTATCATTATTCATAACTACCTTGCCAATTATCTCTTTTTCTCTCACATCTCCTTTGATCATATTTTATTTTATATTTTTTAATTATAAAATATAACTATATTGTAAGTCGAGTAGCCAAAAGACTCACCCAAAACAGCCATATAATATAGATATTGATAATCTTTATTAATTATTAATGATATTACATTATTTAATTAGATTTAATTGATTAAATATAATAGCAAGCACTCACGGTCAATAAAAACAATCCAAAGCTAACATAGTAGAATGTGAACTTTGATGTGACCTATATGATTAAGATGCTAAGTATCACCATAATTAGATTTGATGTTTGAAGTATTCTGTCATTGTAGAATGCGGAGTATTCAACAACAACATTAGTACCTGTATATAATTATTGACAAATAAACATTGAACTATATTTGTTTACGAAAACATCAAAAAATTCATATACTTCAAATTATATGTATTTCAATTTTTTTAATGTACAAAATAATTCAAATTAATATAAAATAATCTTTAGTCATATCCCGTTCATCGCACGGGTTCAATACTAGTCTATATTTCTATATATATATATAAAGGAATACTCCTAGCTCCATTACTTGACACATCATCCTAAATTGTGGCCTTTGCTCTAATGACACCTAAGCATCTTATTACTAAATCACTCCTAACTACTCCATGTGGCATATCATTCATCCAATTAAAAAATCCCCAAATGCCACATATGTTTATTGATGAGTGAAGAGACAATCTCTAACATTTTCAGCAATTCATGTCTTAGAGAATGAAGGAATTTGTAATACCCGAGAATATTTTAACTAGCATCATTAATTAAATTAAATTAATTAATTTAAAAGTGGAAAATGAGATAAAAATACACACTAGCCTATTACTATCATGTTGTAAATACAAATTATTTTAAGTCCTAATTTTCTATATTTCCTTTCTTTTATTTATTATTATATATCAGATTTCTTTTGTTCCTTTTTGTAATATGTATATATATTAAGTAATTATATATATATATATATATATATATATTATATAAGAAAAAGGATAAAGAAATAGAAAGGAAAAGCAAGTGAACGAAAGAAATAGAGGGGGAAGAAAACGTGAACGAGAGGAAAGAAGGGAAAGAACGCACGGGAGAGAGCTGGGCGCCGTTTTGCACGGAGGAGCTCAAGGAGGAGAGACAGCACGTGTGAGCCGGTGCCAGAGTGCGACACCGTCCGTCGGAGCTCGCCGTCGTTTGGCTAGAGAGAGAGAGATCACGAGTTAGAGAGAGAAAGCAAAGGGTGAAGGCTTTCTCGCCGGAAAACGTCGTTTCTTCACCGGGGAAGGTAGCTGGGAGACTCCTCTACTCCATATCGTCCTTCTAACTGGTTGAATCGAGGTGAGAAGTCCCGAAACTCTCAAACCCCAATTTTATCAATTTTAGGGATTTTTGGAAAGACCCCAATTGATTCAATCTGAGTATTTTGGGTCCTAAATTGAAGTATTTGCATGCTAGGAAGTGAGTTGGAAGCTTAGGAACCGGAACCAAATTGATGGAATTCATCCGGGTTGGAAAAAGTGTAGGAAAATGTGGTTGTTAAGGTTTAAGGGTGTTGTGGAATGATTTGGGGTGCATTGAAAGGTTGAATGATAATTATATAATTATTAAAAATTATTGGAATGTACGAGGGATTAAAACCCGAGTAATTCCCGTCTCACCCGGAACGCCGTTCGGGGAAAAAGAGACAATTCTCTAATTTTACGCGTATTCGGGTATGTGTATTCATGGGTAGGTAAAGTGTTTAAGGTTATTTTGATAAATGGAAAATTTGGACAAGTAGAATTTATGACTCTTGAGCCATAAATTCAAGACTTGGGTAATGGGAACTTCACATGGACACATAGAGGTGAAATTGGGTAACCTTGCATTCCCAAATTCAACGTTTCCGAATAGCGTGATTAAGAGAGGGTTGGACACGAATTAGAAGCATGCTAGGTCTTCCGAAAACTAGTTGAGGGCATTCCAAGCCAACAACTAGTCTATGGAATTAATTAGAAAGAACATGAGCATTAGCGTTACATGTACACGATAGTGGTTGAATTTTCAAGTCTCTGAATCTCTCAAGTATATGTGTATAGGGCACCATACTGTGAGTGGACTTTCGGGCGCACCGAGAGCCGATCAGAGGGGCCAACCGGGTGAGGGGCTTTTCTATCCTTGCCCTATAAGGTTGACTGCGGATATGGATATGTGGTTTGCCTTCTTGCCTATTTGTAGGAATTACATGTTAGATAAAATGCTATTGTTGTTCCTAAATTACAATATATGTGAAAATGTGCTATATGTGTGTATGTGAATTGTTAAAGCAACGGTGGCTCAAGGAGCCGTATATGAAAAGAAGGTCCTCGGGACCTATACGACATCGGGGGTAGGATCGAGTAAATATTATCTGAAGAGTATGGTTTTGTAAGTAAGTCCTTAAAGAGAATAAACTTAGGTGACTTTGTTCTGAACCAAGAGTCCGAATTAGAAACCACTTGGAAATCTAAATTTGCCTAAGAAGAAGTAAAATGAACAAGTAGTGGTCCATAGGGGTCATTTATTGTACAACGCGGGAACCGAGTCTATCACGGGTGGTCCGGGTAGATTGAGTCTCTTGCCTTGAGTCAAACCACAGAAATACAGAGTATATGAGTTCACCACATTGTGTGGCTATTACCTTGGGTAAACCGAGGTCAGATGAGTCGCCGGCTATTGCTCCAAGTGAAGTCTTGGGGTCAGACTATTGTTCCAAGTATAGCCTTGGGACCAGGGGTTCTAGAATGATCAACTAGGTTCCCATATTGTTCACGTGAGATATTGCCTTCGGGCCAGATTCTCTCCTAACGGAGATATTGCCTTCGAGCCAGTTTATGATTATGATTACTTGAATACAGAGGACCACATGGAATTATATGTTAAATCATGATATGATGTATGTGTGAATTTAAATGTATGTAAATCCATGCTTTAAATTCTTTATTGTGAATATGATATAAGCAAATTGCCTGACCACTTAATATATGGAAATTTAATCCTTTGTGTGCGTATGTGTTTGTGATTGGCTCCTCTTCCCCAGTTGTAGTGGTACCCGCTACTACACTAGGGATGGGAAAGCCTCTCACTGAGTCTGTTTGACTCACCCCAATATTACATGTTACAGACACAGGTGGTATAGGCATCGGAAGCGCTTCCACTTCATCCCAGGGAGGCGGACAGACTTAAAGACCACACGCATTGTTCGCGTGGGTAGTACTGCTATATGTATTTTGACAGGATATATATGTATATGATTCATTTTGGTATAGCATTGTTTTGTACAGTTGTTATATGCATATATGTATATGTCACACTCTAGAATTGTCGGCTTCATACGGATTAAAGATTGGTCTTGTTGTTGGGGATATAGGTTATGATATGCTGAATATCATGTGTGTATATATATAAATGAATGTGACTTCCGCATGTGAATAGGATAGATCACACGCACTGAGCGTGTGGTCAATATGTAAATTTATATATATGTGTGACTGGATACTTGATGGTATGAAAATACAGCTTCCGCATGTGAATAGGATAGGTCACACGCATTGAGGCGTGTGATCAATATGTATATTTTATGCAGGTGTGTGATTGAATATATATGCTTGACTGTACACAGGGATTCTGTGTGTGAATAGGATAGATCACCCGCCCTTAAGCGCGTGATCAATATGTATATTATATGTACGTGTGATTGATTATGTGTATATGTATAGACTGAAGCGGCGTTGAGCGAGCCGTGGATTGCGTGCTACTTAGGTCACCGGATATGGATGACCATATATACTATATATTGTTTGTAATAGAAATGGGTAGTTATGCATATATAAGAATCTCAATCAGGGATTAGAGGCTTACGGGATAGGAGAAATCCTACCTCCCGTGCCGGTCACGGACATCCGGTAGGGGGTCGTGACAGAATTAATTAAGAATCATTTATTTGAGCAATAAAGAAAAAGTTAAAGAAGGAATGATTTATAATTAAAAACATTAATTTCTTATTATTCCTTCTTTATATATATATTTTTTCAAATTCTTAATACTTAATGCAGGTAATAATGACAATTTCATCATCTATATTCTATATATCTATATATCTATATATCTATTATATATATAAAAGGAAGAGGCGCTCCATTACATTGCTCCATGTGGCATCTGACTAGGAGCCATCTTGCAGCAGACGTGGACACTTCCCTGTGAAATTCTGGCTGAAACAGATTGCGATTTGAACCTCAAATGTGCAATCCCTTAATTTTCGAGAATCATAATCAATCCTTATGTATCAATTATATTTATGAAAGTTAAACATTTAATATTTGTTTACTATTTTTTTAGGAATAATTGACATAAGCGTAATTAAATAATATTACCTAAATTATATTCCCCTTGATTATAGTTTCCAAAATGAGTGTTTTTGTAACTACAAGAAGTTGAATATTTGATTTGAATTTGTCGTCCATATAATTGGCATAATCATATTTAAATAATATAGTTGACTTAATCATATACCCCCTTGATTTATTTAAGTCTCCAAACATAATTTGTTGGAGAGATTTACATTGAATAATTGGAATTTACGTACATAAATAATAAAAACTTAAATCATATTTTTTTTGATTTTAGTTTCCAAAATCAGTGTTTTGGTAACTAGAATCGTTGGAGACTTTATTTGATTTTTGGCTACTATTGGCATTATAATAATTAAATGTGGACAATTAAAGTGGCAAATCAGAGAGATCTTATTGTTTATCAGAGTTCGATTCAAAATTTAAATGTTGAATTCCATGATTATCGTAAATCACAAATCATATCTTCAATTCATATCTTTAATTCAATACTGATTCGAAATCGATTATCCTCAATCACAACTCATATATTCAATTCAAATATAACTCTTCCCATCCATAAAATATATATGATAGCTTTTGGTTGCACTTAATTGGTTGAATTCCATGATATTAGCATTTTGTTATTGATAAGTCAGCTTTTGGATTCATCTAAATTATTATTCTATATGATTTCAAATTCAAATTTTCAAATATTAAAGTATCCCTTAATTCATGCTAATTGAAGTCAACTACGGAAGCATAATCAATTCATAAATTTTGAATTCAAATTTGTAATCCAATCGTGATATCTCCCAAACTCTTACTATCACACATCAAATCCGTTTTTTTCTCCGAAATCGTTGTGGTTTTGGTCCTTAGTGAAGCCTATAAATGAATCCATATATTGTTTCTATTGTTTTTATCCAAGATTTGAAGCAGAGACCTGAAAACTGAGGTATTGTTGCCATTTATGATCTGAAGGAAAATGGGTATCAAGGTGAAGCTCTATATGATCAAACATGGATTGTCAGTATCAATATCTTTAATTTTACAAAATATAACTAACTCAACTTTAGCTGATTAATTTGTTTTATGTTATTTAATTTATTTACAGCTTCACCACCCATCGGCATTAGACATGTTTGACCAAATTATTGAAGCCTCAAAGGAAAAGAAAATTGTAGTGTTTATTGACTACGATGGTACACTCTCCCCTACTGTAGACGACCCTGATTGCGCTTTCATGTCCCTTGCTGTATGTTCTAAATTAATTCTCTTCATATTCTTTAATTCTATTAATAATTCATTAACATCATCCATCACCTTCTAATTTAATTTTGTGATAGATGAGGAAAACTGTGAAGAAACTTGCATGGTGTTTTCTCACTACCATGGTAAGTGGCAGATGCAGAGACAAGGTACAATACTCGAAATTACAATGCCTTCAATTCACTCTTCCATTTTGTCTTATGTTGTTGTAAATTGAATATTAACATCGTTTTATATAGGTGTACAACTTTGCCTGATTGGCTAAACTATACTATGCAGAGACAAGGTACAATACTATTGGCTGAACATTAATCTGTTTATTATCTCCATCTATATATTTAGCTTTGTTAATATTTCAAGTTTGAAATTAATGACTAAACACACTTACACTTTATACCTCAAAACCATGGTAATCAAGATCGCGATCTAGATCGTAAGATCGTTTAAGATCGCGATCTTGTGACATATTTTCGATTTGGATCCTGCTTAGGATCGAAAATTTTCAAGATCGGGATAGGATCACGATCTTGATCATAAGATAGTAATTAAGATCGTATAAGTTTTTTTTTTTAAAAAAAGCACAAAACGTAGCTTTAGTCCTAGATATTTAGGACTATGAATTTTGATATTTTATTTGTTGAATTGATGTATGGATATTGTCACTTTAGTAACTTATGAACTAAATTATGAAAATATCATGAAATTGTGATAATTTTATATATTTAATTAAAATATATATTACTAAATATATAGATTAATTATTATTATAAAATTGATAGGATAGATCTTACGATCCTCGATCCGATCTTACGATTCGATCTATCTTATGCCTCTCCCGATCCTACTTAAAATCTCGATCTTGATTACCTTGCTCAAAACTATATGAATATGATCCATCTATATTTTTAGCAAAAAATATTTGATCATTAATCTGTTTATTAGATTACATACACTACCTTTGACAAAATATGATCATTAATCTTCTATGGAACGGATGATGCCATTATCTAAATCTCGACTACTGCAACAGAAGAGATTATTAAATAGCTTTCTTCTTCGCTTCTTCACACCGGCATTGGTTTTCATCTTTCAGGTACTTTCCTTCTTTTGATTTGTTAGGATTTTTTACAATTTTAGTGGTTTGATCGAGGATTTAATCTAAGCTCCATTGCCAAGATTCAATTACTTTTAGTTTCCTTTTTTTCCTTTTTTTTGTTGTAATTTCTTTCTTTCACTATCCCACTTCTCTTATTTCGGTATAATTTAAATTTGTTGTCTTTAGGTTTTATCTGGGTTACTTATCTCTTCTTCGTAGTTGTCTCATGATCTTCCACCAATTACTTTACTTGACAAGTTTTATGTTTTAATCAAATGTTACTTCATTATGATCAATTTTATTTTATTTTTTATATATTTTTTTCTTTCACGAAAAGTTAAAATTTAATAAATCATTGATTTGCTTAGGCTGGGAGTATATTATTAGGTCATCTTTAACTAATCTTTTTTCGTCATGTTAATTTTTCATGTTTGATTGATTCTTGCTATGTAATTGGTAAAGTTTTGGTTTTTCAATTTGGCCTATATCCCCAAAATTTATGGAACTGAAGTTAAAGTCCAATTGAGCTCATGATAGGATCACGCCTACTGTTGGTATGTTTTTTGTTACTTTTGTTCCATTGATTCTTCCTATTTCCTAATTGATAGTACAAGATAATTAATTTACTTATTTGTTTTTTTTTAATTTTTTTGGACGTCTAAGCATCCGATAGAAGAAAATTTATATATATTGATGAAGATAGGTACCACAAAACATCTCGAAGGACGCAATGGGACACCAAGCATGAGGTATATTATATATATAGCTAGGTTTTTATTTTGATAAAATAATTTTGATGTTATATAATTTTATATTGAAAAGAAAGAAAAAATGAAGTCATTCAGAAGTTTATGTTTTTTTTCTTTTACTAAAAGTTTGTTGAGGAACATGAAATAATAATTCTCTAAGTAGATCTACACATGAACTATTCATGAGATGTGCAGGGACCACTAATTTAATATATCATCATCATATATATAAAATTACGTCAATGGCTAGACAACTTCCATTAAAAATTTTTAAAAAAATGTTCAAGTTCGTTTGGAGTCTAGATGTATTACTGTCACTAAAAAATAAAAATGAAGTATTTTGGTGATATTTTTTTAGAGAGGGAATTTTAGGATATATTATTTTTTTGAAAGGGTTTGTAGTAAAATTGCTAACAATGCATGGGATACTATAGGGCAAAATTCATTTATTTTTAGAAAATTTTAATTTGGTTTTTATCTCCAAGGCAAAATATGGTGTGAAGGAGATGTGTAGAAACAAATGGAGTTGGGCAAGTAACAATCCATAGGTTGGCAGGGGAAGAATTTCACTTGTGTGTTTGTGATGATCAAGGTGGTTCTTTTTCCTAATTTTATAAAGTATTTTTTCACTTAAATTATTATCTTTTCGTAACTCGGTATTTTCTAACTTAAATTATAAAGAAGTATTTGAGTAGAGCATATCATTAAATATTTATTCTTATTCAATACCCTTCAATGCCATATATTTGATGGATTGGTTTGAAATATATATGAATTACGGAATTGTGAATGAGGAAAATAATTGTAGGTTTATGATTATAATTATAATTTTCTATATGAATTATAATGTACGAAACAAAAATAGATATAAGAAAAAATTGATAATTGATTTTAATTTGAAACTTTGGAAAAAAATTGACTGCAAACAAAATTTAGGTTAAATTTTAAACTTATTTTATTCGTAATTAATTTGTGTCTTTAATGGTTTATTTTATTTAATTCGTTTTAAATAATATAAAAATATTTTTAAACATATTCCGTGAATGATATAATACCTTTAGAACAATATAATACCATTGACCGTAGTAACAATAATCAATATAAAAAATTCAGAATTCAATCCCCATTATTCTTTAAACGTGTAACAATCAAACTATTATTTATTTTATAAAAAAAATCTATTAATTATTTATGATTTCGACAATCAATATAAAATTAAATCGATCAATTAATATATTCTATAACTATAACTACTACTAAATCTCTAATTTTATTTCTTTCTATTTTCTATTCTAAATAACGTTCATAATTCAAAACAAAACAAAAAAATTCAATAGAATTTTTTATATAAATTGGGATTAAAATTTTTTTCAGTAACATATTTTATTTTTTTTATAGGTAAAATGGTAGTAAGGGAAGGCACCATATTTAATTTTCATATATTATATAATCTTGACAATTTAATTTTCCAAAATCATAACTGTTATTATATTTGACCTTTAATTTTTAATTTATTAAAATATTAATATGTTTAAATGAAACCAAAAAAATTTATGAATTATGATTTTAACCTAAAAAATCGAGCTCTATATATTTCATATTATTCAAAATCTTAATTGAAATATATGTTAATTATCAAAATTATGAAAACTAACAACCTTAAAAATAATTACAAAATTCATTAATAAATTGACATATAATCTTATTTATTATGAATTGCAAAATTTAATAATATGATTTTTGACAATTTAATGTATTATTAAATATACACTTTAATTTCTCTTAGATTAGCTAGCTATAAGTGACTATTAGTGTATTAGTTTATTATGATTTGCCTTTATCTAATTTATTTTGACTAACATATTTAATTCCTATATATTATATATGACCTTGACAATTTAATTTCAAAAACCTTAAATGCATGTCCTTATATTTGACCTTCATTTTTAAAAATCATATTCGTATTGAATATGTTTTGGTATAGGATTTTATTTTTAAAAATCGGATGTGTTAAACATATTCTTATTAGTTCCCTAGTCAAAGGAATTAAGGTTTACTAATAAATCAATACGTTGAAATTTTAATGACTAACATATTTAATTCTCATATATGGTTCTAAAAAATTGTTCTAATTATACATTGACAATTTAATTTCACAAATCTTAAATGTCATTATATTTAACCTTCATTTTTAAATTTATTTGCTCATTAATGTTTTTAATTTGCTTATACATTAATATATTTGACCTTCATTTTAAAATTTATTTATGCATTAATATTTTAATTAATATATGGGATACAAAAATTGAAATTAATTGATCATATTGACATTTGATGCAAACTTTAATGTCTACACATTATGTAACTTGAATAATAAGTTGATAATATAAAAAACATTTGTAAAGTAAATCAACATTTATAAACCGAAACAAAAAGTTGGCCAATTATATTTCGGATCAATTTATAATTTTTTTATCTTATAGTTATTTTAATTTGTACACCATTTAGCATATTGATTTTCTAAGAGATCTAATTGTTAATCATGTATGCATGCAACACACAAATTATTGACAATTGTCAACTGTCGAAAATATTATCATTGAGTTTTTTCAACAACTTATTTCAGTTGCCGCAATCAAAATGTTGAAAAATAGATACTTATTTCGAAAGCTAAAATTTAATTGTTGACAAACATATCTTTTATGAACAATTAATAGTGGTCGTCAAAATATAAAATTGTTAAAAATATATTTATCTTCATGAGAGCCCATAATAGATAATACTTATCTGGTGTTATTTTAGAATTCTGTGTTGTTGAAATCAATGTTATTTGTATTGAAGTTATTAAGCATAAATTTCTAAGAGTATATGGTATTAGGGATTTACTACACCTCATACTCAATGATTTAACTCTTAATTTATACCAATTACTGGGATAAATTTTCTATCATTTTTTAATGGTTCTAGAATTCTCATTATTTATCTTGATCAAGAAAATTAGCATTTTTTGCAATTTGACGTTCTTAATTTTTTATTTTTAATTTGATTTTTATCTCCAAAATAAAATATGATTTAGAGATGTGCAGGGACCAAAGGAATTGCACAAGCAACAATCCATAGGCGCCTTGTCACGACCCCCTATCGGGCGTCCGTGACCGGCACGGAAAGTAGGATTTTTTCTATCTCGTAAGCCTCTAATTCCTGATTGACATTCTTATATATGCATAATTACCCATTTCTATTACAAACAATATATAGTATATATGGTCATCCCTATCCGGTGACCTAAGTAGCACACAATCCACGGCTCGCTCAACGCCGCTTCAGTCTATACATATACACATAATCAATTACACGTACATATAATATACATATTGATCACGCGCTTCAGGGCGGGTGATCTATCCTATTCATATGCAGAATCCCTGTATACAGTCAAGCATATATATTCAATCACACACCTGCATAAAATATACATATTGATCACACGCCTCAATGCGTGTGACCTATCCTATTCACATGCGGAAGCCGTATTTTCACACAATCAAGTATTCAGTCACACATATATATAATTTACATATTGACCACACGCTCAGTGCGTGTGATCTATCCTATTCACATGTGGAAGTCACATCCATATATATATATATATATATATATATATATACACATGATATTCATCATATCATAACCTATGATCCCAACAACCAGACCAATCTTTAACCTGTATGAAGCCGACAATTCTAGAATGTGACATATACATATATGCATATAGCAACTGTACAAAACAATGCTATACCAAAATGAATCATATACATATATATCCTGTCAAAATACATATAACAATACTACCCACGCGAACAATGCGTGCGGTCTCTAAAGCTGTCCGCCTCCCTGAGATGAAGTGGAAGCGCTCCCGATGCCTATACCACCTGTGTCTGTAACATGTAACAATGGGGTGAGTCAAATAGACTCAGTGAGAGGGTTTCCCATCCCTGGTGTAGTAACGGCTACCACTACAACTGGGGAAGAGGAGCCAATTACAACCACATACGCATATAACAGGTTTAGATTTTCATATATTAGGTGGTCAGGCAATTAACATATATCATATTCACAATAAAGAATTTAAAGCATGGATTTACATACATTTAAATTCACACATACATCATATCATGATTTAACATATAATTCCATGTGGTCACCCGTATTCAATTAACCGTAATCATAAACTGGCCCGAAGGTAATATCTCCGTTAGGAGAGAATCTGGCCCGAAGGCAATATCTCCGTTAGGAGGGAATCTGGCCCGAAGGCAATATATCACGTGAGCAATATCAGAACCTAGTTGATCATTCTAGGAACCCCTGGTCCCAAGACTATACTTGGAACAATAGTCTCACCCCAAGACTTCACTTGGAGAATAGCTGGCGACTCATCTGACCTCGGTTTACCCAAGGCAATAGCCACAATGTGATGTACTCATATACTCTGTATTTCTGTGGGTTGACTCAAGACAAGAGAATCAATCTACCCGGACCACCCGTGATAGACTCGGTTTCCGAGTTGTACCATAAATGACCCCTATGGACCACTACTTGTTCATTTTACTTCTTCTTAGGCAAATCTAGATTTCCAAGTGGTTCTAATTCGGACTCTTGGTTCAGAACAAAGTCACCTAGGTTTATTCTCTTTAAGGACTTAACGTACAAAACCACACCCTTCAAATAATATTTACTCGATCCTACCCCCGATATTGTATAGGTCTCGTGGACCTTCTTTTCATATAAGGCTCCTTGAGCCACCATTGCTTTTACAATTCACATACACACATATAGCACGTTTTCACATATACTGTAATTTAGGAACAACAATAGCATGTTATCTAACAGGTAATTCCTACAAATAGGCAAGAAGGCAAACCATATATCCATATCCGCAGTCAACCCTATAGGACAGGGATAGGAAAGCCCCTCACCTGGTTGGCCCCTCTGATCGGCTCTCGGTGCACCCGAAAGTCCACTCACAGTATGGTGCCCTATACACATATACTTGAGAGATTCAGAAACTTGCAATTTCAACCACTATCGTGCACATGTAACGCTAATGTTCATGTTCTTTCTAATTAATTCCATAGACTAGTTGTTGGCTTGGAATGCCCTCAACTAGTTTTCGGAACACCTAGCATGCTTCTATTCGTGTTTAGCCCTTTCTTAATCACACTATTCGGAAGCTTTGGCTTGGGAATGCAAGGTTACCCAATTCCACCTCTATGTGTCCATATGAACTTCCATTACCCAAGTCTTGAATTTATGGCTCAAGAGAATCATAAATCCTACTTGTCCAAGCTTTGCATTTATCAAACTAATCTTGAACACTTCACTTACACATGAATACACATACCCGAATACACGTAAAATTAGAAAATTGTCTCTTTTCCCCGAACGGGGTTCCGGGTGAGACGGGAATTACTCGGGTTTTAATCCCTCGTACATTCCAATAATTTTTAATAATTATATAATTATCATTCAACCTTTCAATGCACCCCAATTCATTCCACAACACCCTTAAACCTTTCCAATCATACTTTTCCTAGACTTTTTCCAACCCGGATAAATTCCAACAATTTGGTTCCGGTTCCTAAGCTTATAGCTCACTTCCTAGCATGCAAATACTTCAATTTAGGACCCAGAATACTCATATTGAATCAATTGGGGTCTTTCCAAAAATCCCTAAAATTGATAAAATTGGGGTTTGAGAGTTTCGGGACTTCTCACCTCGATTCAACCGGTTTGAAGGACGATATGGAGTAGAGGAGACTCCCAGCTACCTTCCCCGGTGAAGAGACGGCGTTTTCCGGTGAGAAAGCTCTCTTCCTCTTGTTTCTCTCTCTAACCCGAGCTCTCTCTCTCTCTAGCCACAAAGACGGTGACGGACGGCGAACTCCGGCCACCACGAACGTCCGGCCACCTCTCCTCTGTGCTCAGCCCGTCCGTGATCTTCCGTGCACCACGCCCCAAACGATGCTCCTCCCCTCTCTCTCGTTTTGTTCGCTTGGAGCGTCTCCCTCTCGCCTCTCTCTGCTCTCTTTCACGATTCTTTTTCTTTCTTTTCTTATCCCCTTTCTTTTATAATCTATATATATATATATATATATATATATATATATATATATATATATATAATAATAATAATAATAATAATAATTAAATACATATATACATATATACATATATAAAAAGGAAATATGATAATAATAATAATAATAATATAAAATTAGGATACTTTAAGACTAAAAAATAAATGGTTTGTATCTACAAAATAATAAGTAGTAGGATAGTAGGATAGTGGGTATTTCTATCTCATTTTTTTCCACTTTTATTTTAATTAATTTAATTTAATACATGATGCCAGTTAAAATATCCTCGGGTATTACAATCTTCCCCCCTTAAGAAATTCGGTCCCTGAATTTCAAACAAAAACACTAACCTTAGTCTTGAAATAGATGAGGATACGTCCTGCGCATTTCACCCTCGACCTCCCATGTAGCTTCTTCGGTCGAGTGGTTTCTCCACAGAACTTTAACCAATGGAATCTCTTTCGTTCTGAGTTTCTTCAACTGCCGATCTAAGATTTCCACTGGCTCCTCTTCGTACGTCATATTTTCGGTTAGTTGCATGTCCTGCGATTGGATCACGTGCGAGGTATCGGGAAGATACTTCCGAAGCATCGATACATGAAAGACAGGGTGTACCCCTTCCAATTCTGTAGGCAATTCCAACCGATACGCTACATTCCCAAATCCTTCTAAGATTTCAAACGGTCCAATATACCGAGGACTCAAATTCCCCTTCTTACCAAACTGCATCACGCCTCTCATCGGTGATATTCTCAAGAACACCTGATCACCAACGGCAAACTCCAGTTCTCTTCTTTGATTGTCTGCATAAGACTTTTGCCTACTCTGAGCCATTAGCAATCTCTCCCTTATACATTTTACCTTCTGCAAGGCATCTTGTAACAATTCCGGGCCGACTAGGCTAGCTTCTCCGACCTCGAACCACCCAATCGGGGATCTGCATCTACGGCCGTACAGAGCCTCGAAAGGTTCCATTTGAATACTTGCTTGATAACTGTTATTGTACGCAAACTCAGCCAAGGGTAAATATCTTTCCCAACTTCCGCCAAAATCCATAATACACGCACGAAGCATGTCCTCAAGAATCTGAATGGTTCTTTCTGATTTCCCGTCGGTCTGCGGGTGGAACGCAGTACTCAGATCAACTCTAGTTCCCAACACTTCCTGCAATGACTTCCAAAACCTGGAAGTGAACTGTGGACCTCTATCAGATATTATGGACACTGGCACACCGTGCAATCTAACGATTTCTGATAAGTAAATCTATGCATATTGACTCACTCCGTAAGTGGTCTTAACTGGCAGAAAGTGTGCGGACTTAGCCATGCGATCCACTATTACCCAAACCGAATCAAATCCCCGTTGTGATCTTGGCAATCCTGTTACAAAATCCATCGTTATCCTCTCCCATTTCCACTCAGGTATTTCTATCTGTTGTAACGTTCCGGCGGGTTTCTGGTGTTCAGCCTTGACTTGTTGACACACTAAACACCTGGCTACATAGTTTGCGACATCCTTTTTCATGCCATTCCACCAATACAACTGTTTCAGGTCATGATACATTTTATTAGCTCCCGGATGGATTGTATACGCAGTCCGGTGTGCTTCTTCAAGTATTCTTTCCTTCAAGTTATCAACCATAAGGACACACAATCGTCCCTCCAACCAAAGTATCCCAAAATCATCTATAGAGAATCGGACGTCATCCCCTTTCCCTTTAGTTACGGTATCCCTGATTTGCTTGAGGTCGGTATCTTTGTCTTGTCTAGCCTTCACCTCTTCTACCAAAGAGGACTTAGCTTGCAAATGGGCTAAAAATGAGTTAGAACTTCCAATCTCAAACTGATTTCCCGTTTGCTCTAGCTCGTGCAGTTCTCTAATTAACGGTCTTCTTTCTTCACTTATATGAGCAAGACTGCCCATGGATTTCCGACTCAGAGCATCGGCTACCACATTAGCCTTTCTTGGATGATACAAGATCGTGCAGTCGTAGTCTTTCAACAACTCCAACCATCGACGCTGTCTCAAGTTCAAGTCTTTCTGCTCGAAAATATATTTGAGGCTTTTGTGGTCTGTATAAATTTCACAAGTCTCACCATATAAGTAGTGTCTCCATATTTTCAAGGCGAATACTACAGCCTCCATTTCGAGGTCGTGAGTCAGGTAATTCTTCTCATGTTTCCTCGGTTGTCGCGATGCATACGCAATCACTTTGCCGTGCTGCATCAAGACACACCCTAACCCGATACTCGACGCATCACAGTATACCACATAACCTCTTGTGCCTTCAGATAATGCTAGCACTGGAGCGGTAGTGAGGCTGTCCTTCATCTTCTGAAAACTCTGTTCACATTTGTCATCCCATACAAACATCACTCCTTTCTGAGTCGACCTAGTCATAGGTGCAGCAACCTTAGAGAAGTCCTGCACAAATCTTCTGTAATATCCCGCCAAACCCAAGAAACTGCGAATCTCCGTAACAGAGGTAGGCTGGGACCAATTCTTCACTGCCTCTACCTTACTTGGATCAACGTGGATTCCCTCTGATGATAGCACGTGACCCAAAAAGGCAACTCTGTCAAGCCAGAATTCACACTTAGAGAACTTGGCATATAGTTTTTCCTCTCTCAACCTCTGTAATGCTAGTCTCAAGTGTTCAGCATGTTCCTCAGAATTCTTTGAATAAACCAATATGTCGTCAATGAAGACAATGACAAATCGGTCCATAAATGGTTTAAAGACCCTGTTCATCATGTCCATGAACGCTGCAGGAGCATAAGTTAATCCGAAAGACATCACTAAGAACTCGTAATGTCCATATCGGGTCCGGAATGCGGTCTTGGGTATATCCAATTCTCGAATCTTTAATTGGTGATACCCAGATCGCAAATCAATCTTAGAGAACAGCTTCGCACCCTGCAATTGATCAAATATGTCATCTATCCTCGGCAGTGGATATTGATTGCGGATCGTCACCTTATTTAACTTTCGGTAATCGATACACAACCGCAATGATCCGTCCTTCTTCTTTACAAAAAGGACCGGTGTACCCCAAGGAGAGAAACTGGGTCTTATAAAACCCTTTTCGAGCAATTCTTGCAATTGTGTATGTAGCTCCTTCAGCTTCTTCGGAGCCATACGGTACGGTGGTGTGGAGATAGGCTGAGTACCAGGTTGTAGCTCAATTCCAAATTCAATCTCACGATCGGGCGGCAACCCCGGCAATTCTTCTGGAAAGACATCCAAGAACTCCCGCACTACAGGTACTTGAGTCGGTGAAAGTACTTATTTCGTGGTATCTTGGACGAATGCCAAGTATCCTTTGCATCCCTTTGCAAGTAACTTGGACGCCTTCAATGCCGAGATCAAGCTTGGATACGGTGCAGGTCCGTCACCCCGTATCACAAAAGGCTCCTCGTTTGGCATATTGAATTTCAAGCATTTAGCCCTGCAGTCCACAACCGCATGGCAAGACGACAACCAATCTATTCCGAGGATCACATCAAGATCAACCATACACAACAACCGAAGGTCTACTACAGTCTCATGACCGTCGACCTCCACAATGCAAGACTTGTGCACATACTCTACTTGTACCGATTCTCCCATTGGAGTAGAGACCAGTACTGTCTCTTCCATTCTAGATGAACTTTTGTTGAATTTAGAGGCAAATGCATGCGACACATAGGAATGAGTGGAGCCGGAATCAAATAAGACTCGTGCTTCAAGAGAGCAGACAATAAGAGTACCTGTCACAACCGCATTTGATGCATGAGCATCCTGCTGTAAGAGTGCAAATACCCGCGCTTGTCCTCCACCTACCGCCCCTGGCCCTCGGCCACTAGACCCTGCACCACGGCCTCTAGCTGCACCTGTACTTGCTACCTGTGGTGGCACGGTTCTCACTGGTGGAGCTGGAATAGGTGTACTCCTCGGCGTCGGATTGCTTCTCACACTTGTACCCTCTTTCTTCTTTGGACACTCTCTAGCCATATGGCCCATCTGGCCGCAATGGTAGCATCCACCTGTCAGTTTCCGACATATACCAGAATGAAATCTGCCGCAAGTCACACACTAGGGCTTTGTCTTATCGGCATTTCCACCCCCTTGTTCCCTCTGTCCCCCTTGAACATTACCTCTTGTACCTGTTTCATAGGTGGTAGTTGACGATTGTCCTCCTGCAGACCCTGAATATCCTGCACCTCCACCTGTTGTCTTCCTTTTCTTACTTCCACCTCCTTGGTTGTCACTGCCTGTAATTAATTTCACTTTGGGATCAACAGATGTCCCATACCTCTTCCTGGTTTCAATCATTCTAGCACAATCTGCTGCTTGAGCTAAAGTCTCAAACTGTCTCCTCTGAGGTAGCAAGGCAGTAAACAACGGCTCCGTGAGTCAGTGTATGAATCTCTTGATCCTTACCTCTTCATCAGGAACTAACTCAAGTGAGAATTGAGCCAGTTCAGTAAAAAGTAACTCATACTCCGTCACGGTCATGTTAGGCGTCATCCACAATTCCTGGAATTGCTGACGCTTTGCATCTTTGGTGCCTTCAGGTAGAAAACGACCCAGGAATTCCCTCTGAAAATCTTCCCAGGTCATCAGTGCCACTCTGCGTGAATAACTCATCTGTACGGACTCTATCCATACTCTAGCCGCTCCCCTCATCTGGAATGAAGCTAATTCCACCAATTCATGGCCTGAGCACCTCAGCATGCGCCCAATTCTGACCACATCTTTGATAAAGTATTGCGGATCCTCTCTCTCACTAGTTCCGCAGAAAGCGGGTGGATGAAGCTTCAAAAATTTTGAAATTGGTAGCTCTCGGGGTGCTGCCCATGGTTCACGAGGCATTTCTTGTGGTTGTTGCCATTCCCTATCCTCTTCCTCAACAACCTCCATCTCTTGATTGCTAGGAACCCTCTCTTGTTCTTCCTCGCCGACTATTAACCGGCGTACCTCCCTCTGTATTTGCCTCGTCATCTCTTCTCTTAGTTCCTGAAATCCTGTCGTGAGCATTTCCGCCACGGAAGGTGCACCTGTATCTACTTGAGGTTGAGGTTCCGGTGACTGTCTCCTCTCTTCCCCTCTTACTTGTGCTCTACCTCGACCTCGAGCACGACCTCTACCTCGGCCTCGGGTACGGCCTCTACCTCGGCCTCGGGTGGGCATTCCCTCCTCCTGAACTGATTCTCGATCAATTTCAGTAGGAGTTGTCCCTCCACCCCTAGTCCGTCTCGTGATAGGTGGCATCCCTATACTGCACAAGGACCACACCTAATAAGTACACATATACTTATGACATTTCATATCAAAGAGATTACAAAGAAAGGCTGACACAATTTCCTGGGTACTTCCACAAGTGCCTTTTTACTCCCACGTTGTGCCCGGGTACACAAAGAGGGGTAAACCGACACCCGGTCATACCTATGGCTTCATACAGTTTAAAGTAACCTGCCTCTGATACCAAGTTTGTCACGACCCCCTATCGGGCGTCCGTGACCAGCACGGGAAGTAGGATTTCTTCTATCCCGTAACCCTCTAATTCCTGATTGACATTCTTATATATGCATAACTACCCATTTCTATTACAAACAATATATAGTATATATGGTCATCCCTATCCGGTGACCTAAGTAGCACGCAATCCACGGCTCGCTCAACGCCGCTTCAGTCTATACATATACACATAATCAATCACACGTACATATAATATACATATTGATCACGCGCTTCAGGCGGGTGATCTATCCTATTCACATGCAGAATCACATATATAGTCAAGCATATATATTCAATCACACACCTGCATAAAATATACATATTGATCACACGCCTCAATGCGTGTGACTTATCTTATTCACATGCGGAAGCCGTCTTTTCACACAATCAAGTATTCAGCCACACATATATATAATTTGCATATTGACCACACGCTCAGTGCGTGTGATCTATCCTATTCACATGCGGAAGTCACATCCATATATATATATATACACGTGATATTCATCATATCATAACCTATGATCCCAACAACCAGACCAATCTTTAACCTGTATGAAGCCGACAATTCTAGAATGTGACATATACATATATGCATATAGCAACTGTACAAAACAATGCTATACCAAAATGAATCATATACATATACATCCTGTCAAAATACATATAACAGTACTACCCACGCGAACAATGCGTGCGGTCTCTAAGTCTGTCCGCCTCCCTGAGATGAAGTGGAAGTGCTCCTGATGCCTATACCACCTGTGTCTGTGACATGTAACATTGGGGTGAGTCAAACAAACTCAGTGAGAGGCTTTCCCATCCCTGGTGTAGTAGCGAGTACCACTACAACTGGGGAAGAGGAGCCAATCACAACCACATACGCATATAACGGGTTTAGATTTTCATATATTAGGTGATCAAGCAATTAACATATATCATATTCACAATAAAGAATTTAAAGCATGGATTTACATACATTTAAATTCACACATACATCATATCATATCATGAATCTGGCCCGAAGGCAATATCTCACGTGAGCAATATGAGAACCTAGTTGATCATTCTAGGAACCCCTGGTCCCAAGACTATACTTGGAACAATAGTCTCACCCCAAGACTTCACTTGGAGCATAGCCGGCGACTCATCTAACCTCGGTTTACCCAAGGCAATAGCCACAATGTGATGTACCCATATACTTGTATCTCTATGAGTTTGACTCAAGACAAGAGACTCAATCTACCCGGACCACTCGTGATAGACTCGGTTTCCACGTTGTACCATAAATGACCCCTATGGACCACTACTTGTTCATTTTACTACTTCTTAGGCAAATCTAGATTTCCAAGTGGTTCTAATTCGGACTCTTGGTTCAGAACAAAGTCGCCTAGGTTTATTCTCTTTAAGGACTTACGTACAAAACCACACCCTTCAAATAATATTTACTCGATCCTACCCCCGATATCGTATAGGTCCCGTGGACCTTCTTTTCATATAAGGCTCCTTGAGCCACCATTGCTTTTACAATTCACATACACACATATAGCACGTTTTCACATATACTATAATTTAGGAACAACAATAGCATGTTATCTAACAGGTAATTCCTACAAATAGGCAAGAAGGCAAACCATATATCCATATCCGCAGTCAACCCTATAGGACAGGGATAGGAAAGCCCCTCACCTGGTTGGCCCCTCTGATCGACTCTCGGTGCGCCCGAAAGTCCACTCACAGTATGGTGCCCTATACACATATACTTGAGAGATTCAGAAACTTGCAATTTCAACCACTATCGTGCACATGTAACGCTAATGTTCATGTTCTTTCTAATTAATTCCATAGACTAGTTGTTGGCTTGGAATGCCCTCAACTAGTTTTCGGAACACCTAGCATGCTTCTATTCGTGTTTAGCCCTTTCTTAATCACACTATTCGGAAGCTTTGGCTTGGGAATGCAAGGTTACCCAATTCCACCTCTATGTGTCCATATGAACTTCCATTACCCAATTCTTGAATTTATGGCTCAAGAGAATCATAAATCCTACTTGTCCAAGCTTTGCATTTGTCAAACTAACCTTGAACACTTCACTTACACATGAATACACATACCCGAATACACGTAAAATTAGAAAATTGTCTCTTTTTCCTCGAACGGGGTTCCGGGTGAGACGGGAATTACTCGGGTTTTAATCCCTCGTACATTCCAATAATTTTTAATAATTATATAATTATCATTCAACCTTTCAATGCACCCCAATTCATTCCACAACACCCTTAAACCTTTCCAATCATACTTTTCGTAGACTTTTTCCAACCCGGATAAATTCCAACAATTTGTTTCCGGTTCCTAAGCTTCCAAATCACTTCCTAGCATGCAAATATTTCAATTTAGGACCCAGAATACTCATATTGAATCAATTGGGGTCTTTCCAAAAATCCCTAAAATTGATAAAATTGGGGTTTGAGAGTTTCGGGACTTCTCACCTCGATTCAACCGGTTTGAAGGACGATATGGAGTAGAGGAGACTCCCAGCTACCTTGCCCGGTGAAGAGACAGCGTTTTCCGGCGAGAAAGCTCTCTTCCTCTTGTTTCTCTCTCTAACCCGAGCTCTCTCTCTCTCTAGCCACAAAGACGGTGACGGACGGAGAACTCCGGCCACCACGAACGTCTGGCCACCTCTCCTCCGTGCTCAACCCGTCCGTGATCTTCCGTGCACCACGCCCCAAACGATGCTCCTCCCCTCTCTCTCGTTTTGTTCGCTTGGAGCGTCTCCCTCTCGCCTCTCTCTGCTCTCTTTCACGATTCTTTTTCTTTCTTTTCTTATCCCCTTTCTTTTATAATATATATATATATATATATATATATATATATATAATAATTAAATACATATATACATATATAAAAAGGAAATCTGATAATAATAATAATAATATAAAATTAGGATACTTTAAGACTAAAAAATAAATGATTTGTATCTACAAAATAATAAGTAGTAGGATAGTGGGTATTTCTATCTAATTTTTTTTCCACTTTTATTTTAATTAATTTAATTTAATAAGTGATGCCAGTTAAAATATCCTCGGGTATTACACGCCTGGGAAGAATGCTTGAATTAGCTTGAGAAATATACTATGTTATTCAATTCTAAGGACTTTTAAGGCTTTGGAACTAAAATTGTAGAGAATTTCATATAAAGTTTACATTTTCCTATTGTGTAATTAAGTATTTGTACATTTTGTTAACTGAAACAATAAAAAAAATTGATAATGTAATTTCACCGTTTTGATTTGTGCACATTACAGTATGAATAAGTTTTATATTAATAAAATAATAATTTATTTAAAAAATTTTATGGGTCTTGGTCCGAATATGGAGGTTTGACTATTCACAGGGTCTAGGGATGTGGATTAATTTTGATACCTACTCAAATAGGGTCCGAGGATGATGAATATAGTATCTTATCCAAACTTTACCCATGATCATCCCTAATTAAGAGAGTGGGGGATATACACGGCAAAATCTTGAAGAAATGCCCTACAAATGAGTCAAAGCTTCGGGATTCTCATAATGAACAAAGAAGAATGTATGAGTTATTGAGTTTGATTACTCTTTTTTTGCCTTCACATTAATTAGGCTATTCTTATTTTTTAGGTTTTTCTTTTCTAAATATTAATTGTGTCTAACAAATTTTTTAGATCTCATATACTTTGTGATCAAATTACTCTGTATAGAATAAAAAAGGTTCAAACATGCTTTACTTGCTTCAATCTTCAATAAATCTCTGTTTCTCACATGATATTGATTTTCGATCTCAAGTTTTTTGAATTTCAAATAATATCATGTAGTTACCCCTCAGAATCCCTTGGATTTCAAGGACAACCGGTAGGTACTTATTACTTCCTGTAATTATCTTCTATTCAATTAAAATTGCTAGATAATCAATTTCGTTACTACATACAAATTTTTATTTGATATAACTTTGCAAATTAGATTCCTTACATGGTGCACTATTGAGCATTGTGTTGACGTTTAATTTTTCAAAAGTATCATATGTGCATTGCATAGATAATTTTTCATAAAAAGTATTTCAATACAGTTAATTGTTATATATCACATTGGATGTAGCTGTGTGTATTATGAATAACAATTTCACAAAAATTTATCGTCTTTCTTTGTAAACAAAATTTTCATAACAATATGTTCGTACCTGTAGACATAACCCGTGCAGGGCACGGGGTACAAAGACTAGTATCTATATAAAGGATTACTCCTTAATCCTTTGCTTGCCACATCAACTTAAGAGAGGTTTTTGCTCAAATGACACCTAATCAATCTTATAATAAATCACTAATAACTAATCCATGTGGCAAGTCCTTCATCCAATGAATGAATCTCTTCATGCCACATCTGTTTATTATCATATGACATGGCCCTTACTCAAAATTGTTCCTTCACATAAAGACTGATTATAGAATGAATTAATGTTGACCGATTGTAATTGAATTAATCTTATGTGTTTCTTTTCAGTGGCAATTCATTCATCCAACGAAGACTGATTGAATAATGAATTAATGTTGATTTATTGTAATTGATTCTATCATATCCGGTTTTTTCCAATAACAACGTGATGATGAAATTGATTTATTGGCAGCCTCTTTAATATACGTTTTTCATTATTATTAAACGCATGGATGGAAAGAATGCTTTGTAATATCTCGGAAAATTTCGAGGATTAAAGAATGATTTATTTAAAAATTTTGAGGATTTAAGAAGGATTTATTCCGGGGATAGGAATTAAAACCTTAAAAAGAATCTAGGAAAAATTATGAAAGTTAAGGGAAACCGGAAAGGAACCGAGAAAATTTTTCGCAATTTCAAGTAAAATAAAAGATGAAAGAAAGAAGTAGAAAATAATTTTTTTGGGATTAATTTAGGACCTAAGAAATTAGAAACCTAAAATAAATAGGAGTGGGAAATAAATTAAAATATTATTAGTTATTGTTTATATAGTTATTAATTAATTAATTAATTAATTTATTTTATACTATTTTCATATTTTATTATTATTATTAATATATATTAATTATTAAAGAAAAGAAAGGAAAAGAAAAATAAAAGAGAAAAAGAGAGAGGGAGGGTTCTACCGGGAAGAAGGAGAAGCAAGAAAGAAAAAGAAAGGAAAGAAGAGAGAAGGAGAAGAGAGAGAGAGGGAGCTAGGGCTTGGAGGTGGGAGGAAATCCGGCGGGAATCTCGCCGGTATTCGGCGGCCGGTGACCGGAGTAGCACTCAAGGGACCCTCTCTACCTCCATCTTCTTCATTAAGATAGGATTAGCTCTCTAACCCCATTTTCAACTTTGAACCCATTTTCTTGATTTTGAAGATTTTGTGAAAAACCACTTGATTTCTACAACCACGGGGGATAAAACTTGCATTCTTACTATTTACAACATTTCTATTGGATGTATTTTGTTATGAGTGTGCTGGATTTTGTTGGTTGTTGATTTAGAGATTATGAGTCATCATGTTCTTCACTTTCTTGAGATTAAAGACTTGATTTGATGTTGTTGGATGTTGTTTGAGCTTAGATTAATGGTGTTTATGGAAGGAAAAGGTTGTGGAAACCTAAAAAACTAAAACCCATCATTCAAATATACATTTTAAGGATTGAATCATTGGATTCAAGGAAGGAAAGAAGGAAAAATCGGGTTTAATTTAGACAAATTCGTAGAGCATGTTATAGCCATAAACTGAATTATTTTGAATCTGACCTTGCTCTGTTTAGGCGTGTTTTCTGAATTCCTTTCTAAATTGTATTTTGCCAAAATTTTCCAACGGTTAGATCTTCTGTAAATTGCCTCGAAAGTCAGAGGTTCTGTTTTCTAAACTGATGCGAATTTTTTGTATGATTGGCTACTGTTTTTAGATTGCTGCTCTTAAATGTCTCAAATCCTTTCTGTAATGAATTGATAATTAGAATATTTTATCTCTAAGCTTGATTTAGAAAGAAGAATCAAATAATTTCATTAAGTATGAAAGGAGATATGACCATTTCAATGAAGCTTGCCAAATGTTGCATGCTGTTTTGAATATGATCTTGCTCTGTTTAAATGTATTTTCTGAATTCGTTACTTAATGGATTTGAGTGATTCCAACGCCATATAAAATCTAACATCCTAAGCTTTCTAAGTTGTATTTTTACTAAAAAGTCCAACGGTTAGATTTTCTGGGAAGTTTCTCGAAAGTTAACGGTTCTATTTTACACACTACCAAGTTTCTAGTTTTTGAAAAGTTGTTATTTCTTCCTTAATTTGAATGGTTCCTTTTCCTTCAACTAAAATGAGTTTAACCAACATTTAAGTGTCATTTCAAAGATCAAATAACATCCTAGATAAAGAATTGTTGGTTTGTTTGGGTTCCAAATGTTGCTTACACTTTTTAAATGAAATGAGAGATTGTCCAATGGTTGGATTTTTTTTTTATGTGTGGACCCATGGTGAAAATGAGAAGTTTCCATATTTGGCAAAATTCTTCATTGAAGGAGCTTGGAGAGTGAGCAAGTGGCAAGACTTGTTTACTTAAGCATAAATTGTTTTTAACTTAAAAAGAACTATAAATGATGACCTTAGCTTAATAAGGGGTTTTGGGTTAGCCTTGAATGTAGTTTTAAGTTGCTATGTAATTATGAATTTAGAATATGGTGGAAATGATTATATGTGATAGGACTTATGTGGTGAAATAGAAGTTGATGTATGAAAATTGATATGGATTGAATTGGTTGTATGTGATAGGATTCAAGTACTTCCTTGGAGACAAGAGTGCTCAAAGGGAATGTTAAGTAAAGTGACCAAGGTGAGGGTTATTCCATCTCTGCTCCTAGGGTTGTATGCTTATGTGGATTACATGAGTATGTACATTCTCTGTTTGTCTGGTATGTGTTAGCTAGAGGTATAGAAGGCTAAAAGAATGAAAGAACTAGCAATAGGTTGTGGAAAGTAACTTGGATAGGAAAAACATAGGAGTAGAGTACAACTGTTTGCTATGATTGGTGTGTTACAAATCCAACTCATACACTCCGGAGGCATGATGAGCATTTTATTAAATCTTTTCCACGACGGTGGCAAGAGTCCTTGTACGGAAGGACTAAGTTTTTATTTTGAAAACTCGTCACGACGGTGACTTAAATTATAATCATGCAAAGGGAGATATTGGTGGGTTTCGGATTTGGTTATGCTAGCGATGTGAGACATCAACTAGAACAACGTCAGATGGCACTTGAGACCTCAGTTTTTATAATCACCATGACGATGGTCATTGCCCTATCCTGGTAATAGGGCCAGAAAGGATACTCGTCCATATTAATAAGGAGAAGAATTGTTGATCCTTCGCGAAAGATACAAAGAATCCTATTAATATGTGAGACTAAGGTAAGGAGACACGGGAGGAACCTACGGGTGAACCGTGAACCTAGCCTAGTAAAAGAGAAATCATCATGTGGAGTTGGTCCAGGGGTGTCAGTGGCCATGCTTAGAGACGTCGTGCCGTGCCCGCCATGTGGCCTGGTTGAGTAATGGACGAGTGGGTTCAAGCTATTGCCCCGCAGCAAGGGGTCAGGACGTGCCACGTGGTGGCTATGCGTCAGTTGTTTGATAGATAGAAGTTGATTGTGTTTGATGAACAAAATTGTCACGAGGTGACCAGTACCCAAGTGAATGTGTTTAGTATGTTTTGCCACGTGGTGGCCAGTAGCCTGAGTGCACGGGTTTGAAGTAGAAAAAGCCACGTAGTGGCTAGTAGATACCCCAGAGTTGGGGAGATTAAGTAGATGTATGTTTAGCATCTGTGTGTATGTACAAATTGTCTGTGTTTGCACATAATTGCTGCTTGTGCAGTGTAGTGGTGACGTACAGGATTACATCACCACAAGGTCTCGTTTGATTCGAACATGCTGAATGTGAGAAGACCGGTAAGTAAAAGCCGGCACTATACGTTATGTGATTACTTGATGATTGATGATGTGGAACAAACTGCTGCATGCTTATATCTGTGAAATGCATGTGAGTGCTTGGGTGAAATTTCTGTTATTGTGTGATCACCAAGAATGCATGCTAACTCACAGTAACTAGGTGTTTGTGCATGTGTTTGTGTATGACTCCCAGTCCCAGCAGTAAGGTACCCGCCTTGCGCCGGGGTTGGGAGAGTTCTCACTGAGTTGCGTAGTTAAGACTCACACCTCATTTTTACTACACAGAGACAGGTTAAGTACAGGTGAAAGGAGTCTCGGTGGAACGAGGGTTGAGCAACATTTTCCAATACCCACAACTTGTTCATGTGGGTGAATAAAGTGTATTTGTAATTTAATTTACTTTATCATTGTATCATAAAGTAAAGGGTAGACGTACCCAATTAGACTGTATTACTAAATCTAGAACTGTCAGCTTCACACACCTTAAAGATCAGGATCCATTCGATTACGATGCAGGAAAAACTTGTTTTCAATATATATATATATATACACATATCTGTTGCATGTGAATAGGATAGGCAGCATCTTCGGATGTGTAGCCAGTACACAGGTTATATGTTATGTGTGTTTTCCTATATCTATATCCTGAAGCGGCACTGGCCGTGGATTTGCTTGCCTAGGATAGGCCACCATTTCAGAGTAGCCATGGTATTATAATGCATGTGAATGTATTTTTTTTAATAATAGCTATTCTGTCAATTAGGTGAAGGCTTACAGGCATAGGGATATTCCCTGTGTCTGTGCCGGTCACGGTCCTCTAAACGGGGGTCGTGACATGCTTACTATACAAAATGTCAACTAATTCCTCAATTGGAAATCCCATAAGTATGCTATTTAATGGATTTATATGTAATCAATATGCTATTTAATGGATGGAAAATGCTTAACTAGAGTCAACGTTGCATTAGTGCAAAAACAAATGGAAATGTGTTGAAATATTGAAAAACATCCATTTAATTTGTACTCCTTAATCCTTATATATATATAGTCCTCTTTTCAGCAATGGAGGAATTATAAGTTATACCAAACTAAGAAATTGAGACAGTTTGCATGACTAGGGCTGTTGGCTTCATCAGATCATGGATCATCATGAGACTTCTCGAGCGGCTACACCGTTCGAGCCACCGTGCGTGTGACCCTGGTCCATTAATTTGTCAAATTTTATGGTGAAGATTATGAACATTTAATTTGATGTTTAATCTTTCAAATTGATTGTGAATGGCCACTGTAGGTTTCTATTTCCATGAAGGACTTGTGCCATGACATTTTTGGAGTTTCCAAGGAAAAGAAGGATCCTAAGAAGTGAAGAACAAACCGAGGTATATACCCATTTACCCATAGTTCTTTAATTTTGCTTAATCAATTGAGCAGCAAGTAGCTTTTTAAGTAGTCCATTCAATTTTCTTAATATTTACTTTGGATCAAATAACTTCTTTTCTCATAAGGGTAAACTTCAACAAAAAACATTTGCACTTGAATATTTAAGTTTTTCATCAATGTGTTTGACTGTTACCTGCAAGATTTGTTAATAACACCATTGTTAAATGCTTTGTTTACCCATAAAACATTAGCACTTGGATATGCAGAATCAAGAAATGGACATAGGGAAGATTATGGTTGAAAATTTTGGTATGTATGTATATGTATTTCCTTTTCTCAATTTTTTTACCTCAAGTTGTATAGATTTGGATCACTTTTGGATTATTCAAGCAAAAGATTAGACTACACGAAATGAAATTGGTCCCTTAATTTGAATATTTTGTTAATCATTTCTTTGCTTTGTTCTGTTTGTGTGCAAACCATACATATTTGGAAAATCTAATTTATATTAGAAAAATGACCATTTTGGGAACAATCATGGTTGTTCGTTCTGTGGAGCTACTTCCTTTGTCACTATTGTTCAAAATTATTGTGTTGGAGGGGGGATGATATTTAAGACTTTAGACTATGTTTCATAAACAGTAAACTACAATGGAATGGGTCTGTATATAATGTTGGACATTATTATAAATTAATAACATTAATTTGTTAAATTAAATAATATAATAATATGTTACAAATGGACTTGTTCAAAGCTTAAAAATGTATTGTTGCAACATCAATGTGGCTGGAGGTTTTTTTATCCTTTAATTATCTTTATTACACTTTATTAGCTACAATTATGAGACAACATATTCCTACTTATAAATATGATAGCCAAAGACATTTGGATATGGCTTAGTAAGCATATTGAAAAGATGAGGAATGGAACATCCTACGGGAGGTGTATCAAAAGAAAGAATAAAATATTATTATGTGTAATATTTGGGTAGAGAAAGGTGTGAGAGACAGAGTCTTGTCTACATCTTACGTGCAGAGGTTGTAGACATACAGGCGAGTACTGGGCTGTTGTATCCTAGAGGTAACGCGTCTGAGTACCCCTGCACCGGGTGATATAGCAAAATCAACCCGTGGGAGGCGTGAATTACCTTAAAGATAACGAGATACCCGTGCCTCAGTCCGGTACCACGCATTTTATGATTTCTCTAACAAATTTACATTTCCCTATTATTTGTGTTTATTCTTATTTTCAGGTTGCTGCTCCAACATATAAATCGGGACCAACTCATGATTGGTTTAAGGAACTTGAACTTTAAAATTTGTTCATTTCAAATATATTCTGAAGCACCTAAGTGTGTAAAAAAAAATCCAACTATTGGGCAATCTCTCATTTCATTTAAAAAGTGTAAGCAATTCATTTGGAACCCAAACAAACCAACAATTCAAATTAAGGAAGAAATAATAACTTTTCAAAAACTAGAAACTTGGTAGTGTGTAAAACAGAACCACTAACTTTTGAGAAACTTCCCAGAAAATCTAACCGTTGGACTTTTTAGTAAAAATACAACTTAGAAAGCTTAGGATGTTAGATTTCATATGGCTTTGGAATCACTCAAATCCATTAAGTAACGAATTCAGAAAACACATTTAAACAGAGCAAGATCAGATTCAAAACAGCATGCAACATTTGGCAAGCTTCATTGAAATGGTCATATCTCCTTCCATACTTAACGAAATTATTTGATTCTTCTTTCTAAATCAAGCTTAGAGATAAAATATTCTAATTACCAATTCATTACAGAAAGTATTTGAGCCAATTAAGAGCAGTAATTTAAAAACAGTTGCCAATCATACAAAAATTCCGCATCAGTTTAGAAAACAGAACCGCTGACTTTCGAGGCAATTTCCAGAAGATCTAACCGTTGGAATATTTTGAAAAAATACAATTTAGAAAGCTTAGGATGTTAGCTTTCATATAGATTTGGAATCATGAAAATCCATGAAGAAACGAATTCCGAAAACACGTTTAAACAGAGCAAGGTCAGATTCAAAAACTAAGTTTTTGACAAAAACATGTTCCACGAATTTCTTGTGTCTTATACCATCAAAGATTGTTGTTCTTAGAAGAACATGATGAACAAACTCAAACCCTAAACTCAAATTTCTAACCCGGCAAAATCTCAGCACAAACAACAATTAAAACATCCAATAGAAATGCTCATAACATCAAGAATGCAAAGTTTGAGCCTCCATTGTTCATAAAATCAAGAAAATGGTGAGGATGAGAAAAATTATAGATGGAGAAGATTACTAAACCTATCTCAAGAGAGTAAAACAAGATGAAGAGAAGGTTGGGGGCGGCTTCCTAATCCTTGCTCCGGCTCGCCGGATTACGGCGAGATTCTCGCGGGATTTATTCCCTCATCCAAGCTCTAGCTCCCCCTCTCTCTCTTCTCCCTCTCTATCCTTTCCTTTCTTTTTCTTTTATGATTGTGTGTGTGAGTGGCGTGGAAGGGGTGTAAGTGGGGAGAAACAAGTTTTCTCTTCACTTTAGTCCCTCCATCCTCCAACTCTACGTTTTCCTTCGTTTTAGTCCCCGGTTCCTTTTAACTTTCATACTTTTTTTTTCTATGTATATATATATATATATATATATTTTAAGTTTTAAATTCCTAGCCCCGGAATAAATCCTTCTTTAATCCTCAAAAAAATTATTATTTTTTAAATAAATCATTCTTAAATCCTCAAAATTTTCCGGGGTATTACATCTAAGTTCTTACTTAAACTTATACACTTATAAAATAAAATAAAATTCAAATCGACATAACACCCACATGAACAAAATGTGGGCCTTAAGAACTGACGCCTTGCTAATCCGAGACCTGTCACTTGTTCTGAACCTGTCTCTGAAAACATTAGCAAACGAGGGGTGAGTTATACGATTCAGTGAGAGACTAACCCATCCTAGGCGCAGTAGCGGGCACCACTACGACAGGGAAAGGGTGACAACCACATACTTATGCAGAATGTCTCGTACACACCATGAAACATATAATGTGATCAAATTCACCATTCGCAATCCAATCTATAGCATAGATGCCAAGCAAAAATAATCATTCAAAATTTCTCAACTACATATCAAATACTTCCATCAAACACATTCACGAATCAAATTAACAGATAGTTCAAACTCAAATAGCATAGTCAAGCACATCAAGTCTAAAATCAATAAGTCAACAAAGATCAAATAAAACATAGTACAATCATTCACATACCCTTGGGAGTGTTAATCAAAGTGTCACACATAAACAACTCCTTACGAACACAAAATCAAATTCTGACAGAGTTCATATCATAATACTAATAGCACGTCATCCAAATCAATATTTCACAAAAATCAACAATCCAAGAAAACAAATATTTGAGTGTAATGTTGGCCGCATAGGGTGGAGGTTACTTGGGCACCATTTAGTGAAGGAAGGTTGTTGAGAATAATATAATTTTAAAGGAATTAGTTTACAAAGTCGGTGTCCAAGGTTTTCCAAGTAATAAAGAGCATGAATCCTCAACTTGGTTTTCAAAAGGGTAAGAAATGCAATATGTAAAGAAGGGGGTTCATACAGTAAAAAAAAACTATGTGACCAACATTACCTATTCACACAAATTCCTTCCCACAAGCAAACAAGGGGTGAGGTTCAACTAGGTTCATTCCCTCCTACTTTGTTTACCTATGAGTTCTTAGAAAATGGGTTGGTTAAGTGGTTCAACTAGGTTCCTTCCCACCACCTTCCCAATTTTTACAATTCTAGCGGCGCATGGTTCAACCCCATTCCTTCCCATGTCCGCCTTAGTACCTTAATAGAAGGTTAGTCCCATGGTTCAACCTTGTTCCTTCCCATGAACTATCTCATGCCACTTCACACATGGTGTATGGTTCAACCTTGTTCCTTCCCATACACCACTTTATAACACACTAAATCACTCAAATCAAGCAAAAAGACAATTCCTTCATAAAGGCACCAACATACCGGCAAAATCAATCAAAAGGGAAATACAATACCATCTCAATCATTCTATCAAGACTCTTGTTCATACACAACATATATCGAATCCACTATGTCCTTCAACCCTTGAAAATCACAATCACAATCATAATCTCAACACAAATGGGTCCACACCCAATCTCAATCAAATCTAAAACACAACAACATGCCTCATTGGTCAATTCATAATGGTTCAAATCACATAAAAAAAATCTCATTACTAGGTCAATTTAGATTCAATCCTAATTCATATTAAGTGCATGATTACAATCACACAATTAATCACAACACATAATTTAATCATCCCTTTTTGGGGCTAAGATAAGAAAGTCCCTCACTTTGGCCGCTTCACTTAGCATTCCCTTTGAGCACTCTCGTCTCCAAGGAAGTACTTGAACCCTATCACATAAAATCAATTCAATCCATGTAAAATTTCATACAATTTCCTAGTTTCTCTACTTATGATTTCTTACATTTATCCAACCCCCAAGTTCACTTACTTAGTCTAAGTTCATCATTTGGTGTTCTTTCTAGACTAAACACAATTTAATACATAATTAATTAATCTCACAACCTTGTTCACTCTCCAAGCTCCATTAATGGAAATTTTCCCAAATATGGGAAGTCCTAACTATCATCAAGGGTTCACATACCACCAACCTAACCATTGGACATCATTCCAAATCATTTAAAATATCTAAACATATAATTTAAAGTTCATACATACCAACAAGCATCAAGGAAATCCACAATTTCCAAAATTTTCTCCAAATTCGTAGGTCATGAACCATAGAGTGGAAATCTCCATAAAACTCAATATTTGGATGATCTCTATGCTAAAAAATGATTCTAAGGTGATATATTATTGATAGATAACTCATTTCTAACAAGAAATCTATGATTTAAGTGGTGGAGACAAGATTTTAGTGACTCACCTTGTGGAAATTCGATTTTGGAGTTTGTGGGAGATTGGCCAAGCTCTCCTTGATGCTCAACAATGGTGGAGGAAGCTTGAGAGAGTCTTAGATTAGTGGTAGGAAGCAACAAATCTAGTTGGAATGTGAAGATTTTGCAAAATCTCCCAAGCCCTAAGAGAGAGTTGGGAGGAAGAGGAAGAAGAAGATGAGTGGATGGGAAGTGGCGTGAGAATGCTCCTGGAGTTTTTTAAAAAAATGTGTTCTCATTTGTTGGGAGATTTATGAGTAATTTAGACATTTGACAACTTTTGGGATATGGTAAAATAGAGTTATGATTGGATTTTCTCATCTAGATTTATTTTTGGGTAAGAATAGAAAATTTAAAAATTTTTGGGTAATCATAGGCCTATTTAAAATATCTGTCACTAAGTTTCTAGCAGATGAGAATTTTCTACCCAGTACAATTTTTATTTTTGAAAATTCTCAAATTTAAACTATAAGCTCGAAATAATTCATCTGATTCATATTTAACCCAATTAATATTTTTGTATTTGAATTCATTATTTATTTTAATTTCTTAAATTTCCAAATCTAAAGCAATTAAAATCTTAATAATAACCCAAAAATTCTTATTTCATTCCAAAAAAATTATTTTTATTTTATTTAGTCAAAATGTCCAACCTCAACATCAAAATTTTATCAATTTCATATTATCCCATCATTTCTTAATTAGGATTATTTATATATATATATATATATATATATATATATACATATTTCTATAATTTATTTACTTGTTTATATATTATTATTATTATTTTACATTCCAACTCCAAATGATGACCATTCTAAGTCTTACTATATATTTGACTTGATTCCAAAAATACCCCTCGGGTATTACAATTTGAGTTGAACTGCTATAAAGAATTGTCATTTCCGTTTAGAAACCTCTTTGGATTTGAATCTATCAGATGGAGAATTGTGACATAATTCATCAATTATTGAGTAAGAAAAAAGCATATACTGAACAAGATAAATTCTTGGAATTCAGTCTAATTTCAATTCCCTTGACACAATTCCATCCTACCAAACTTTAATGAATATGAGCTAAGATTGTGATAATAAGCCTGAATATATCTCCAAACTTGTTGAATCAAATTTTTAAATAACACTTACAAATTAGAAGCATTACATGACATGACGCCTGATTTCTTTGTACTAATATTTGTTTATAATTGAGATGGGAATTGTAATTTTTGTAGTTGTGATGGGAATTGGGAATTGGGAATTGATACTGTAATGAGAGTGAAATCTTAATTGTTTAGTTTAAGATACTTGAAATTTTGTACTCAATCTCAAAATGAAATCTTGATTTATTTCAATGTAAAAAAAGTATTCATTATTAATATACAAAGTATTTCATCATTGATATTGTACTTCATACAATTCTCTACAGAATTATATTGATTGTACTTCATTATTGGTTTACAATTTTTTTTTGAAGGGATGATAATTATATTAAACTAAAGAGAACTAAAGCTTATATATCCATTGATGATCAAAGCTTATATATATAACAATACTGTTTGGGATTAAATTGAAAAATAAAATAATTATTTGTATCACAAAAATATACTGTATTGGGATTAGAATGAAAAAAGAATAGTATTTCCAATGCATAAATATAATATTCTCAATGGCCAAACTTCAAGCAAAAAGTTTTGTGTTGACAGCGTGAAGAAGGCGTGAGAAGAAAAACATAACCTTTAGAAAATTAATTTTTTAAAAAGAAATGGTACAAAATTGTGTCGTTTTGTGAGAATTGTAGGAAATTGCATGAGAGAGAATTGCATGTGATCCGATCTCAATATAAAGACATCGTTTTAAGTGAATTGACATTAATATGAAGAGATGTTGTCGTTTTAAGTTATGAGTTCACATTAAAATTATATGTATAACTAGTATTGAACGGGTAGCATAGATTACTTTATATTAATTTAAAATTTAAAAAAATATATGAATAAAGATACAACATTAAAAAAAACACAATTAAAAAATAAAATTCTAATATAATAAATAAATAATATATATTTTAAAGCAATAAACAAATATATATCATATTAAAGTTCAATAAAGATTAAACATGAAATCATAAAAATAGACAACAATGTTTCAAAATAAAAGAATAACTAATGAGTTATATGATCTTTTGGGTGTTTTCTTAAACCAATGTAATCTATGATTTATGTGTTCAAGAAATTTTTAGCAATATTATTTTTAACTTAAAACATTTTGTGTTCCTCAATTACAAATAATGCAAAAAAAATATTTTCCAATAATAGCGCTAATTTGAAAAATAATAATAGTGTTTGCAATAAACATAATTACTTAAAAAATTGGGAGTGTGGTGCATCGTTTTCAAAACCTGACTGATTATCGATTCGATTGAACACTGATTCAGGTTTACTGATCCAAACGTGGTCGAACTTGTCTTAATACATATAATAACCAAGTAAAAAATATACATAATAATTGTTTAATATAAATAAAGAAATACATATAAATAAAAATCTGTGTACAATATCTTTTTATTATTTTTAATAAAATAAATAGTTCACGTATAATTCCTTAAAAATTAAAATATCTTAAATATAATATTTAAAAATTAATACCTATGATTATCTCTTCGTAATTTCGTATATATATTTTATTGCTTTCTTATCTTCTTTTTAATTACTATTTACTTATCTATTTTTTATTCTTCTTACACCTACCTCTATTTACCTATTTTTTATTTTCTCCATACATATTTATTTACCCATTTTTTATATTTTCAAAACCTACACCTATTTATTAACTTTTTTTTATTCTTCCCATGTCTTTCTCCATTTACTTTATGTAATACCCGGGAAAATTTTTTTCAAAGTTTAAAATGAAATGAAAGAGAAAGAAAAGAAGTAGAAAATAATTTTTGGATTTAATTCAGGACCTAAGGAATTGGAAACCTGAATTAAATGGTGAAAAGAGAGTAGGGAATATTTTTGGGTATTTAATTTGGGATATAAGAGGAAATGAAAATTTTAATTGGAAAGAGGAGGATTGAATTGGGGATATTTTCCACCTAATCTTTATTATAATAATTATTATTATTATTTAGTTATTATTTATTTATTTTGATTATTTAATTATTTTAAATTTTGGGGTGGTGGTGTGACTTAAGGAAATAAGAATAAAAAGAAATAAGAGAAAAGGAGGAGGAAGGTATTTACGGGAAGAAAGAGAGAAAAGAAGAAGAAGAAGAAGAAGAAGAAGAAGAAGAAGAAGAAGAAGAGGAAGGGTTGGGGTTCGCCGGAAAAGTGATCGGGGAGAGCTAGCCGACGCCGGAAAAGTCACCGGAGCTCGGGTTCGACGTCTCCTACACCTTCCACCAATCGAATCAAAGGTTGGTAACCCCAATTTCATTCGAAAACCCCAATTTCTTCATTTTTAGGGATTTCTTCAATCCACCTTCGATTGGGTTGTTTCGAGGGTAGATTGAGACCTAGGAAGTGTTCTTGAACACTTAGTTAGGGTAACAATCGAGGCTATACCCTCGGGTTTAGCCGAATTCGAATTTGAAAGGGTTTGGGGTTGAATATTCTAAATAGTCCCAATTTGGGAATTCGTTGATAAATTTGGAATCGGACTTGGATTTGAGTAGTTAGGATTGGATTTATGTTGTTGGAATGTAGGTGAACAAAACCCGTGAGGTGCGGAGTCAAAGACGGGGTCGAAAGGCGGCCGAAACGGGCCCAAGCTAGCCCACAGCATAGCAAAAGAATTGTTGTGCTGCGAGCTGGCGCTGCAGCGCCCGCTCTCGGGTGTACAAGAGCTGCTGGGCAGCATCTTGGCGCTCCGGTCTCTGCCCAGCATGCCCAACATTCGTTTTTAAGCCAATCCGGGACGTCCGAACCTCCTATTTTCAATCCGAAACATCTTAGGACACCCCAATCATGTTTTTAAGGATCGAAATCATTTCAAATGCCTTCTTGTCTCTCAAGAAGAGCAACTTACGGAACAAGCTAAGCCCAACTTCTTGAATTTCTAAATTCCTTCTACACAAACCTTAGGAAACCTTAAGTAGGATAGCTTAGACACACATTGAGGTTTAGTAACTCAAATCCAAGGCCCCAAAAGCATCTCAAGGAGAACGATGGTTGTATGAAACCAAGTGCGAGGCACTTGAGACTCTCATAGAAGAGAGGGAAGACGGATAAGACCAAGGACTTGGTTCTTGGCAACGTCTAGATGCATTCTAGGCACGAGCATGTAGTATGCATATGAATTGCATATAGTTGAGATGTTAACCACTTGAATACATTCTTTAGGAAATCACGATTCGTCTGGAGTGGGAGTTACTCTAGGACAAACGCAAGGGAGCCGTCCAGGTGAGGGGTTTCCCATCCTTGCCCTATAGGGTTAATTGAGGATGTGGATATGTGGTTTGCCTACTTTCCTATGTGTAAGAATTTCTTAGTGGTTAACATGCTATTGTTGTTCCTAAACTGTTATATGAGAAAATATTTGTATATGTGTGTTTGACTACAGGTAAAGAGGTACTGGAGTGTATCCATGTGATGACATGAGATACGCCGAACAGTACAAGCAAGGGGGTAAGTTGTTGATTGAGTCCAAGGTTTGTTTTACCCTATTAATTAGAAACTCATTAAAGAAATCGTATAGAAGTTGTTAGTAAACGTCGACGTTTCACGGTAATTGAACTTAGGGAAGACCTTAGAGCTAGGTTATGATCTAAACCAAGGGTTTGGGAACAATATGAGGATTAATACGATCTCTTAATTGATTAGTGAGTTGTAGGGATGTTCGCACTACCTAGGTAAAGTCATTTTAGGATAGTAATGGGTAGATAGAGTCAGGATCCCAACTGAAAGCTTGGAAAGAGAAACAAATTAAAACAATAGCCCGTTGAGGCCATTGCCCTAGCCTGGCACTAGGGCCAGTTAAAGATTAAAAGATTTGCCCGTTGAGGCCATTGCCCTAGCCTGGTACTAGGGTCAGTAAAAGACTAAAAGATTTGCCCGTTGAGGCCATTGCCCTAGCCTGACACTAGGGTCAGTTAAAAATTTAAAAAGAAATTGCCCGTTGAGGCCATTGCCCTAGCCTGGTACTAGGGTCAGTTGAGTGATTTACAGCTTTCAGATGATATGTTAAATATGATTGTTTGCTTATGAGAAGCATGATAGAAAAGCATGATCCGTAGGTTTATCTGTTATTTTAATGTTATATTAATATTGCCTGATCGTAATATAACATTTGATAAACTAGACTTTCATGCGCATGTGATTGTGGGTGTTTCCCTTTCCCCAACTGTAGTGGTACCCGCCGCTACGCCGAGGATGAGAAGCTTCTCACTGAATCTATTTGACTCACTCCCTCTGCTTCAATGTTTCAGATACAGGGATCGTGCAGGCATCGACGTCCGGACAGTGATACGGACATCAGACCATCCTTACGCTCTTGTTCGCGTGGGTGGACTCCTTTGGTTATTTTGATTTCTCTTGTTGTACATATTTTAAAGTTGTAAGATTTGTATATATATATATATATATATATATATATATATATATATATATATATTTATAGCTTTTGATATGTACCTACTCTAGAATTGTCGGCTTCACAAGTACTTAAGGACAGGGTCCAGTTGGGGATAAACTAGGATATATGTTTGAGTATATAAACTTCTGCATGTGAATAGGATAGATCGTACGCATTGAGATGTAGTCAATATGATATGGGTATATATTATGTGTGCTTTCTGCATGTGAATAGGATAGATCGTACGGTCAATATGATATTAACATTTACATTATGAGTGCTGATAAATATATCTATACACTAGATTGAGTTGAAGCGGTATTGAGCGAATCGCGGATTGCAGGTTAATTAGGCCACCAGTGAGGTGTGGCCACTAGTATGATATATAGATATATATTGATTGTATAGCAGGGTAGTTATAGTCATGTTTACAGGATAAGGCTTACGGGTTTAGAGGTAAAAATCTATTCCCGTGCCGGTTATGTACTCCCGATTTTGGGTCGTGACACTTTATTGTTTATATATTTATCTTCTTCACACCATTTTTTCTTCTTGGCCAAATTACTCTTTTGGTCCTCAACGTTTTCACGAAGTTTAATATTGGTCCTCAACATTTCAAAAAGTTATTTTAGGTCCTCAACATTTTTTTTGTCAAAATTGGTCCTCCAGCGTAACTCCGTCAGGTTTTTTTTGTTAAATGTTGACATAGAAGGCTTATGTGGCACACCCTCTCTCCTACGTGTCATATTTGGATGATATGACAGCTTCTCTCACTCTAATTGAGCAAAACGACGCCGTTTTGCACCACTTCTCTCTCACTCCAACTCAGCAAAATGGCATTGTTTTTCTGAGTTGGAGTGAGAGAGGGTGTCATATTATCCAAATATGACACGTAGGAGAGAGGGTGTGCCACATAAGCCTTCCACGTCAGCATTTAACAAAAAACCAGACGGAGTTACGCTTGAGGACCAATTTTGAACAAAAAAAACGTTGAGGACCTAAAATAACTTTTTGAAACGTTGAGGACCAATATTAAAATTCGTGCAAACGTTGAGGACCAAAAGAGTAATTTGGCCTTTCTTCTTTTTCACACACATTTCTTCATCTTCATGCTCTTCTTCTTTCTTCTTGTCACCATATCTTTCTCACACTATTATGTATTTTTTCTTACTCTTACTCAAATCCTTATCTATTTGTTTTCTTGTCTTTTCTCATCTTTCTCTCATACATCATGTTTTTCTTATCTGGTTTGGCTTCTTTTTGTTCTTCTTACTCCTTCTCCTTCTCATTCTCATTCTTCTTCTCGGTTTATTATTATTTTGTCAATTTGATGTATGAATAGTAAGTTGTGATTTGATTGGTAAGATTTAATTTATTATTTGTTTCAAAATAATAAAGTAGTCATCATTCTATATGTATACATATATATAATTGATCACACTAACCTATTTTGAAACAAAAACTAAAAAATTGGCATCTTTGTTATTATTATTTTTTTAACCAATCACTGGATTAAAAAATATAGAGACATGCTCACAAAAGACACATAGAGATACGATTATAAATAAAGGAATACATATAGATTAAAATATGTCCACCCTTTGAGGTGCCTACAATTCAGTGAGGGGATTAGTCACTGTGTACGACGGTGGATATTCTGGTCTAGATAAAAAAGATATATATACAATATCTTGATATTCTTTTTAATAAATTAAATTATTCACTTATAATTCCTTTAAAAAAATTAAAATATCTGAAATATAATATTTAAAACTAATACTTACTATTATCTCACTATAATTTTTATATATATTTTATTACTTTTTTTCTTCTTTTCATTCACTATTGACTTATTTATTTTTTATTTTTCTCACATCTATCTCTATTTACATACTTTTTATTTTTTTCATACATATTTACTTATCTTTTTTATATTTTTAAATCTACATCTATTTATTAATTTTTTTATTCTCCCCATGTCTTTCTCCACTTACTTTATATTGTTTCTATGTTTATTTTCTTTCCTCCATTTATTTTCTTCCTCCTATTCTTCTTACCACCATCTCTTTCTCACACCATTATGTATTTTTTTTCCTCTTTTTCAAACCATTATGTATTTTTTATTCTCTTTTCTCATTTTTTCTCTCACACATCAAGTTTTAATTTCCTTCTCTCATCATGCTCCTTTCTCTTCTTCTCACTCCTCTCTCTCTTTCTTACTCTTCTTTTTAATTTACTATTTTTTGACAATTTAATATAAGAACGATAAACTCAGCATCGTTATTTAATTGGTAAGATTTAATTTATTATTTGTTACAAAAATTTTAAAAAAAATCATCATTTTATATGTATACATATATATAATTGATCACACTTACTTATTTTTAAACATATTATTTTACTTGACCGATCACTGAATTAAAATATATAGAAATATGTTCACAAAAGAAATATAAAGATACACGCTTATTGATATATCGGGCTTTTAGCTTTTGTTCTCAATAATAGTTTCACTTCAATCTATATAATAATTTTTATTATTAACTTGAATATAAATATAGTCAGTTTAGAATCTCAAACTATGATAACTTTGTAGCACATCAAACTCTAACTACTAACATTTAACAATTTAGGGCACGTTCATTAGGCAGAAATAGAAATGAAAATGGAAACGGAAATGAAAACGGAATGCATTTGATGTGTTTAGTAGTAAAAGTTTGGTAATGGAAATGGAAAGGGAATGTATTAAAATGACCATTTTACCCCTTATATTAACATAATAAAAAGAAAAGAGGGTTATAATTGTGTCAAATCATGTCAAATCAGAGGGGTATAATAGATATTTTGTATTTTTTTTTTAAATTGATGGAAATGAAAAAGTAAAAAAAAAAAGTGTTGATTAAAATTGAAGTCTTAGTTGCCAATAAATCCATAAATAACGAACAAATTACAATATAAGTAAAAAAGAAAAGAAAAAGAAAGATAAGAATATTCTTGAAAGTGAAGAGAAGGGAAATTTAAATTAGTTCTATTTAATTTAAGAATTCAATTTTTTTTCAAAAAGTTAGAGTTAAAGTAAAGAGAAGGAAAATTAGTATGAAGAAATATGCGTACAAAAAGGGAAAGAAATTTTTACAAAGGCTAACACTAACCTATTTCTAGAATTATGAATAGGATTTAAATTTAGAAGTCAAACTTGTATTGCTTTCAATGTAAGACCCCAAAACACAAAAATATTCTTGAAACTGTAAAATATCATATTAAAAGACAATTAAGCGTGACCGGTGGTTCAAAACTTGATGTTCTATAGCTAATAATTTTTATATTTGCATAGAGAATAATTTTCCAATTATATCAGTAAACTGCAATTTTAGATTGTAGAAGAACATAATTACTATTAATCACAAGTTTTTACCACCACATCTTCTATAGGAAAGGATTCTTGTTGCCCTTTTATGGGCTTTAGCAAATAGCTTTTTTAGCAGCGACAATTTTAATGAATATATCCAAACAGTAAGTAGCATTACAGTCAGGATTAAGTATATATACAAATAGCTACTTTTCATAACTTCTCTTTTGCAGCCTGTGCTTCAGCCTTTAATTTCTCTTTGATCCGGACTACGTGTAAGGATCCTGATCAACTGGGTCTGTGCTCCTTCCTAAAATTTTTGATGTTTCGTGGTTGGTCCAATTGATCAAAGATTGACCGCCTAATAGATGCTTACATGCACAACTCCATAAACCTACATCTATTTAAAAATAAATATTAATATCTGACTCCTATACATTACCTAGTTAAGGTTAAATAGAAATTGTCTGATGTGATAGGCTTGAGAAATTGAACGAGCACTGAGAAAAAGCAACTGGTAATCATTTTGCTGCAAAATTTTCAACCAAAGGCATGAACTGACCAAGAACGTATGACCTGTCTATACTCCAACCAAAGGCATGAACTGACCAAGAACGTATGACCTGTAAGCAATGAGACAAGAGATGGAAAATACTTCTGTCGATTTAGAAATGCAGACAAAAAATAAGCAATAAACAATATATTCTTAGGCAAAATCATAACTCTGAATGTTAAAAATTCTGGCAAAAAGAAGCAAAATAAAAAAATTTAGATGGAAAAAAATTGGCAAATAATGGATTTCCCCCAAAGATGCTGTGAACAAAAACATAAAGTTGAGTGTCAGTGTGAACACACAAATTAAGAATCACAACTCACAAGTAAAAGCACATAAGTAATAAAAAGTAATGAAGACAATGAACCCTTGCCTGCACCCCCTAATAATCCATGAGACCTACGTGTCTTAAGATTTGGAGTAATACAGCCATGGGCCCCATTGTAATTTCCCTTGACATCCCCATCACAGCATAAATAAGAGGAGGAACAACACTTGTATCTGAATGCATCATAATTCAAATAATATTAGATTATAATGCTGAAAGTGGATAAAAAATTCTTGTGTTTCTTGATCTATGGTGTGTGAGATACTTACATAGGCCATATTAAGGGTCAAGTATTGCTAAATAATTAGCATATCCTAGCTCTACAAGATTTAATTAACACATTAAATATATTCAAGAGAAAAATTAAAAAGTTGTGGCAACGTATGTAGGGCATGTATATATATACCTGAGGAATGCTGAGGCTGGCAAGAGTTAAACCAGCTAAGAGATCATTATTGAACTTGGAGGCTTTGTAATTTCTATTCTCTATCCTCCCAAGCTCTTCATTATCCCCACTATTCCTGCTGCTGCAAGACCAGCTCCTTTTTCACCCACTATGTCACATACCTCTGCTACTACTTCCCTTGCCATTTCACTCGCTTCTCCTATTTGCAATTCCCACCTCCAATTATACACACACACACACACACACACACACACACACACACACACACACACACACATATATATATATATATATATATATATATATATATATATATTCTCCTTAATTTTTCATCTATAGTATCAATTAGGTTCTTGGATGATAAAATTCATAAATGTAGTCTCTCAAGTCTTAAACGATATATGTAAATGTCAAATTTAGTCCTAAAAAATGCAAATTGTCTTAATTTAGTTTACGAAAAATAAGTAAACTCTACGTGTTTACTATGTGTTTGGTGTTTGGATGAGGAAAGATGGCGTTCTTGGCTGTAGTAAAGACGTGATTAGAGAAGAGGTGGATTAGGAGAGTTGAGTACCCACTGAGATGTGTGTGTAATTTTATGCAATATGGATGTAGTCATAAGTAAAGTTAGCTAGGACCAAATAATACTAATGGAGTAATTTAAGATTTGGGAGAGAGTTATCAATATAGGTGTTTAAGCCTCATTTTGATTAATTGTATTGTTTTCTTTTATTTTCTTTCCTGTCCAACATGCTTGACTTAAAGATGTGAAGTTTTTTCTAGTGCATGTTGATAGCAGTAGACTTGCTGCCCAAGAAAATCAAGAAAGCTTTGGAAGGATTTATACAATTTGAACTTATGCTTTTTTAAAAAAAATTTGAGAAAATCTATATTTTTTAAAACTGAAAAATACCTCTAATGGATCGCGACAAAGAGAGTAAACTGCATTGCCATAACCTCTATTTCCCTCTCTTAAAACCTGTAACAATTATTTTGATTAGGGAAATCTAAAGAGGAAATGAAAAAGAGGAAAGATGAAAAGAAAAACACATTAAAGCCATAAAATTGCAGCAAATCAAATGTTACCTTAAATGCATCTTCATCGGTCCGATCATCTCCAACATATACAGGAAACACATCATCACAGTTGCTAAGTCTTGAAAGGATATTTTTAATGTCAGTTGCTGCAAAACAAAGAACTCTGATACTCATCAATCAAGTAACTATGAAGCAAAAATAATAAAATATCAAATGAACTCACCAAGTGACTCAAGTAAAAATGTCACAGCTTTCCCTTTATCCAAATTGATCACTAGTCGGACCTCTAAAACCTGAAAAGTAGTAAGCACAAATTATTAATAATATTTTATAGGATAGATTTCTCATAAGATCCACAATTATAGACTAAAAAGATTAATTTAAAGTACCACATACTTTTCAAATAGAAAATATCAATATTTGCTTATATAGAAGATCAATGAAATAATAGCTTAATATTGTCAGGGTTTGATATCAACACTTGATTGATTTCTTCTAATACTTCTTGTGGTGGATCTTGGTGATGGCTATGTTCTTGTGACGAAACAGAGTTGGGATGCAGCTTCCTGGGAATAAATAAAATGATTAAAAAATTGAAACAAAATTTAACAAAGTTTTAGATGGACTCAATAGAAGTTTTAAGAAAACTGACAGATTAGCCACCATTATTTTCATGCATTGGTTTTCTTAGAAAGAGTATAAGATATTTCTGCTAATTGCTCCCCAATTTTTATTCTTCTAGAAATACATACAAATAGGTTTATTTTTATGAATCAAAGCAAAAGCATAGAGGCTAGAAAACTACATACCATTCAGAAGGTAAGGAATGACGTGCACCATTAATCAATAACTGGAGCTGATTTTATTATAAACCATGTAGTTGTATAAATACTACATATAGAGCGTTGTTGCAGTATGTGAGAAAGTAAGTTTGTATTGTTGGAGATTCCACAAATTCAACTAGATCAACTTGAGCTTGATTCCACAAATTCAAATAAATCAAATTGAGCTTATGGACGAACGTTAGTGATCATATTATTATGAGGAAAATATATTAGACAATAAAGAAGAATTAAAAAGGTAAGGAGGATGGAGAATGAACTCACATGTTTAATCGACCGACAGAAGCTGATGATATGGATGGTATGACAGTGTTATACTGTTGTATTCTCTGTCATTTTATAGCCTGAGTAAACTGTAATATCCGAGATATTTAGATTTAATTATTTTCATTTTTATTAAATTTATTTTTCTTTCAGAAAGAAAAATAAATTAAATTAAAGAATTATAGGGTTAAGAAATAGAATAAAGAAGAAAGTAATAGGGGATATTTATAATTTTTCTAGGACCTAAAAGAAAAAGAGGACTAAAAAAACATGAGGAGAAAAGAGGATATAACAAGTAAATAAGTTTTTCTAATAAAATAAAAAATATATAATATATATATATATATATATAATATCTAAAAAAATAATAATACATATAATATATATATATATAATATATAGATAGATCAAAACACTGCTCAATTTTTATCATCAAAATCCAAAATTATGGCCGAATTAGCAGCAGCTGGTTCAGAGGAAGAGTTTCAAGAAAAATTAAGAGTACTTTCTGAAGCAGGACAATCTGACGATAGCAATCAAGAAGCGACTTCATCATATACCCCATTAAATGAAGATGATTGTTATGGTGTAGACTTAAGTAATATCCATCAATTTGATTAAATGCTCACAAGCATAAGCTTCTTCCGTATCTCCAAAGAAGGCAATAGTTTCAAGATTTCAAAGAATCTCATCATGGCTAAGGAGACAACAATTTTCAAGGCATCTCATCATGACTAAGAAGACAATAAATTTCAAGGCATCTCATCATGGCAAAAAAGACAACAATCTTCAAGGCATCTCATCATCTCTTTTATGAAAACAACTCTCAATAATTCACTTCAAGACAAAATTACCAATAGTAAAGCTCTACATTTCAAGGCTCAAGAATGCTATAAATAAGACAAAGTTTGCTTCAAAAAGATATATATATATATATATATATTAAAATAATGGGTGCTGGGGCCAAACCGTGACCCCATCCCCTTCCATTATAACTTAACACACACACACACCCATATAAAAAAAATAAGGAACCGTGGCAACAAAACGCAACACACATATAACAAATAAAAAAAAAAGAGAAGACGTAAGAGGCAAAAGCAAACGCACGAGCTGAACGGACTTAGAGCAACACACGCACACACGGAAGGAAGAGGAGCCACGGGGAGAAGGGCACCGACCAGATTCTCGCCGGAGAAGGTGACCGGAGTCTTCTCTCAACACTCACTAGCCTTCCATCCGATTGAAATCAAGTAAGAAAGCCCCAAACTCTCAAAACCCCAAATTCTCCAATTTTGGGTATTTTAGAAATTCTTCAAATACTTCCAATCGGGGCATTCCGGGGTTTAATTTGAGCTTAGTGAGTGTTATTGAATGCTTGGGGAGGTTCAGAATCGAAGCTAAACCGTAGGAATTTACCTGGTATGGAAATCATGGAAATTGGGTTAGGAAATTGCTCTAAAATTCGAAATTGATAGTTTGATGCATGTTTAGGCTTGGATTGGAGTAGTATAAGTGTTGTAAGTGCTGGAAATAGACAAGGGAATAAAGCCCGAGTATTTACCGTCTCAACCGGAACCCAATCCGGTGAAAAAGAGGCGAAATACTAAGCTACCGTACAGTAAGGAGCTGTGCGGTGGATTGGACACCTTGGTCTAGTCCGTGGGGGACACCTAAGACCCGCTAAATTGGTTCCAAGGCTCTAATTATGCCCAATTATCTTTTTATATATAATTAAATAGGTAGTAATTAAGCTTTTACTCAACGAATAAGGAAGACGGTGGAATGGTAAGCTAAAGCCTCCTTTGAACTGTGAATTTAATTCTTTTATTAGTAAAATACCCATATGAACACACGAAGGGAAATTTAGACAAGTGGAGATCTCTAACCTAAGCAATTAGAGGTTCTAAATGGCTCGAGAGTGTGAAATTCGAATATGGGGCATTCTGGGCTTTCAGATAGAGCAAATAAAACGATGTAACGAACTAAATAATTAGTTCTTGGAAAATAGCTAGAGGGTGCATAAGCATTAGCATGACACATGCATGGAAGATGCTTAGTTACGCGTTCTAAATTTCCTAAATATATATGTGTATAGGGCACCACAGGGTAATTGGAACTTCAGGCACTCCGAGGACTGATCTGGAGGGCCAACGAGGTGAGGGGCTCTCCCATCCCTGCCCCACAGGGTTGGATGACTACGTGGAAAATGTGGTTTGCTCTATTTTGTGCAAATTGAAATATGGAATATATTTATATGAATAGATTTGTGTTACGCGTGTATGATTTACAAGTAAGTAGTCAACGTGCAATAGTATATGTGCTTATATGATTAATCACAAGGTGTATATGTGCTATTGTGGCTCACCGAGCCTTATATGATACCGTGGGTAGGATTGACTCAGAATTTCATATGTGAGAGCTTATTAATATTAGGAACCCACTTAAATTGATCATCGTGCAAAGGTTTTGACCGTATGGTACATTGAGGAAAATGAACCTAGGTTGTTCAGTGTGAGTGAGAGTGATGCATAATTGAAAAGGGGGGAAACTAGGCCTAGCTAATTCACACGTGTAATATTCAGTTAGTTATTAATAGGGCGTCTTTCAGGGTCGAATAGGTTATTTGAACTTGTTCAGGTTAGTTTGGGTAGATCGAGTCGGTTATCCTGGTCGGACAGAAAGGATTCAGTTAACAGCAAGTATGCCACATAGTGGCCATTACCTTGGTTTAACTGGGGTCAGACAAGTTGCCAGCTATTACTCTAAGCGTGCCTTGGAGTCAGAAAGTTCCTAGTTTGATCAACTAGGTTCGAATAAGACATTGCCTTCGGGCCAGTATTTCTCTTAGCGTAACGCGGAAGACAGAAAGTGAATGCCTTCGGGCCAGTATTTCTCTTAGCGTAATGCAGGAGACAGAAAGTCGCCTACGAGCATAACTATGTATGACTTATGAAAAGATATGATATATGTTTATGATTGGTTTACATGCGGATTAATAAACATGTTAGGAGCATGAATTAGGATTTTTAATTGTGAATATGATATATTGATTGCCTGATCATATTAAAGGTCACAATATAAATCCGTTTCATGTGCATGTGGTTGTGGTTGCTCCCTTCCCCCAGCTGTAGTGGTACCTACTGCTACGCCAGGGATGGGAGAGCTTCTCACTGTGTCACGACCCCCTATCGAACGTCCGTGACCAGCACGGGAGGTAGGATTTCTCCTCTCCTGTAAGCCTCTAATTCCTGATTGACATTCTTATATTTGCATAACTACCCATTTCTATTACAAACAATATATAGTATATATGGTCATCCCTATCCGGTGACCTAAGTAGCACGCAATCCACGGCTCGCTCAACGCCACTTCAGTCTATACATATACACATAATCAATCACACGTACGTATAATATACATATTGGTCACGCGCTTAAGGGCGGGTGATCTATCCTATTCACATGCAGAATCCCTGTGTACAGTCAAGTATATATATTTAATCACACACCTGCATATAATTTTCATATTGATCACACGCCACAATGCGTGTGATCTATCCTATTCGCATGCGGAAGCCATATTTTCGCACAACCAAGTATTCAGTCACACATATATATAAATTTACATATTGACCACACGCTCAGTACGTGTGATCTATCCTATTCACATGCAGAAGTCACATTCATATATATATATATATATATATACACATGATATTCATCATATCACAACCTATATCCCCAACAACAAGACCAATCTTTAATCTGTATGAAGCCGACAATTCTAGAGTGTGACATATACATGTATATATAGCAACTGTACAAAACAATGCTATACCAAAAGAATCAGATACATATATATATTCTGACAAAATACATATATCACTACTACCCACGCGAACAATGCGTGCGGTCTCTAAGTCTGTCCGCCTCCCTGAGATGAAGTGGAAGCGCCCCCGATGCCTATACCACCTGTGTCTGTAACATTTAACATTGGGGTGAGTCAAACGGACTCAGTGAGAGGCTCTCCCATCCCTGGTGTAGTAGCGGGTACCACTACAACTAGGGGAAGGGAGCCAATCACAATCACATACGCATATAACAGATTTTGAGCTTCCATATATTAAGTGGTCAGGCAATTAGCATATATCATATTCACAATAAAGAATTTAAGGCATGGTTATACATACGTTTAAATTCATTCATACATACATACATCATATCACAGTTTAACATTTACCTTCATGTGGATGTCCATGTTCAAATAACCGCAATCATAAACTGGCCCGAAGGCATATCTCCGTTAGGAGAGAATCTGGCCCGAAGGCAATATCTCACGTGAGCGATATAGGAACCTAGTTGATCATTCTTGGAACCCCTGGTCCCAAGACTTTACCTGGAACATTAACCTGACCCCAAGACTTCACTTGGAGCATAGCCGGCGACTCATCTGACCTCGGTAGGCAATAGCCACAATGTGGTGTACTCATAAACTTTGCATTTCTGAGAGTTTGACTCAAGATAATAGACTCGGTTCCGGCGTTGTACCATAAACGACCCCTATGGACCACTACTTATTTATTTTACTTCTTCTTAGGAAATTCTAAATTTCCAAGTGGTTTTCTAATCTGGAATCCCTAGGTTTAAAACAAGGTCGCCTATGTTCATTTTCTTTAGGAGTTTACATATACCACCGCACTTTTCAGATAATACTCAATAAGGTTGGTTTCTAGTACTACAAGACCCTCACAAACAAAATTGACTCGATCCTACCCCCGATCTTATATAGGTCCCGAGGACCTTCATTCCGTATAAGGCTCCTTGAGCCACCTATTGCTTTCACAGTTCACATATACACATATATCACGTTATCACATATATTACAATTTAGGAACAACAATAGCATGTTATCTATTATATGATTCCTACAAGTAGGCAAGAAGGCAAACCATATATCCATATCCGCAGTCAACCCTATAGGACAAGGATGGGAAAACCCCTCACCTGTTTGGCCCCTCTGATTGGCTCTCGGTGTGCCCGAAGGTCCACTCACCGTATGGTGCCATATATACATATACTTGAGAGATTTAGAAACTTGAAATTTCAACCACTATCGTGTACATGTAACGCTAATGCTCATGTTCTTTCTAATTAATTCCATAAACTAGTTGTTCGCTTGGAATGCCCCCAACTAGTTTTCGGAACACCTAGCATGCTTCTATTCGTATTCAACCCTTGCTTAATCACACTATTCGGAAGCCTTGATTTGGGAATGCAAAGTTACCAAATTCCACCTCTATGTGTCCATGTGAAGTTTCCATTACCCAAGTCTTGAATTTATGGCTCAAGAGAGTCATAATTTCTACTTGTCCAAGATTTCCATTTACTAAACTAACTTTCAACACTTTACCTACACATGAATACACATATCCGGGTACGCGTAAGATTAGAAAATTGTCTCTTTTTCCCCGAACTGGGTTCCGGGAGAGACGGGAATTACTCGGGTTTTAATCCGTCGTACATTCTAATAATTTTAATAATTATATAATCACAATTTCCACCTATTAATGCACCCCCAATCAGTCCACAACACCTTTAAACCTTAACAAGCACATTTTCCTATAATTTTTCCAACCCGGATAAATTCCATCAATTTGGTTCTGGTTCCTAAGCTTCCAACTCACTTCCTAGCATGCAAATACTTCAATGCAAATTGAATCAATTTGGGTCTTTCCAAAAATCCCTAAAATTGATAAAATTGGGGTTTGAGAGTTTCGGGACTTCTCACCTCGATTCAACCGGTTAGAAGGACGATATGGAGTAGAGGAGACTCCCAGCCACCTTCCCCGGTGAAGAGACGGCGTTTTTCGGCGAGAAACCCTCTCCCTCTTGGTTTCTCTCTCTAGCACGTGACTCTCTCTCCTCCAGCACAACGATGGCATTTTCCGGCGACGACGTCTCACTCCGGCACCAGTGTGCACGTTCGGCTACCCACGCGTGCTCCTTCCGTGCGTTCCGTTCAGCTCTCTCTCTGCCTCCGTGCGGGTCTCTCTCTCTCTCGCGTTTTCCTCCTGTTTCTTTCCTCACGGCTTCTTCCCCTTTTCCTTTCCTTCACGCGTGATGACCCTCTTCTCTTTTTTTTTATTCTTTTCTTTACTCTTTCTTATATAATATATATATATATATATATATATATATATATATATATATATATATATAATTAATTAATTTATATACATATCACATAAATAAAATTCTGGTGTAATAATAAGTAAGAAAAGAATTATAAAAATTTAGGATTTAAACTAATTTGTACTAAAAAAATAAGTAGTAGGATAGTGTTTATTTTTCTTTATCTCATTTTCCACTTTTAACTTAATTAATTTAATTTAACTAATGATGCTTGTCAGAATATTCTCGGGTATTACAAGCTTCCCCCCTTAAGAAATTCAGTCCTTGAATTTCAAACAAAATACTAACCTTAGTCTCGAAATAGATGAGGATACGTCCTGCGCATTTCACCCTCGACCTCCCATGTAGCTTCTTCGGTCGAGTGGTTTCTCCACAGAATTTAACCAATGGAATCTCTTTCATTCTGAATTTCTTCAACTGCTGATCTAAGATTTCCACTGGCTCCTCTTCGTACGTCATATATTCGGTTAGTTGCACGTCTTGCGATTGGCTTACGTGCGAGGGATCGGGAAGATACTTCCGAAGCATCGATACATGAAAGACAAGGTGTACTCCCTCCAATTCCGTAGGCAATTCCAACCGATACGCTACATTCCAAACTCGTTCTAATATTTCAAACGGTCCGATATACCGAGGACTCAACTTCCCCTTCTTACCGAACCGCTTCACGCCTCTCATCGGTGATATTCTCAAGAACACCTGATCACCAACGGCAAACTCCAGTTCTCTTCTTCGATTGTCTGCATAAGACTTTTGCCTACTTTGAGCCGTCAACAATCTCTCCCTTATACACTTTACCTTCTGCAAGGCATCTTGTAACAATTCCGGGCCGACTAGGCTAGCTTCTCTGACCTCGAACCACCAAATCGGGGATCTGCATCTACGGCCGTACAGAGCCTCGAAAGGTGCCATTTGAATACTCGCTTGATAACTGTTATTGTACGCAAACTCAGCCAAAGGTAAATACCTTTCCCAACTTTCGCCGAAATCCATAATACACGCCCGAAGCATGTCCTCAAGAATCTGAATGGTCCTTTCTGATTGCCCGTCAGTCTGTGGGTGGAACGCAATACTCAAATCAACTCTAGTTCCCAACACTTCCTGCAATGACTTACAAAACCTGGAAGTGAATTGTGGACCTCTATCAGATATTATGGACATTGGCACACCGTGCAATCTAACGATTTCTGATAGGTAAATCTGTGCATATTGACTCACTCCATAAGTGGTCTTAACTGGCAGAAAGTGTGCGGACTTAGTCATGCCATCCACTATTACCCAAACCGAATCAAATCCCTGTTGTGATCATGGCAACCCTGTTACAAAATCCATCGGTATCCTCTCCCATTTCTACTCAGGTATCTCTATCTGTTGTAATGTTCCGGCGGGCTTCTGGTGTTCAGCCTTTACTTGCTGGCACACTAAACACCTGGCTACATAGTTTGCGACATCCCTTTTCATGCCATTCCACCAATACAACTGTTTCAGGTCATGATACATTTTAGTAGCTCTCGGATGGATTGTATACGCTGTCCGGTGTGCTTCTTCAAGAATTCTTTCTTTCAAGTTATCAACCATAGGGACACATAACCGTTCCTCTAACCGAAGTATCCCAAAATCATCGATAGAGAATCGGACGTCGTCCCCTTTCCCTTTAGTTATCGTATCCCTGATTTGCTTGAGGTCGGTATCTTCATCTTGTCTAGCCTTCACCTCTTCTACCAAGGAGGACTTAGCTTGCAAGTGGGCTAAAAGTGAGTTAGAACTTCCAATCTCAAACTGATTTCCCGTTTGCTCTAGCTCGTGCAGTTCTCTAATTAACGGTCTCCTTTCTTCACTTATATGAGCAAGACTGCCCATGGATTTCCGACTTAGAGCATCGGCTACCACATTAGCCTTTCCTGGATGATACAAGATCGTGCAGTCATAGTCTTTCAACAACTCTAACCATCGACGTTGTCTCAAGTTCAAGTCTTTCTGCTCGAAAATGTATTTGAGGCTTTTGTGGTCTCTATAAATTTCACAAGTCTCACCATATAAGTAGTGTCTCCATATCTTCAAAGCGAATACTACAACCGCCATTTCGAGGTCGTGAGTCGGGTAGTTCTTCTCATGCTCCCTCAGTTGTCGCGATGCATACGCAATCACCTTGCCATGTTGCATCAAGACACACCCTAACCCGATCCTCGACGCATCACAGTATACCACATACCCTCCTGTGTCTTCAGGTAACGCCAGCACCGGAGCGGTAGTGAGGCTGTCCTTCAGCTTCTGAAAACTCTGCTCACACTTTTCATCCCATACAAACTTCACCCCTTTCTGAGTTAACTTAGTCATAGGTGCAGCAACCTTAGAGAAGTCCTGCACAAATCTTCTATAATATCCCGCCAAACCCAAGAAACTGCGAATCTCAGTAACAGAGGTAGGTTGGGACCAATTCTTCACTGCCTCTACCTTACTCGGATCAACGTGGATTCCCTCTGATGATACCACATGACCGAAAAAGGCAACTTTGTCAAGCTAGAATTCACACTTAGAGAACTTGGAATACAGTTTTTCCTCTCTCAACCTCTGCAATGCTAATCTCAAGTGTTCAGCATGTTCCTCAGAATTCTTTGAATAAACCAATATGTCGTCAATGAAGACAATGACAAATCGGTCCAGAAATGGTTTAAAGACCCTGTTCATCATGTCCATGAACGCTGCAGGAGCATTAGTTAATCCGAAAGACATCACCAAGAACTCGTAATGTCCGTATCGGGTCCGGAATGCAGTCTTGGGTATATCCGATCTCGAATCTTTAATTGGTGATACCCAGATCGCAAATCAATCTTAGAAAACCGCTTCGCACCCTGCAACTAATCAAATAGGTCATCTATCCTCGGCAGTGGATATTGATTGCGAATCGTCACCTTGTTTAACTTTCGGTAATCGATACACAACTGCAAAGATCCGTCCTTCTTCTTTACAAAAAGGACCGGTGCACCCCAAGGAGAGAAACTGGGTCTTATAAAACCCTTGTCAAGCAACTCTTGCAATTGTGTATGTAGCTCCTTCAGCTCTTTCGGAGCCATACGGTAAGGTGGTGTGGAGATAGGCTGGGTACCAAGTTGCAGCTCAATTTCAAATTCAATCTCACGATCGGGCAGCAACCCCGGTAATTCTTCTGGAAATACATCCAAAAACTCTCGCACTACTGGTACTTGAGTCGGTGAAAGTACTGCTTTCATGGTATCTTGGACGAATGCCAAATACCCTTTGCATCCCTTTGCCAGTAACTTTGATACCTTCAAAGCCGAGATTAAGCTTGGATACGGTGCAACTCCGTCACCCCGTATCACAAAGGGCTCCTCGTTTGGCATATTGAATTTCAAGCATTTAGCCCTGCAGTCCACAACCGCATGGCAAGACGACAACCAATCCATTCTGAGGATCACATCAAGATCAACCATACACAACAACCGAAGGTCTACCACAGTCTCATGACCATCGACCTCCACAATGCAAGACTTGTGCACATATTCTACATGTACCGATTCTCCCATTGGTTTAGAGACCACTACTGTTTCTTCCATTCTAGATGGACTTTTGTTGAATTTAGAGGCAAATGCATGCGACACATAGGAATGAGTGGAGCCGGAATCAAATAAGACTCGTGCTTCAAGAGAGCAGACAATAAGAGTACCTGTCACAACTGCATTTGATGCATGAGCATCCTGCTGAGAGAGTGCGAATACCCGCGCTTGTCCTCTACCTACCGCCCCTGGCCCTTGGCCACTAGATCCTGCACCACGGGCTCTAGCTTCACCTGTACTTGCTGCCTATGGTGGCACGGTTCTCACTGGTGGAGCTGGGATAGGTGTACTCCTCGGCGTCGGATTGCTTCTCACACTTGTACCCTCTTTTTTCTTTGGACACTCTCTAGACATATGGCCCATCTGGCCGCAGTGGTAGCATCCACCTGTCAGTCTCTGACATATACCAAAATGAAATCTGCCGCAAGTTGCACACTGGGGCTTTGTCTTACCGACATTTCCACCCCTTTGTTCCCTCTGTCCCGCTTGAACATTACCTCTTGTACCTATTTCATGGGTGGTAGTTGAGGATTGTCCTCCTGCGGACCCTGAATATCCTGCACCTCCACCTGTTGTCTTCCTTTTCTTACTTCCACCTCCTTGGTTGTCACTGCCTGTAATTAACTTCACTTTGGGATCAACAGATGTCCCATACCTCTTCCTGGTTTCAATCATTCTAGCACAGTCTTGAGCTAAAGTCTCAAACTGTCTCCTCTGAGGTAGCAAAGCAGTAAACAACGGCTCCGTGAGTCGGTGTATGAATCTCTTGATCCTCACCTCTTCATCAGGAACTAACTCAGGTGAGAATTGAGCCAGTTCAGTAAAAAGTAATTCATACTCCGTCACGGTCATGTTAGGCGTCATCCACAACTCCTCGAATTGCTGAAGCTTCGCATCTTTGGTGCCTTCAGGTAGAAACCGACCCAGGAATTCCCTCTGAAAATCCTCCCAGGTCATCGGTGCCACTCTATGTGAATACCTCGTCTGTACGGACTCTATCCATACTCTAGCCGTTCCCCTCAGCTGGAATGAAGCTAATTCCACCAACTCATGACCTGAGCACCTCAGCATGTGCCCAATTCTAACCACATCTCTGATAAAATGCTGCGGATCCTCTTTCTCACTAGTACCGCAAAATGTGGGTGGATGAAGCTTCAGAAATTTTGAAATTGGCAGCTCTCTGGGTGCTAGCCGTGGCTCACGAGGCATTCCCTGTGGTTGTTGCCATTCCCTATCCTCTTCCTCAACAACCTCCATCTCTTGATTGCTAGGAACTCTCTCTTGTTCTTCCTCGCCGACTACTAACCGGCGTACTTCCCTTTGTATTTGTCTTGTCATCTCTTCTCTTAGTTCCTGAAATCCTGCCGTGAGCATTTCCGCCACGGAAGGTGTACCTGTCTCTACTTGAGGTTGAGGTTCCGGTGACTGCCTCCTCTCTTCCCCTCTCACTTGTGCTCTACCTCGACCTCGAGCACGACCTCTACCTCGGCCTCGGGTGGGCATTCCCTCCTCCCAAACTGATTCTCGATCAATTTCAGCAAGAGTTCTCCCTCCACCCCTAGTCTGTCTCGTGATAGGTGGCATCCCTATACTACACGAGGACCACACTTAATAAGTACACATATACTAATGACATTTCATATCAAAGAGAGTAGAAAGAAAGGCTGACACAATTTCCTGGGTACTTCCACAAGTGCCTTTTTACTCCCACATTGTGCCCGGGTACACAAGGAGGGGTAAACCAACACCCGGTCATACCTATGGCTTCATACAATTAAAGATAACCAGCCTCTGAAACCAAGTTTGTCACGATCCCCTATCGGACGTCCGTGACCGGCACGGGAGGTAGGATTTCTCCTCTCCCGTAAGCCTCTAATTCCTGATTGACATTCTTATGTACGCATAACTACCCATTTCTATTACAAACAATATATAGTATATATGGTCATCCCTATCCGGTGACCTAAGTAGCACGCAATCCACGGCTCGCTCAACGCCACTCCAGTCTATACGTATACACATAATCAATCACACGTACGTATAATATACATATTGATCACGTGCTTAAGGGCGGGTGATCTATCCTATTCACATGCAGAATCCATGTGTACAGTCAAGTATATATATTCAATCACACACCTGCATATAATTTTCATATTGATCACACGCCTCAATGCGTGTGATCTATCCTATTCGCATGCGGAAGCCGTATTTTCACACAACCAAGTATTCAATCACACATATATATAAATTTACATATTGACCACACGCTTAGTGCGTGTGATCTATCCTATTCACATGCAGAAGTCACATATATATATATATATATATATATATATATATATATATATATACACATGATATTCATCATATCACAACCTATATCCCTAACAACAAGACCAATCTTTAATCTGTATGAAGCCGACAATTCTAGAGTGTGACATATACATGTATATATAGCAACTGTACAAAACAATGCTATACCAAACGAATCAGATACATATATATATCCTGACAAAATACATATATCACTACTACCCACGCGAACAATGCATGCGGTCTCTAAGTCTGTCCGCCTCCCTGAGATGAAGTGGAAGCGCCCCCGATGCCTATACCACCTGTGTCTGTAACATTTAACATTGGGGTGAGTCAAACAGACTCAGTGAGAGGCTCTCCCATCCCTGGTGTAGTAGCGGGTACCACTACAACTAGGGGAAGGGAGCCAATCACAATCACATACGCATATAACGGATTTTGAGCTTCCATATATTAAGTGGTCAGGCAATTAGCATATATCATATTCACAATAAAGAATTTAAGGCATGGTTATACATACGTTTAAATTCATACATACATCATATCACAGTTTAACATATACCTTCATGTGGATGTCCATGTTCAAATAACCGCAATCATAAACTAGCCCGAAGGCATATCTCCGTTAGGAGAGAATCTAGCCCGAAGGCAATATCTCACGTGACCGATATAGGAACCTAGTTGATCATTCTAGAAACCCCTGGTCCCAAGACTTTACCTGGAACATTAACCTGACCCCAAGACTTCACTTGGAGCATAGCCGGCGACTCATCTGACCTCGGTAGGCAATAGCCACAATGTGGTGTACTCATATACTTTGCATTTCTAAGAGTTTGACTCAAGATAAGAGACTCGATTTACCCTGACCACCCGTAATAGACTCGGTTCCCGCGTTGTACCATTAACGACCCCTATGGACCACTACTTATTTATTTTACTTCTTCTTAGGAAATTCTAAATTTCCAAGTGGTTTTCTAATCCGGAATCCCTAGGTTTAAAACAAGGTCGCCTATGTTCATTTTCATTAGGAGTTTACATATACCACCGCACTTTTCAGATAATACTCAATAAGGTTGGTTTCTAGTACCACAAGACCCTCACAAACAAAATTGACTCGATCCTACCCCCGATCTTATATAGGTCCCGAGGACCTTCATTCCGTATAAGGCTCCTTGAGCCACCTATTGCTTTCACAGTTCACATATACACATATATCACGTTATCACATATATTACAATTTAGGAACAACAATAGCATGTTATCTATTATACGATTCCTACAAGTAGGCAAGAAGGCAAACCATATATCCATATCCGTAGTCAACCCTATAGGACAAGGATGAGAAAGCCCCTCACCTGTTTGGCCCCTCTGATTGGCTCTCGGTGTGCCCGAAGGTCCACTCACCGTATGCTGCCCTATATACATATACTTGAGAGATTTAGAAACTTGAAATTTCAACCACTATCGTGTACATGTAACGCTAATGCTCATGTTCTTTCTAATTAATTCCATAGACTAGTTGTTGGCTTGGAATGCCCTCAACTAGTTTTCGGAACACCTAGCACCCTTCTATTCGTATTCAACCCTTGCTTAATCACACTATTCGGAAGCCTTGATTTGGGAATGCAAAGTTACCCAATTCCACCTCTATGTGTCCATGTGAAGTTTCCATTTCCCAAGTCTTGAATTTATGGCTCAAGAGAGTCATAATTTCTACTTGTCCAAGATTTCCATTTACTAAATTAACTTTCAACACTTTACCTACACATGAATACACATATCCGGGTACGCGTAAGAATAGAAAATTATCTCTTTTTCCCCGAACCGGGTTCCGGGAGAGACGGGAATTACTCAGGTTTTAATCCCTCGTACATTCTAATAATTTTAATAATTATATAATCACAATTTCCACCTATTAATGCACCCCCAATCAGTCCACAACACCTTTAAACCTTAAAAACCACATTTTCCTACAATTTTTCCAACCCGGATAAATTCTATCAATTTGGTTCCGGTTCCTAAGCATCCAACTCACTTCCTAGCATGCAAATACTTAAATTTAGGACCCAGAATACTCAGATTGAATCAATTGGGGTCTTTCCAAAAATCCCTAAAATTGATAAAATTGGGGTTTGAGAGTTTCGGGACTTCTCACCTCGATTCAACCGGTTAGAAGGACGATATGGAGTAGAGGAGACTCCCAGCCACCTTCCCCGGTAAAGAGACGGCGTTTTCCGGCGAGTTTTCTGGCGAGAAACCCTCTCCCTCTTGGTTTCTCTCTCTAGCCCGCGACTCTCTCTCCTCCAGCACAACGATGGCGTTTTCCAACGATGGCGTCTCACTTCGGCACCGGCTCGCACATCCGGCCACCCACGCGTGCTCCTTCCGTGCATTCCTTTTAGCTCTCTCTCTCTGCCTCCATGCGGGTCTCTCTCTCTCGCGTTTTCCTCCTGTTTCTTTCCTCACGGCTTCTTCCCCTTTTCCTTTCCTTCACGCGTGATGGCCCTCTTCTCTTTTTTTTTATTCTTTTCTTTACTCTTTCTTATATATATATATTTAATTAATATATATATACATATCACATAAATAAAATTCTGGTGTAATAATAAGTAAGAAAAGAAATACAAAAATTTAGGATTTAAACTAATTTGTACTAAAAAAATAAGTAGTAGGATAGTGTTTATTTTTCTTTATCTCATTTTCCACTTTTAACTTAATTAATTTAATTTAACTAATGATGCTGGTCAGAATATTCTCGGGTGTTACACACTGAGTCTATTCGACTCACCCCCTATTTACATGTTTCATATACAGGTGGTTCAGGAGTCGGGAACGCGTCCACTTCTTCTCAAGGAGGCGGACAACTCTGAAGACCGCACGCTTTGTTCGCGTCGGTAGTTATTTTGATTATGTATATATGTTGCGATGTATATATATATATATATATATATATATATATATATATGAATCCTTTTTGGGGGTGGCGTATGTATGTTTACATCTGCGGTGTATATATATATGTCACACTTGAATTCTAGCATTGTCGGCTTCATATAGATTAAAGTTAGGTCTTGGTATTGGGACTTTAGGCTATGATATAGCATACATCATGTATATATATATGACTTTCGCACGCGACTAGGATAGGTCACACGCCTTGAGGGTGTGATCAATATGTAAATTATATATATGTGTGTGACTGAATACCTGATTGTATGAAAATATGGCTTCCGCATGTGAATAGGATAGATCACACGCATTGAGACGTGTGATCAATATGTAAACTATATGCAGGTGTGTGATTGAATAATCCTTGACTGTATACAGGAATTCTGCATGTGAATAGGATAGATCACCCGCCCTGAAGCGCGTGATCAATATGTATAATATATGTACGTGTGAGTGATTATGTGTATATGTATAGACTGAAGCGGCTTTGAGCGAGCCGTGGATTGCACGCTACTTAGGTCACCGGATATGGATGACCCTAAATACTATATATTGATTGTATTAGAAATGGGTAGTTATAAACATGTGAAAATGTCAATCAGGGATTAGAGGCTTACGGGATAGGAGAAATCCTACTTCCCGTGCTGGTCACAGACATCCGATAGGGGGTCGTGACATAAACCATTGCCATTGTGTTCGAAGAAATTGATTTTCCATGGAATTCATAAGTAAAAAATTGATTTCAGCATTTTTTCTATTAAGACCATCAAGCGGTAAACCATAAAATTGTATCCAATACGGACTACAAACTAATTCACAGCCATAAAAAGGTCTGAGAATCCCATTGTTCAACAATTAGAAGGTGACCTAAAATTGTCCATGGCCTATTGCCATTCCTCAAAATTCTACTACAATCATCCATTCGATCAAATGCGAAAAAATGAACAGATTCTCACTAACCTCATTAATCTCCAAGCCATTGTGAATGCTCCATCCCTTCTGAATCATCGTTCTCACCGTTGCTCTGTTCAAGACTTTATCCGAAACAACCTTGCCAATCAATGTAGGTCTTCCTATCTTCTTCCCTGTCTTCTCGTCCCAAACCAGCGACAGTAAACCTCCATCTCCCTTTGCATCATAATCCATTCCGTCCTCCATGATTATAGAAATATTAGCGCCTAATCACCAAACCACCACACGATAATGCAAAGCCACACTCCAGAAAGAAATCTTCAAAACAAATCGTAGATGAAAATCAAGATTTAGAACAAATTTAGGCGTGTAAAATTCATTTTAATTTTGAATCAAAACATCTCAAGCAAATTTAATTGTTGTTAATATTAAAGATAAGATTAAGGGAGAATTTGAAATTGATTAGAAACTCACAATTGCTCAATCGGTCATAATCTCTAGTTTAAGAGAAAATTAAACATATATTAATTGAGATCAAATATAACGTAATTATATAAATATAAATAATTGATAATATATATTCTTATTAAAATTTGAGAAATTATTTATGTTTAACTTAATTACATTTAAAATAATTTAATTTTCAAGTTAACAAAATAATAACTTATTTTGTAATTTTATTATTAAAAAATAAAATTAAAAGTGATTAATGCTAACAAAAAACAAAATTTGAATACTACCTGAGATTGAATTCCATATTTAGTCCCAAATCATTGTGAGGCATCTTTTACTGAGGTAATTCCCATGGAGCAAATTTGATGGGAGCAAATTTGATGGGATTTTTTGAATATGGAAAAAAGATACATTAAATACATATATTTCTTGTGTTATGACTGAGAAGAGAAAACTAATGACTACACATTAAATACATTACGTAATTGTTGCAAATCATATTGAAAACGTCTATTAAAGGCAGGCTAATAATTTGTTTTAATCAATACATTATAATTACTACAACGTTATAATTACTACAACGTTATAATTACTACACATAAATTCATGGCAATGTAGATTTATTGTTGTGTTAGGAGTTTATATTCAGACTGCCAATTAGGAATGCCACCTAGGACAAGTTTTTATAGGTGTCATCATATTAATTGAATTTTATGACACATGTATTAGGTGTTTAAAGAGACAATTAGTGGATGATTAAGTGGAGGTTGAACAAAGAATGCAAGGAGTACATGTGGCAAGAATTTGATAGATGTACATTCTTTTATATATATTAATAGAATAGATTAATAGATGTCATGACATTATTTGCCATTAGTATTTGGACGAAATTATATGTTAGGACAAAATTTAATTTGAAAAAATCGATCTAATTTGAAACCTTTTGGTCAAAGGTAACTACAAAAATATTTTGGAGACAAATTTAAAAAATTAGTGTAAAGTTAAAAGACATAAAAGTTGTCTTCACCTTTTTTTTTTTAATTTAATTGCTGGGAATTGTACAAATATAAAATGAAGATGACAATTGAAATATATTTTATCATTTAGCTTGTGATCTCATTCATATAAAAACATATATTTTAACATTTCAATTATGATCTTCCATTTCTTTAGCAGTTAGGATCAATTAAGTTTAAAAGATGAAAAAAATTTAAAAGTAATAATTTGATAGTATACTATACATTGCAAGCTTAAAATGTAATTTTCACAAATTTGAAATTGAGGTCAGGATGCAATTTTGAAAAGTTTCTATGAATTAAATTGAAATGGAATAACTAAAATGCAATTTGGGCTAAAAATGTGATTATGACAAAAATTAGGGTCAAACTGTAATTTTGGAAATTTTAGAATAAGGGAGAAAATATGAATATGAAAATTTTCTGGGGCAAAAATCAAAGAAAGAATGAAAATCGGGACTAAAAGGCAACTTGGGGCAAAACTATAATTTTAAAAAGTTGAAACCAGAAGAAAAATGAAAATACAAAATACATTAAATGGGTTATTGGGTTAACCATGGGTTCCCAACCCAACCCATATTTGCATGGGTCAATTCTGACCCGACCCACGTTACCCATTTATTAATTTGGTTGTGTTGGGTTGGGTCAAAATGTAGTTGGGTTGGGTTAGGTTAATGGGTTTGGGTCAAAATTACCACCCCTAGTCAATATGAACAAAGCAATCTGTTCAAAAGACAACTCCACAGCAAAAGTTTATGTTCCCCTAGTTGAAAAATTAAACAAGGAAAGGACACCATCACTGTTTAACCTCCAAATTAGGAAAAAGAGTAATAGGCAACTAAATGCAATTTCACTGTCAATCAAATTTTACCTCCATTCACCATATACAGATTTTATGAACCTAACACGGTAATTAAAGGATAAAGTAATACATTATGATGCAGTGAATTTAAAGAGTGATAGGTACCATCATAATTTCACGAACTCCATCCCTGCACTGAAAATATCAATCCAATGAAAATCACTAACGAAGATGCACCCATAAAATTTTAAACATGCAGAAGCTAATTATGCTAACAAAACCTATAGATAGTCGTGTGCCACTAATTCAACTTTTTAAAACAAATAATAATTTAACAAAAAATCGTACTGCTATCTCCAATCAGGAGGAGCTTTATGAGATAGTCCTGTAATCACCAGCTTAAGCTCTTGGAATTGCAGCAACCACAAAAGACAATCATTCTTGGGCGCCATGGAAGAATCATAATCTTTAAACAGCAGAATTAGCAATAGTCTCTACAATGTGTGAAAGCCAAGGCGAAGACGTAAATTTGTATACCAGGAAGCACCACAAAAGATAACGTTAAACGAATGCTTGAAAAGAAATCACAATAAAACAGTGCATGAGTCAAAATTTTTTAAGGTATCGTTTGAAATATTTTGATAATTGACAGGGAAAGGTCGTCGAAATTTATACTACAAGGGGTTCAAAAAATTTTGATGGTGTGAAGCGTGAAAGTTGAGATCCAGTATAAAAATTTGAATTGAAATAATTTGAATTTATGGTGATACTAATTGATTATAGTTGACTGTAGAATTAAAACTTAAAAAAAAAGAATATAGAAAAAAATGATAGTTAAAAGAAAACGGAAGGGAAATTTTTTTCAAAAGATTGTAATACCCCAGAAAATTTTTCGAAGTTTAAAATAAAATAAAAGGGAAAGAAAAGAAGTAGAAAATAAATTTTAGGATTTAATTCAGGACCTAAGGAATTGGAAACCTAAATTAAATAGGGAAAGGGATTAAATTAAAAATACATATTAGTTATTATTTATTAAATTATTAATTAATTTAATTTTAATTATATTTATTTATTTATTATTTAAGTATTTAATTATTATAATTATTTTATTTATTTTTAATTATATCTATTTAATTATTTAAATTGTTTTAATTATTTTATAAGTGGGAGGGTGGGTGCGTTTAGAGAAACAAAAGAAAAAGAAACAGAGTAGAGAAGAGAAAGGAGAGAGAAAGCACAAGAGAGAAGAAGGAAGTGGAAGAAGAGAGAGAGAGAGGGGGGATGCATGGAGGAAGAAGAAGGGTGAAGGAGGAGGAATTTCGCCGGAAACTCGTCGGAGGAGAGTGGTCCGACATCGGCCACGACCACCGGAGCTCGACTCCAACATCTTCCACACTTCTCACCAATCGAATCAAGGTTGGTAATCTCAATTTCATTCTAAACCCTCAATTTTTCCACTTTTAGGGATTTCTTCGATTGACCTTCGATTGAGTTGTTTCGAGGGTAGATTGAGACCTAGAAAGTGTTCTTGAACACTTAGTTGGGGTAGGAATCGAGATTTTGTTCTTGGATTTGCCCAAATTTGAATTTAGAAGGATTTGGGGTTGAAATTATAATTATTTCCAAATTGGGGAAATTTTTTATAATTAGGATTGAGCTTGGATTTGAGTAAATAGGCTTGAATTAATATTATTAAAATTATATGGTTGAAATATTAACTGAACAAGACCCGTCAAGAGCTGGCCTGAGGTTACTAAGGTTGAACCTCGACGTTAACGTACCGGGTCCCTGCTCAGGTTGCCCAAATACACTTTAAGGGTGATATTGAGGGGACAAAACATCTTCTTTTCAATCTTAAACACCCTAGAATAATTCTAAATATGCTATCAAGCATCAAGAATTATTTTAGGTACCTTCTTGTTTCTCAACGATGGAAAACTTGCGGAACAATGAAATCCAATTTCTAGAATTTCAACCTTATTCCTTCACAAACTTTAGAAAACCTTAAGTAGATGGGATGAATTGGAGGTATATTGAGGTTTAGAAACTGGATTTCTTAGAACCCAAGTAGGATAAATTGGAGGTATATTGAGGTTAAGAAACTAAATTTCTTAGAACCCAAGTAGGAACACAAGTTGAATTAAAGTGCTTATACCTTCCTAGAATTTGGATCCCTTCCAACCAAGCTAGATAAGCTTCCTTAGATGCAAATACAAGTTAGATAGAGGTCTAATACTCAAATCCAAGTATGTGAAACACTCAAGTAGATTGTTATATATTCGAGTAAGTCAAGTGTCCGAGGAAGGATACGCATAAGTCGGGATAGAGAAGTCCGATAAGACCAAGAGCTTGACTCTGTGGCAACCATGGACTACATGTGAGAGTAATGGAAAGATAAATAACGAGTTAAGTTAAGTAATAACTTTAATGAAGTAAATGTTGTTTTTATAGGAACAATGGTATGCGATAGAGTGCAACAGGAACTCCGAGGAGACTAAAGTTACAGGAGAGGATTGCATGGAAGGTTGGCCAAGGTGAGGGTTCTTCCATCTCTGCTCCTAGGGTTGTATGCTTATGTGGATTACATGAGTATGTATATTCTCTGCTTGTCTGGTATGTGTTAGCTAGAGATATAAAATGCTAAAAAATAAAAGAATTAGAAAATAGGTTGTGGAAAGTGGCTTGGATAGGAAGACATAGGAGTAGAGTGTAATTGCTTGCTATGATTGGTGTGTTACAAATCCAACTCATACACTCCGGAGGCATGATGAGTATTTTATTAAATCTTTTCCACGACGGTGGCAAGAGTCCTTGTACGCAAGGACTAAGCTTTTATTTTGAAAACTCGTCACGACGGTGACTTAAATTATAATCATGCAAAGGGAGTTATTGGTGGGTTTCGGATTTGGTTATGCTAGTGATGTGAGACATCGACTAGAACAACGTCAGATGGCACTTGAGACCTCAGTTTTATAATCACCATGACGATGGTCATTGCCCTATCCTGGCAATAGGGTCAGAAAGGTTTTATATTGCTATGAGGATAGCTTGAGGCTCAGAGAGTGCATCTGGACGGGTATATGAGTTATATCCTGTAAAGGATACTCGTCCATATTAACAAGGAGAAGAATTGTTGATCCTTTGGGAAAGATACAAAGAATCCTATTAATATGTGAGACTAGGGTAAGGAGACACGAGAGGAACCTATGGTTGAACCGTGAGCCTAACCTAGTAAAAGAGAAATCATCCTGTGGAGTTGGTCCAGGGTGTGTCAGTGGCCATGCTTCGAGACGTCGTGCCGTGCTCGCCATGTGGCCTGGTTGGGTAATGGACGAGTGGGCTCAAGCTATTGCCCCGCAGCAAGGGGTCAGGACGTGCCACGTTGTGGCTACGTATCAATTGTGTGATAGATAGAAGTTGATTGTGTTTGATTAATAGAATTGTCACGAGGTGACTAGTACCCATGTGAGTGGGTTAAGTATTGTTTGATTAATAGAATTGTCACGAGGTGACCAGTACCCAAGTGAATGGGTTAAGTATATTTGCCACGTGGTGGCCAGTAGCCCGAGTGCATGGGTTCGAAGTAGAAAAGCCACGTAGTGTCTAGTAGATACCTCAGAGTTGGAGAGATTAAGTAGATGTATGTTTAGCATCTTTGTGTATGTACAAATTGTCTGTGTTTGCATATAATTGCTGCTTGTGCAGCGTAGTGGTAACGTATAGGATTACGTCACCACACGTCTTGTTTGATTCAGGCATGCTGAAACGTGAGAAGACCGGTAAATAAAAGCCGGCACTATATGTTACATGTTTACTTGCTAATTGATGACGTGGAATAAACTGCTGCATGTTTATAGTTATTAAATGCATGTGAGCGTTTGGGTGAAATTTCTGTTGTTGTGTGATCACCAAGAATGTATGCTAACTAACAGTAACTAGTTGTTTTTGCATGTGGTTGTGTATGACTCCCAAACCCAGCGCTATGGTACCCACCTTGCGCCGAGGATGGGAGAGTCCTCACTGAGTCCCGTGGTTAAGACTCACACCTCATTTTTACTACACAGAGATAGGTTAAGTACAGGTGGAAGAAGTCTCGGTGGAACAAGGGACAAACAAAACTTTCCAAGACCCACAACTTGTTCATGTGGGTGAATAAATTGTAATTGTAGTTTTATTTACTTTATTATTGTATTAGAAAGTAAAGGGTAGACGTACCCAATTAGATTGTATTACTAAATCTAGAACTGTCAGCTTCACACACCTTAAAGATCAGGATCCGTTGGATTACAATGTAGGGAAAACTTGTTTCCAATATATCTGTTGCATGCGAATAGGATAGGCAGCATCTTCGGATGTGTAGCCAGTACACATGTTATATATTATGTGTGTATTCTTATATCTATATCCTGAAAGGGCACTGGCCGTGGATTTTCTTGCCTAGTATAGGCCACCATTTCGGTGTAGCCATGATATTATAATGCATGTGAATGTATTTTTCAATAATAGTTGTTCTGTCAATTAGGTGATAAGGCTTACAGGCATAGGGATATTCCCTGTGTCTGTGCCAGTCACAGTCCTCTAAATGGGGGTTGTGACAAACTTGGTATCAGAGCCTGGTTGTTCTTTAAGGGTGTGAAGCTAACTAGTAGTCTCGGGTGTCATTTGGGCCATCCATTACGAATCCGGCCATAACGGTGGCTCCGACGTGCACTTGTGAGGTTGCTCAGGATGTTGAGTGTAATACCTGAGAATATTGTTAACCAGCATTATTAATTAAATTAAATTAATTAATGTAAGAGTGGAAAATATTTTTTTATTTATTTTATTATGACATCAGATTTTCTTTTGTGATAGGAATACACATATTTTAATTATATAAATATACATATATATGTAAGAAAAAAAAGAAAAGGAACCAGATTGTTTTCTTTTTAAGTGATATATACATATATATATATATATATATATATATATATATATATATGTAATAAGAAAACAAAAGAAAGGATAAAAGAGAAAAGAAAGAGAGCAGAGAGGGGTCGACGGAAGGGGAAGAGAAAACGAGAGAGAGGGGAGGAGCAGCTTGAGGCGTTCACGGAGGAGCAAGGAGGATGACGGAAGGCTCGTGGTGGTGGCCGGACGCACGGAGGAAGCCGGAGCTCGTCGTCGTTTGGTGCTGGAAGAGAGAGAGTGACAGTTTTAGAGAGAGAAAACAAGGGAAAGAGCTTCCACACCGGAAAACGCCGTCTCTTCACCGGGGAAGGTAGCTGGGAGTCTCCTCTACTCCATATCGTCCTTCTAACCGGTTGAATCGAGGTGAGAAGTCCCGAAACTCCCAAACCCCAATTTTATCAATTTTAGGGGTTTTTGGAAAGACCCCAATTGATTCAATCTGAGTGTTCTGGGTCCTAAATTGAAGTATATGCATGTTTGGAAGTGAGTTGGAAGCTTAGGAACCGGAACCAAATTGATGGAAATTATCCGGGTTGGAAAAAGTGTAGGAAAATGTGGTTGTTAAGGTTTAAGGGTGTTGTGGAATGATTTGGGGTGCATTGAAAGGTTGAATGATAATTATATAATTGTTAAAAATTATTGGAATGTACGAGGGATTAAAACCCGAGTAATTCCCGTCTCACTTGGAACCCCGTTCGGGGAAAAAGAGACAATTTTCTAATTTTACGCGTATTCGGGTATGTGTATCCATGTGTAGGTGAAGTGTTCAAGGTTAGTTTGATAAATGCAAAGCTTGGACAAGTAGGATTTATGATTCTCTTGAGCCGTAAATTCAAGACTTGGGTAATGGAAGTTCATATGGACACATAGAGGTGGAATTGGGTAACCTTGCATTCCTAAGTCAAAGCTTCCGAATAGTGTGATTAAGAAAGGGCTGAACACGAATAGAAGCATGCTAGGTGTTCCGAAAACTAGTTGAGGGCATTCCAAGCCAACAACTAGTCTATGGAATTAATTAGAAAGAACATGAGCATTAGCGTTACATGTACACGATAGTGGTTGAAATTGCAAGTTTCTGAATCTCTCAAGTATATGTGTATAGGGCACCATACTGTGAGTGGACTTTCGGGCGCACCGAGAGCCGATCAGAGGGGCCAACCAGGTGAGGGGCTTTCCTATCCTTGCCCTATAGGGTTGACTGCGGATATGGATATATGGTTTGCCTTCTTGCCTATTTGTAGGAATTACATGTTAGATAACATGCTATTGTTGTTCCTAAATTACAGTATATGTGAAAACGTGCTATATGTGTGTATGTGAATTGTAAAAGAAATGGTGGCTCAAGGAGCCTTATATGAAAAGAAGGTCCACGGGACCTATACGATATCGGGGGTAGGATCGAGTAAATATTATCTGAAGGGTTTGGTTTTGTATGTAAGTCCTTAAAGAGAATAAACCTAGTTGACCTTGTTCTGAACCAAGAGTCCGAATTAGAACCACTTGGAAATCTAGATTTGCCTAAGAAGAAGTAAAATGAACAAGTAGTGGTCCATAGGGGTCATTTATGGTACAACGCGGGAACCGAGTCTATCACGGGTGGTCCGGGTAGATTGAGTCTCTTGTCTTGAGTCAACCCACAGAAATACAGAGTACATGAGTTGACCACATTGTGGCTATTGCCTTGGGTAAACTGAGGTCAGATGAGTCGTCGGTTATGCTCCAAGTGAAGTCTTGGGGTCAGACTATTGTTCCAAGTATAGTCTTGGGACCAGGGGTTCCTAGAATGATCAACTAGGTTCCCATACTGCTCACGTGAGATATTGCCTTCGGGCCAGATTCTCTCCTAACGGAGATATTGCCTTCGGGCCAGTTTATGATTACGGTTAATTGAATACGGGTGACCACTTGGAATTATATGTTAAATCGTGATATGATGTATCTATGAATTTGAACGTATGTGAAACCATGTTTTAAGTTCTATATTGTGAATATGATATATGTTATTTGCCTGACCACCTAATATATGGAAATTTAATCCGTTATATGCGTATGTGTTTGTGATTGGCTCCTCTTCCCCAGTTGTAGTGGTACCCGCTACTACACCAGGGATGGGAAAGCCTCTCACTGAGTCTGTTTGACTCACCCCAATGTTACATGTTACAGACACAGGTGGTATAGGCATTGGGAGCGCTTCCACTTCATCTCAGGGAGGCGGACAAACTTAGAGACAGCAAGCATTGTTCGCGTGGGTAGTACTGTTATATGTATTTTGACAGGATATATATATATATGATTCATATTGGTATAGCATTGTTTTGTACAGTTGCTATATGCATATATGTATATGTCACACTCTAGAATTGTCGGCTTCATACAGATTAAAGATTGGTCTTGTGGTTGGGAATATAGGTTATGATATGCTGAATATCATGTGTATATATATATATATGAATGTGACTTCTGCATGTGAATAGGATAGATCACACGCACTGAGCGTGTGATCAATATGTAAATTTATATGTATATGTGTGACTGAATAATTGATTGTGTGAAAATACGGCTTCCGCATGTGAATATGATAGGTCACACGCATTGAGGCGTGTGATCAATATGTATATTTTATGCAGGTGTGTGATTGAATATATATGCTTGACTGTACACAGGGATTCTGCATGTGAATAGGATAGATCACCCGCCCTTAAGCGCGTGATCAATATGTATATTATATGTACGTGTGATTGATTATGTGTATATGTATAGACTGAAGCGGCGTTGAGCGAGCCGTTGATTGCGTGCTACTTAGGTCACCGGATAGGGATGACCAAATATATTATATATTGTTTGTAATAGAAATGGGTAGTTATGCATATATAAGAATGTCAAACAGGAATTAGAGGCTAACGGGATAGGAGAAATCCTACCTCTCGTGCCGGTCACGGACGTCCGATAGGGGGTCGTGACATTGAGTCATAAATTCTTTCGAGTCATCGCTTTAGGCATAGAACTTGTATGTGAAATTCTATGCAAAGCATATAACCTGTACAGTACACAAGTGCTGATGAGCACTAAGTCGTAAGGTGGGGTGGCAGTGATCCCGGGAACCTTAGGACGTCATAATAGGGAAAGGAGACATCCATGGAGGATTCTACCTAGACACAGACACATTTGGTTGAATTGTAGGCATGAATGCGCTATGATGTGTGATTGTTTTGCTAGTGTTAAATGAGACGATGTGTCTGCTATGTTAGCAGCGCGTTGTGTGCTATGGTATAGGCACAAGTTGTTTGAATATAGTATGGAATGCGAGTAGAATAGAAATATGCAATGAATGGTAGTTCAGGCTAGGAATGATTTGTAAACTGAAAGAAAAGACACGCTTGGCGTGTAGAAAAGAAAGTAAGCCCATGGGGCGGTTGAAATGGAAAGTTTACAGACAAGAATAAACAGGGCGATGGGGCATGAGACCGACAGGAAGATGACGACGAGAATGGGTCACGACTATGCGGTATGCTATGGCTGAAGGAAGTGAGTTGTCCTTCCTAGAAAGTAAACAGAAAAGAGGCGATGTTTGCCACAATATAGAAGTAGAAGTCTACGGAGTAGAAAATAAGGATACGGTATATGGAAGGGCGAAGTGGCTGAACCATATGCCGTAGAGATAGATGTTAGGAAGTAGAGGCATATGTAAACGTGTAGAGCGTGACCATACGCCGAGCAGGAAACAGAGTAAATGGTAAGGCACAGGGAAGGAGCCTAGTCCAACCCTGCGCTCGATCCATGAACTGCTAGTTCCTTAAGCAAACAAGGGGAGAAGAAGGGATTAAGCCCAACCAAACTCTTTTGGGTTGCTTAAGGAAGACCATAAAGAATAGGATATTGGTCACATGAGAAACTTTTGTAAAAAAAATCTTTTTGGTCTTTCCGGATGAGAGATTCTGAAAGACTCTCAAACTTTTCTTGAAAATACAAGGGATAAGCATTGGAAGGCAAATTTTCATGAAAACTCTTTCTGAATTTGTGTCATTCCAATTGGTTAAACCCTAACCATTTACGAAAACCTTAGGCGCCATTTTCTAAGAAATAAACTTGGATTAATTTTTTTTAAAAAAAAAACCCGCAGGGTGCCTAAGAAAACTAACTCATGTGACCAATACCCTACCAAACAATAGTCCTTTTACATGTAAGCTGTATAAGAATGGTAGATGTTGTTGAGAAATCACTCGCTTGGAGTGATTAAAGTTAAGTAGACATCGAAAAGCACTAGAGAGTGCTAAGGTGCCAAGGGAGTGTACAGGTAAACCTAAGGGTTACCAATTAAGGGGCCATAGGGAGATTATGGACCCGAAAGTATTAGACCGGAGCAGGTCTAGAAGTGGAAATGGGCGTAGACATTCGGGTACCGTCCAGAGATAAGAAAATGAGTGCTATTGCGGTAGATAGCTCTCGAACGAGATAACGTGAGAGATAAACCCCAAAGGGACTCGTGGAGGCCCGAGGGGAGAGAAAGTAGACGGGGATATGTAGTCCCACAAGCGGGGAAGAGCGGAAGCCTATAGGACCCCATAGGATAAGACTCAAGTAGGAGGTGGAGAACCAACTACTATCGTAAGTGCATGTATAGTACACAGATTGTAGTGGACATAGCTAGGTAAGCTAGTTCCACAGGTTGGTGAACCGTAAATCTGTTAGTCTGAAGCCCGTGTATGGGTGGAGACTGAGTGGACAAACCAAATGTATAAATGGCCAAGTGGGTGCCATAAAGGGAAAATTAACCGTAAGGACGGTTAATCGAGAAGGAGAATTTAGTGAGTAACGAGTATTGAGAAATACTCGAAGAAAGAGTACCACGTAGGTACGAAATAGAACAGAAGAGAGTGAATACGGGAACGGAGTCGGGTAAGCATATGGGGATGCGAGCCAAAATGATAAAACAGGTATGCTACCGTTGGGGGCGATTGGAATCCAACGGGTAACACACTTGCAAGAGGCAGTATATGTTCGTGAACATATGCTTTTATTTTGAAAACTTGTCACGACGGTGACTTAAATTATAATCATGCAAAGGGAGTTATTGGTGGGTTTCGGATTTGGTTATGCTAGCGATGTGAGACATCGACTAGAACAACGTCAGATGGCACTTGAGACCTCAGTTTTATAATCACCATGACGATGGTCATTGCCCTATCCTGGCAATGGGGTCAGAAAGATTTTATATTGCTATGATGCTAGCTTAAGGCTCAGAGAGTGCATCTGGACGGGTATATGAGTTATATCCTGCTAAGGATACTCGTTCATATTAACAAGGAGAAGAATTGTTGATCCTTCGGGAAAGATACAAAGAATCCTATTAATATGTGAGACTAAGGTAAGGAGACACGGGAGGAACCTACGGGTGAACCGTGAGCCTAACCTAGTAAAAGAGAAATCATCCTGTGGAGTTGGTCCAGGGTGTGTCAGTCGCCATGCTTCACAGCAAGGGGTCAGGTCGTGCCACGTTGTGGCTACGTATCAGTTGTTTGATACATAGAAGTTGATTGTGTTTGATTAATAGAATTGTCACGAGGTGACTAGTACCCAAGTGAATGGGCTAAGTATTGTTTGATTAACATAATTGTCACGAGGTGACCAGTACCCAAGTGAATGGGTTAAGTATATTTGCCACGTTGTGGCCAGTAGCCCGAGTGCACGGGTTCGAAGTAGAAAAGCCACTTAGTGGCTAGTAGATACCTCAGAGTTAGAGAGATTAAGTAGATGTATGTTTAGCATCAGTGTGTATGTACAAATTGCCTGTGTTTGCAAATAATTGCTGATTGTGCAGCGTAGTGGTAACGTACAGGATTACGTCACCACACGTCTTGTTTGATTCAGACATGCTGAAACGTGAGAAGACCGGTAAGTAAAAGCCGGCACTATATGTTACATGTTTACTTGTACTTGCTGATTGATGACGTGGAATAAACTGCTGCATGTTAACAATTATTAAATGCATGTGAGTGTTTGGGTGAAATTTCTGTTGTTGTGTGATCACCAAGAATGTATGCTAACTAACAGTAACTAGTTGTTTTTACATGTGGTTGTGTATGACTCCCAAACCCAGCGCTATGGTACCCACCTTGCGACGGGGATGGGAGAGTCCTCACTGAATCGCGTGGTTAAGACTCACACCTCATTTTTACTACACAGAGACAGGTTAAGTACAGGTGGAAGAAGTCTCGGTGGAACAAGGGACAAGCAAAACTTTCCAAGACCCACAACTTGTTCATGTGGGTGAATAAATTGTAATTGTAGTTTTATTTAATTTATTATTGTATCATAAAGTAAAGGGTAGACATACCCAATTAGAGTGTATTACTAAATCTAGAACTGTCAGCTTCACGCACCTTAAAGATCAGGATCCGTTAGATTACTGTCACGACCCCCTACCGGACGTCCGTGACCGGCACGGGAGGTAGGACTTCTCCTATCCTGTAAGCCTCTAATCCCTGATTGACATTCTTATATATGCATAACTACCCATTTCTAATACAAACAATATATAGTATATATGGCCATCCCTATGCGGTGACCTAAGTAGCACGCAATCCATGGCTCGCTCAACGCCGCTTTAGTATATACATATACACATAATCAATCACACGTACATATAATATACATATTGATCACGCGCTTCAGAGCGGGTGATCTATCCTATTCACATGCAGAATTCCTGTGTACAGTCAAGTATATATATTCAATCACACACCTGCATATAATTTACATATTGATCACACGCCTCAATGCGTGTGACCTATCCTATTCACATGCGGAATCTGTATTTTCACACAATCAAGTATTCAGTCACACATATATATAAATTTACATATTGACCACACGCTCAGTGCGTGAGATCTATCCTATTCACATGCGGAAGTCACATTCATATATATATATATACAAATAATATTCATCATATCATAACCTATGTTCCCAACAACAAGACCAATCTTTAATCTGTATGAAGCCGACAATTCTAGAGTGTGACATATACATGTATATATATAGCAGCTGTACAAAACAATGCTATAACAAAAGAATCAGATACATATATATATCCTGACAAAATACATATATCAGTACTACCCACACGAACAATGCGTGCGGTCTCTAAGTCTGTCCGCCTCCCTAAGATGAAGTGGAAGCGCTCCCGATGCCTATACCACCTGTGTCTGTAACATTTAAAATTGGGGTGAGTCAAACAGACTCAGTGAGAGGCTCTCCCATCCCTGGTGTAGTAGCGGCTACCACTACAACTGGGGGAAGGGAACCAATCACAATCACATACGCATATAACAGATTTTGAATCTCCATATATTAAGTGGTCAGGCAATTACCATATATCATATTCACAATAAAGAATTTAAAGCATGGTTATACATACGTTTAAATTCATACATACATCATATCACAGTTTAACATATACCTTCATGTGGATGTCCATGTTCAAATAACCGTAATCATAAACTGGCCCGAAGGCATATCTCCGTTAAGAGAGCATCTAGCCCGAAGGCAATATCTCCGTTGGGAGAGAATCTGGCCCGAAGGCAATATCTCACGTGAGCGGTATAGGAACCTAGTTGATCAATCTAGGAACCCCTGGCCCCAAGACTTTACTTGGAACAATAATCTGACCCCAAGACTTCTCTTGGAGCATAGCCGGTGACTCATCTGACCTCGGTTTACCCAAGGCAATAGCCACAATGTGGTGTACTCATATACTTTGTATTTCTGAGAATTTGACTCAAGATCACAGACTCGATTTACCAGGACCACCAGTGATAGACTCGGTTCCCGCGTTGTACTATAAATGACCCCTACGGACCACTACTTATTTATTTTGCTTCTTCTTGGGAAATTCTAAATTTCCAAGTGGTTTTCTAAGCCGAAATCCCTCGGTTTAAAACAAGGTCACCTATGTTCATTTTCTTTGAGAGTTTATATACACCACCACACTTTTCAAATAATAATCAATAAGGTGGGTTTCTAGTACCACAAGACTCTCCCAATTAAAATTGACTCGATCCTGCCCCCAATATCATATAGGTCCCGAGGACCTTCTTTCCATATAAGGCTCCTTGAGCCACCATTGCTTTTACAGTTCACATATACACATACAGCAAGTTATCACATATATTACAATTTAGGAACAACAATAGCATGTTATCTATTATAAAATTCCTACAAGTAGGCAAGAAGGCAAACCATATATCCATATCCGCAGTCAACCCTATAGGGCAAGGATAGGAAAGCCCCTCACATGTTTGGCCCCTCTAATCGGCTCTCGGTGCGCCTGAAAGTCCACTCACAGTACGGTGCCCTATACACATATACTTGAGAGATTCAGAAACTTAGAATTCAGCCACTATTGTGTACATGTCATGTTAATGCTCATGTCCTCTCTAATTAATTTCATAGACTAGTTGTTGGCTTGGAAATGCCCTCAACAAGTTTTAGGACACCTAGCATGCTTCTATTCGTGTCCAACCCTTTCTTAATCACACTATTTGGAAGCTTTGACTTGGGAATGCAAGGTTACCCAATTTCCACCTCTATGTGTCCATATGAACTTCCATTACCCAAGTCTTAAATTTATGGCTCAAGAGAATCATAAATCCTACTTGTCCAATATTCCCATTTACCAAAATAACCTTGACACTTCACCTACACATGAATACACATACCCGAATACGCGTAAAATTAGAAAATTGTCTCTTTTTCCCCAAACCTGGTTCCGGGTGAGATGGGAATTACTCGGGTTTTAATCCCTCGTACATTCCAATAATTTTAACAATTATATAATCACAATTTCCACCTATTAATGCACCCCCAATCAGTCCACAACACCCTTAAACCTTAACAACCACATTTTCCTACAATTTTTCCAACCCGGATAAATTCCTTTAATTTGGTTCTGATTCCTAAGCTTCCAACTCACTTCCTAACATGCAAATACTTCAATTTAGGACTCTGAATACTCAGATTGAATCAATTGGGGTCTTTCCAAGAATCCCTAAAATTGATAAAATTGGGGTTTGAGAGTTTCGAGACTTCTCACCTCGATTCAACCGGTTAGAAGGACAATATGGAGTAGAGGAGACTCCCAGTCACCTTCCTCGGTGAAGAGACGGCGTTTCCCGGCGAGAAAGCTCTCTCCCTTTGTTTTCTCTCTCTAAACTGTCACTCTCTCTCTCTAGCACCATGGCGGCAACGAGCTCCAGCGGACGCGACTCCGGCCTCCGTCTCGCGTACGTCCCGCCACCACCGCGTTCCTCCGTCCGTGAGCTTCAGCCCTCTCTCTCCCCGTAGCTTCCGTGCGTGCTCTTCTCCCTCACGTTATGCTCTTTCTTTTTCTTTATTCTCTTCTTTTACTCTTTACTCTTATAATATATATATATATTTAATTAATATATATATATATATATATATATATATATATCATCAAAAATAAAAATCTGACAAGTAATGACAAATAAAAAAAAAATATGTAGTATTATTAGGTTATAAAATAATTTGTACATTTTTTTTAAAAAAAAAATAAGTAGTAGGGTAGCTTGTGCTTCTCTCCCATTTTCAACTCTTAAATTAATTAATTTAATTTGATTTATGATGTTAATTAAAATATTCTCGGGTATTACAATCTTTCCCCCTTAAGAAATTCGGTCCCTGAATTTCAAACAAAATACTAACCTTAGTCTCGAAATAGATGAGGATACGTCCTGCGCCTTTCACCCTCGACCTCCCATGTAGCTTCTTCGGTCGAGTGGTTTCTCCACAGAACTTTAACCAATGGAATCTCTTTCGTTCTGAGTTTCTTCAACTGCCGATCTAAGATTTCCACTGGCTCCTCTTCATACGTCATATTTTCGGTTAGTTGCACGTCTTGCGATTGGATTACGTGCGAGGGATCGGGAAGATACTTCCGAAGCATCGATACATGAAAGACAGGGTGTACCCCCTCCAATTCCATAGGCAATTCCAATCGATACGCTACATTTCCAACTCGTTCTAAGATTTCAAACGGTCCGATATACCTAGGACTCAACTTCCCCTTCTTACTGAACCGCATTACGCCTCTCATCGGTGATATTCTCAAGAACACCTGATCACCAACGGCAAACTCCAGTTCTCTCCTTCGATTGTCTGCATAAGACTTTTGCCTACTCTGAGCCGTCAACAATCTCTCCCTTATACACTTTACCTTCTGTAAGGCCTCCTGTAACAGTTCCGGGCCGACTAGGCTAGCTTCTCCCACCTCGAACCACCCACTCGGGGATCTGCATCTGCGGCCGTACAGAGCCTCGAAAGGTGCCATTTGAATACTTGCTTGATAACTGTTATTGTACGCAAACTCAGCCAAAGGTAAAGACCTTTCCCAACTTCCGCCGAAATCCATAATACACGCCCGAAGCATGTCCTCAAGAATCTGAATGGTTCTTTCTGATTGCCCGTCAATTTGTGGGTGGAATGCAGTACTCAGATCAACTCTAGTTCCCAACACTTCCTGCAATGACTTCCAAAACCTGGAAGTAAACTGTGGACCTCTATCAGATATTATGGACACTGGCACACCGTGCAATCTAACGATTTCTGATAGATAAATCTGTGCATATTGACTCACCCCGTAAGTGGTCTTAACTGGCAGAAAGTGTGCGGACTTAGTCATACGGTCCACTATTACCCAAATCGAATCAAATCCCCATTGTGATCTTGGCAACCCTGTTACAAAATCCATCATTATTCTCTCCCATTTCCACTCAGGTATTTCTATCTGTTGTAATGTTCCGGAGGGCTTCTGGTGTTCAGCCTTGACTTGCTGACACACTAAACACCTGGCTACATAGTTTGCGACATCCTTCTTCATGCCATTCCACCAATACAACTGTTTCATGTCATAATACATTTTATTAGCTCCCGGATGGATTGTATACGCTGTTTGGTGTGCTTCTTCAAGAATTCTTTCTTTCAAGTTATCAACCATAGGGACACACAACCGTCCCTCCAACCGAAGTATCCCAAAATCATCTATAGAAAATCGGACGTCGTCCCCCTTTCCCTTTAGTTACAGTATCACTGATTTGCTTGAGGTCGGTATCTTCATCTTGTCTAGCCTTCACCTCTTCTACCAAAGAGGACTTAGCTTGCAAATGGGTTAAAAGTGAGTTAGAACTTCCGATCTCAAACTGATTTCCCGTTTGCTCTACCTCGTGCAGTTATCTAATTAACGGTCTTCTTTCTTCACTTATATGAGCAAGACTGCCCATGGATTTCCGACTCAGGGCATCGGCTACCACATTAACCTTTCCTGGATGATACAAGATCGTGCAGTCATAGTTTTTCAACAACTCCAACCATCGACGTTGTCTCAAGTTCAAGTCCTTCTGCTCGAAAATGTGTTTAAGGCTTGTGTGGTCTGTATAAATTTCACAAGTCTCACCATATAAGTAGTGTCTCCATATTTTCAGAGCGAATACTACAGCCGCCATTTCGAGGTCGTGATTCAGGTAGTTCTTCTCATGCTTCCTCAGTTGTCGCGATGCATACGCAATCACCTTGCCGTGCTGCATCAAGACGCACCCTAACCCGATCCTCGACGCATCACAGTATACCACATACCCTCCTGTGCCTTCAGGTAATGTTAGCACCAGAGCAGTAGTGAGACTGTCTTTCAGCTTCTGAAAACTCTGCTCACACTTGTCATCCCATACAAACTTCACTCCTTTCTGAGTCAACTTAGTCATAGGTGCAGCAACCTTAGAGAAGTCCTGCACAAATCTTCTATAATATCCAGCCAAACCTAGAAAACTGCGAATTTCTGTGACTGAGGTAGGCTGGGACCAATTCTTCACTGCCTCCACCTTGCTCGGATCAACGTGGATTCTTCTGAAGATACCACGTGACCGAGAAATGCAACCTTATCAAGCCAAAACTCGCATTTTGAAAACTTAGCATACAATTTCTCCTCTCTCAGCCTTTGTAATGCTAGTCTCAAATGCTCTGCATGTTCCTCAACATTCTTGGAATAAACTAGAATGTCATTTATGAATACAATGACAAACCAGTCTAGAAATGGCTTGAAACTCGATTTATCATGTCCATAAAAGCTGCTGGTGCATTGGTTAGCCCGAACGACATGACTAGAAACTCATAATGGCCGTATCGGGTTCGAAAAGCAGTCTTGGGCACATCTTCTTTTCTAATCTTCCGCTGATGATGCCCTGATCGCCGATCGATCTTTGAAAACCTCTTAGCACCTTGCAACTGGTCGAACAGATCATCGATTCTTGGAAGTGGGTATTGATTGCGGACCGTTACCTTATTCAATTTTCGGTAATCGATGCCCAATGTTAAAATTTCATCCTTCTTCTTCACGAATAGAACTGGTGCACCACAAGGTGAAAGACTGGGTCTGATGGAACCCTTATTAAGTAATTCCTATAACTGCGTGTGTAGCTCCTTCAACTCACTTAGATCCTGTATTCCTACTTGGAATATTTGATCCGTTAACTCCAGCATGAACCTTTCTGGACATGCTCTACTCCCCTTGACCAAACGGGATCCGCTTCCACGGTTTGACTCTTTCCTTTCTAACGGTGCGGCATATGTTCACGAACATATGCCACCTCTTGCAAGTGTGAAACCCGTTGGGTTCCAATCGCCCCCAATGGTAACATACCTGTTTTATCATATGGCTCGCATCCCCCGATGCTCGCCCGACTCCGTTCTCGTATTCACTCTCTTCTTTTCATTTTGCACCTACGTGGTACTCTTTCTTTGAGTATTTCTCAATACTCGTTATTCACTACACTCTTCTTCTCGATTAATCGTCCTTACAGTTAATTTTCCCTTTATGGCACCCCCATGGCCATTTATACGTTTGGTTTGTCCACTCAGTCTCCACCCATACACGGGCTTTAGACTAACGAATTTACGGTTCACCAACCTGTGGAACTAGCTTACCTAGCTATGTCCACTACGATCTGTGTACTATATGTGCACTTACGGTAATAGTTGGTTCTCCACCTCCTACTTGACTCTCATCCTATGGGGTCCTATAGGCTTCTGCTATTCCCCTTATGGGATTACTTATCCCCGTATACTTTCTCTCCCATCGGGCTTCCACAAATCTCTTTGGGGTTTATCTCTCACTTTATCTCGTTCGAGAGCTATCTATCGCAATAGCACTCAGTTTCTTATCTCTGGACGGTACCCGAAGGTCTACGCCCATTTCCACTTCTAGACCTGCTCTGGTCTAATACTTTCGGGTCCATTATTACCATATGGCCCCTTAGTTGGTAACCCTTAGGTTTACTTGTATACTCCCTTGGCACCTTAACACTCTCTAGTGCTTTTCGATGTCTACTTAACTTGAATCACTCAAAGCGAGTGATTTCTCAACTACATCTACCGTCCTTATACAGCTTACCTGTAAAAGGATTGTTGTTTGGTAGGGTATTGGTCACATGAGTTAGTCTTCTTAGGCACCCTGTGGGTTTTGAAATTAATTCAAATTTATTTCTTAGAAAATGACGCCTAAGGTTTTCGTAAATGGTTAGGGTTTAACCAATTGGAATGACACAAATTGAGAAAGAGTTTTCATGAAAATTTGCCTTCCAATGGTTATCCCTTGTATTTTCAAGAAAAATTTTAAGGTCTTTCAGAAGCTCTCATCCGGAAAGACCAAAAAGACTTTTGCAAAAAATTTTCATGTGATCAATATCCCACTCTTTATGCTCTTCCTTAAGCACCCAAGAGAGTTTGGTTGGGCTTAATCCCTTCCTTTCCCCCTTGTTTGCTTAAGGAACTAATAGTTCATGGATCGAGCGCAGGGTTGGACTAAGCTCCTTCCCTGTGCCTTACCATTTACTCTATTTCCGGCTCGGCATATGGTCACGCTCTACATGTTTACATATGCCTCTACTTCTTAACATCTGTTTCTACGGCATGTGGTTCGGCCACTTTTCCCTTCCATATACCGTATCCTGATTTTCCAGTCCGTAGATTTCTACTTCTACACTGTGGCATACACCACCTCTTTTCTGTTTACTTTACAAACCATTCCTAGCCTAGACTATCATTCATGGCACTATTTTACTTGCATTCTCTACTATAGTCAAATAACTTGTGCCTATACCATAGCACACAATGTGCGCTAACAGAGCAGACGTATCGTCTCTTTTAACAACTGCAAAACAATCACACGTTGTAGCGCATTCCTGCCTACAATTCAACCAAATGTGTCTGTGTCTAGGTAGCATCCTCCATGGATGTCTCCTTTCCCTATTATGGCGTCCTAAGGTTCCTGGGGTCACTACCACCCCACCTTACGCCTTAGTGCATTGCTGTACCGCACAAGAGTGTCACCTGATAAGAATTTTCATAATCCATCATAGATTAAGAAGGAAATGAAGGAAAGGCTGACTCAAATTATCCTGGGTACTCCCACAAGTGCCTTTTTACTCCCACGTTGTGCCCGGGTACACAAAGAGGGGAAAACCGACACCCGATCATACCTATGGCTTCATATAATTAAAGATAACCAGGCTCTGATACCAAGTTTGTCACGACCCCGTACCGGACGTCCGTGACTGGCACGGGAGGTAGGATTTCTCCTATCCCGTAAGCCTCTAATCCCTGATTGACATTCTTATATATGCATAACTACCCATTTCTAATACAAACAATATATAGTATATATGGCCATCCCTATCCGGTGACCTAAGTAGCACGCAATCCACGGCTCGCTCAACGCCGCTTCAGTATATACATATACACATAATCAATCACACGTACATATAATATACATATTGATCACACGCTTCAGAGCGGGTGATTCATCCTATTCACATGCAGAATTCCTGTGTACAGTCAAGTATATATATTCAATCACACACCTGCATATAATTTACATTTTGATCACACGCCTCAATGCGTGTGACCTATCCTATTCACATGCGGAATCTGTATTTTCACACAATCAAGTATTCAGTCACACATATATATAAATTTACATATTGACCACACGCTCAGCGCGTGTGATCTATCCTATTCACATGCGGAAGTCACATTCATATATATATACACATAATATTCATCATATCATAACCTATGTTCCCAACAACAACACCAATCTTTAATCTGTATGAAGCCGACAATTCTAGAGTGTGACATATACATGTATATATATAGTAGCTGTACAAAACAATGCTATAACAAAAGAATCAGATACATATATATATCCTGACAAAATACATATATCAGTACTACCCACGCGAACAATGCGTGCGGTCTCTAAGTCTGTCCGCCTCCCTGAGATGAAGTGGAAGCGCTCCCAATGCCTATACCACCTATGTCTGTAACATTTAAAATTGGGGTGAGTCAAACAGACTCAGTGAGAGGCTCTCCCATCCCTAGTGTAGTAGCGGGTACCACTACAAATGGGGGAAGGGAACCAATCACAATCACATACGCATATAACAGATTTTGAATCTCCATATATTAAGTGGTCAGACAATTAGCATATATCATATTCACAATAAAGAATTTAAAGCATGGTTATACATACGTTTAAATTCATACATACATCATATCACAGTTTAACATATACCTTCATGTGGATGTCCATGTTCAAATAACCGTAATCATAAACTGGCCCGAAGGCATATCTCCGTTAGGAGAGCATCTGGCCCGAAGGCAATATCTCCGTTGGGAGAGAATCTGGCCCGAAGGCAATATCTCACGTGAGCGGTATAGGAACCTAGTTGATCATTCTAGGAACCCCTGGCCCCAAGACTTTACTTGGAACAATAATCTGACCCCAAGACTTCTCTTGGAGCATAGCCGACGACTCATCTGACCTCGGTTTACCCAAGGCAATAGCCAGAATGTGGTGTACTCATATACTTTGTATTTCTGAGAATTTGACTCAAGATCACAGACTCGATTTACCCGGACCACCCGTGATAGACTCGGTTCCCGCGTTGTACTGTAAATGACCCCTATGGACCACTACTTTTTTATTTTGCTTCTTCTTAGGAAATTCTAAATTTCCAAGTGGTTTTCTAAGCCGAAATCCCTCGGTTTAAAACAAGGTCACCTATGTTCATTTTCTTTGAGAGTTTATATACACCACCACACTTTTCAGATAATAATCAATAAGGTGGGTTTCTAGTACCACAAGACTCTCCCAATTAAAATTGACTCGATCCTACCCCCAATATCATATAGGTCCCAAGGACCTTCTTTCCATATAAAGCTCCTTGAGCCACCATTGCTTTTATAGCTCACATATACACATACAGCACGTTATCACATATATTACAATTTAGAAACAACAATAGCATGTTATCTATTATAAAATTCCTACAAGTAGGCAAGAAGGCAAACAATATATCCATATCCGCAGTCAACCCTATAGGGCAAGAATAGGAAAGCCCCTCACCTGTTTGGCCCCTCTGATCGGCTCTCGGTGCGCCCGAAAGTCTACTCACAGTACGGTGCCCTATACACATATACTTGAGAGATTCAGAAACTTAGAATTCAGCCACTATTGTGTACATGTCATGTTAATGCTCATGTCCTTTCTAATTAATTCCATAGACTAGTTGTTGGCTTGGAAATGCCCTCAACTAGTTTTAGGACACCTAGTATTCTTCTATTCGTGTCCAACCATTTCTTAATCACACTATACGGAAGCTTTGACTTGGGAATGCAAGGTTACCCAATTTCCACCTCTATGTGTCCATATGAACTTCCATTACCCAAGTCTTAAATTTATGGCTCAAGAGAATCATAAATCCTACTTGTCTAAGATTCCCATTTACCAAAATAACCTTGACACTTCACCTACACATGAATACACATACCCGAATACGCGTAAAATTAGAAAATTGTCTCTTTTCCCCGAACCGGGTTCCGGGTGAGAGGGAATTACTCGGGTTTTAATCCCTCGTACGTTCCAATAATTTTAACAATTATGTAATCACAATTTCCACCTATTAATGCACCCCCAATCAGTTCACAACACCCTTAAACCTTAACAACCACATTTTCCTACAATTTTTCCAACCCGGATAAATTCCTTTAATTTGGTTCCGGTTCCTAAGCTTCCAACTCACTTCCTAACATGCAAATACTTCAATTTAGGACCCTGAATACTCAGATTGAATCAATTGGGGTCTTTCCAACAATCGCTAAAATTGATAAAATTGGGGTTTGAGAGTTTCGGGACTTCTCACCTCGATTCAACCGGTTAGAAGGACGATTTGGAGTAGAGGAGACTCCCAGCCACCTTCCCCGGTGAAGAGACGGCGTTTTCCGGCGAGAAAGCTCTCTCCCTTTGTTTTCTCTCTCTAAACCGTCACTCTCTCTCTCTCTAGCACCAACGCGGCGACGAGCTCCGGCGGACGCAACTCCGGCCTCCGTCTCGCGTACGTCCCGCCACCACCGCGTTCCTCCGTCCGTGAACTTCAGCCCTCTCTCTCCCCGTAGCTTCCGTGCGTGCTCTTCTCCCTCACGTTCTGCTCTTTCTTTTTCTTTATTCTCTTCTTTTACTCTTTACTCTTATAATATATATATATATATATATATATATATATATATATATATATATATATCATCAAAAATAAAAATCTGACAAGTAATGACAAATAAAAAAAATATGTAGTATTATTAGGTTATAAAATAATTTGTACATATTTTTTTTTAAAAAAAATAAGTAGTAGGGTAGCGTGTGCTTCTCTCCCATTTTCAACTCTTAAATTAATTTAATTTAATTTGATTTATGATGTTAATTAAAATATTCTCGGGTATTACAATTACAATGTAGGGAAAACTTGTTTCCAAAATATATATATATATATATATATATATATATATATATATATACATATATCTGTTCCATGCGAATAGGATAGGCAGCATCTTCGGATGTGTAGCCAGTACACAGGTTATATATTATGTGTGTATTCTTATATCTATATCTTGAAGCGGCACTGGCCGTGGATTTGTTTGCCTAGGATAGGCCACCATTTCGGTGTAGCCATGATATTATAATGCATGTGAATGTATTTTTCAATAATAGCTATTCTGTCAATTAGGTGATAAGGCTTACAAGCATAGGGATATTCCCTGTGTCTGTACCGGTCATAGTCCTCTAAATGGGGGTCGTGACATTTTCTATCTAGAAGACTGGGATTGACTTACAGAGAACACCAAGAGTTCAAACTTCACACCATTAACCATCAGAAATCAAGAAAGGACAACACCGAAATTTGGGTAAGTTATACAGGGTTTAAACTTCTAGTGCTTAAACATTATTGTTAATCCATAGCAAACTTCATCATCCAAGAATATGTTCCTAGGCGCTAGTCGTCAACTCCTGTGTAGCAGGCTACATGGATTGTCATGGACCATATACTATTGTTTGCAAATGACTAACACCACACTTGCTTACTTCATTCACATTCCAAAATCCAAACTAAAGAAACTTGAACAAAGTAGAACCTCGGTTTGATTTAAATTTTTTTTATGTATTAACAGTTAAAAAGCTTCAGTCTGAGTTATGAATAATATCTCTATATTCCAAAATTAATCCTACACACACCTAGACATGTTAATCAATGATTCTAATTAGATGTCATCTTTTTCCATTAATTAAATTTAATCAAATTGAATCCTCTACCAATCCATTTTGATTTAATTAAGAGTAACATCTACCTAGGAGCAAAGCAGGATTTCATTACCAAGCATCACCATATGTTTTAATACAACGAAAGTCAACCATGTGCAATTACAGATTTCACCCCTTAGACCCTATTTATCGATGACATAGAAAATAGTTCCTTTCACTTGATTAACATATTTGGGTTATTATCAATTAGCGTTGAACCCACTTTTTTCCAAAACAAAGTGAGTTAATGTGAGCTATTCGAAGTCACCAGAAACATTTATACTAAACCAGTTTTGAATTACAAAAGATCAAAAGATAATCATAAAGTTATACTCCCAGGAAATGCAGAATACAGGCACGAAAAGAAAAGTGATCCATCACAATAGACGAAGAGTAAACGATTCATGGAACCAAATCCAAACTAAATTCTACGAAAAAAATCCAAAAAGAGAAAAGGAAAAAAAAATTATGTACCTCCAAGTTGCTCCCACAAAAAAGAAAAAAAATAACATGTTAATTTCTCTTCAATCCAAACACGCCTTTAATAAAATTGTATTAAAGTGAGAAACAACTTTATTACCTTTGAAATATAGTTTCACCAATATCAGCATTTTGGGTAAAGTCAAGAGTACTTGCCTGATTTCCTGAACTAAATTCTTCAAGAATATTGTTGTCCTGTTATCAAGAAAAGAACAGCCAAAAACATAGTTCATTAATTTTCTTAAGGGCTAATGAATTGTCAATTCACAAAGGTAACAATAAAACACAATGATTTTTATTTTATTTTTTTAAAATAAAACTAAGATGAATAAATTACCTTGTTAATAATCATTGAAATAAGTTCAAAACCCAAGCATATGCCATATAATGGGAAATGCTCTCCCCATCATTTTTTCTCTAAAACTTTCTGCACCATATATACATAAATGAAAAGTAGGTAGTAATTATCAAATATTAATATATATCCAAGCAAGAATGATTAATTATATATGCAAGAAAATTAAGCTACATATATATGTATAATTAATTACTCTCAATCAAGCCATTAATAATAAATTAATAATTTTCAAATATGCTCTTTAAAAATTCATTTTACAAATTCAAGAACATGAATATAACGAAAGACTTGAAGATTGGAAAAAGGCAATAGGTAAATTGAGAAAAGATTAAGCATAGATGCACGGGTTATGTTTGTAGATGATTATATAATATAATAATTATTTGCTAATTATAATTTTATTAAATAAAAGTATTAATAATAAACCTTATGACAAACATATCATGTGTGTGTGTGTGTGTGTATATATATATATATATATATATATATATATATTTATATATTGGATATATGTTTGGGTTTTATATTTCATTTTTTTATGAAGGGTTTTAAATTTTATTGATTTAAAATATATAATAAAAAAACATAATAACGACTACGAATTAATTGTATTTGACCTTAAATGAATATTTTAGGGTTTGAGAGTGGTGTAGGTGGAGTTGAAAGGTTTATATAGTTTTTATTATTTATTTTCATTTTGAAATCTCTTCTTTTTTTATTTTTATTTATTCATCATAAGGGTGATACTAAAATTTTCACTCTCATTAGTTTTTTTTTAAACTTTTCCGATCAGTGGAGTGATTTGTTTAAATTATTCCACCCTACCCCGTTCCACATCATTCAACTAATAATCATCCCACATACTCTCTTCAAAACTCTCAACCAAGCCTAAGTTTGGAATTTGCATTTTTGGCATGTCTAAATTAAAGACTTTTTGGTAGCCCTAAATTTATAATAATTGCACTTTTTTTAACACCGAACATTTTTTGTGTCTCTGGATTTATGATAATTATATTTTTGGTATTTAAGTTTTTTTATAAACTGTCACGACCCCCTACCGGGCGCCCGTGACCGGCACGGGAGGTAGGATTTCTCCTATCCCGTAAGCCTCTAATTCCTGATTGACATTCTTATATATGCGTAATTACCCATTTCTAATACAAACAATATAGTATTTATATGGTCATCCCTATCCGATGACCTAAGTAGCACACAATCCACGGCTCGCTCAACGCCGCTTCAGTCTATACATATACACATAATCAATCACACGTACATATAATATACATATTGATCACGCGTTTAAAGACGGGTGATCTATCCTATTCACATGCAGAATCCCTGTGTACAGTCAAGCATATATATTCAATCACACACCTGCATAAAATATACATATTGATCACACGTCTCAATGCGTGTGACCTATCCTATTCTCATGCGGAAGCCGTATTTTCACACAATCAAGTATTCAGTCACACATATATATAAGTTTACATATTGACCACACGCTCAGTGCGTGTGATCTATCCTATTCACATGCAAGAGTCACATCCATATATATGTATATACACATGATATTCATCATATCACAACCTATGTCCCCATCAACAAGACCAATCTTTAATCTGTATAAAGCCGACAGTTCTAGAGTAAGACATATACATATACGCATATAGCAACTGTACAAAACAATGCTATACCAAAAGAACCATATACATATACATCCTGACAAAATACATATATCAATACTACCCACGCGAACAATGCGTGCGGTCTCTAAGTCTGTCCGCCTCCTTGAGACGAAGTGGAAACGCTCCCGATGCCTATACCACCTGTGTCTGTAACATTTAAAATTGGGGTGAGTCAAACAGACTCAGTGAGAGGCTTTCCCATCCCTGGTGTAGTAGCGGGTACCACTACAACTGGGGAAGAGGAGCCAATCACAAACACATACGCATATAACAGATTTGAACTTCCATGTATTTAGTGGTCAGGCAATTAACTTATATCATATTCACAATAAAGAATTTAAAGCATGGATTTACATACATTTAAATTCACGCATGCATCATATCATAGGTTAACATATAATTCCAAGTGGATGTCCATATTCAAATAACCGTAATCATAAGCTGACCCGAAGGCATATCTCCGTTACGAGAGAATCTGGCCCGAAGGCATATCTCCGTTAGGAGGGAATCTGGCCCGAAGGCATATCTCACGTGAGTGGTATGGGAACCTAGTTGATCATTCTAGGAACCCCTGGCCCCAAGACTTAACTTGGAACATTAGTCTGACCCCAAGACTTCACTTGGAGCATAGCCGGCGACACATCTGACCTTGGTTTACCCAAGGCAATAGCCACAAGGTGGTGTACTTGTATACTCTGTATTTCTGTGGGTTAACTCAAGACAAGAGACTCGATCTACCCAGACCACCCGTGATAGACTCGGTTTCCACGTTGTACCATAAATGACCCCTATGGACCACTACTTGTTCATTTTTCTTCTTCTTAGGCAAATTTAGATTTCCATGTGGTTTCTAATTCGGAACCTTGGTTCAGAACAAGGTCACCTAGGTTTATTCTCTTTAAGGACTTACTTACAAAACCACACCCTTCGGATACTATTTACTCAATCCTACCCCCGATATCGTATAGGTCCCGAGGACCTTCTTTCCATATAAGGCTCCCTGAGCCACCATTGCTTTCACAGTTCACATATACACATACAGCACGTCATCACATATATTGCAATTTAGGAACAACAATAACATGTTATCTAATATGTAATTCCTACAGTTAGGCAAGAAGGCAAACCATATATCCATATCCGCAGTCAACCCTATAGGACAAGGATAGGAAAGCCCCTCACCTGGTTGGCACCTCGGATCGGCTCTCGGTGTGCCCGAAGGTCCACTCACAGTATGGTGCCCTATACACATATATATTTAGGAAATTTAGAACGCGTAACTAAACATCTAAAAATGCGTGTGTCTTGCTAATGCTCATGTACCCTTTAGATATTTCTAAGAACTAATTATTTAGTTCGTTACGTCGTCTTATTTGCTCTTTTGGAAAGTCCAGAATGCCCCATATTTGACTTTCACACTTTCGAGCCATTTAGCACATCTAATTGCTTAGGTTAGAGATTTCCACTTGTCTAAATTCCCCTTCATGTGTTCATATGGGTATTTAATTAATAAAAGAATTAAATTCACGGTTCAAAAGAGGCTCTAGCTTACTCATTCCACCGTCTGTTGGATATTATTATAAATTAATAAAATTAATTTATTAAATTAATTAATATAATAATATGTTGACTGGGTCAAAGCTTAGAGTTAATGGTAGCATTAAAACACAATTAAACACATTTAATCTATAATTAAATGGCATCCTAAATTCTCACCTATATATGTGGGTTGGGAGAAGACAAAAAGAAGCACAATGGAGAAACTTGAAAAGGGAGCTTCATGTTTCACAAAGAATTAAATATATATATCATGTGTGTTATTTGGGTAGAAAAATGTGTGGGAGACAGAGTCCTGTCTACCTCCTACGTGCAGAGGTTGTAGACATACAGGCGAGTACTGGGCTGTTGTATCCTGGAGGTAACGCGTCTGAGTACCCCTGCACCGGGTGATATAGCAAAATCAACCCGTGGGAGGCGTGAATTACCTTAAAGATAACGAGATATCCGTGCCTCAGTCCGGTACCACGCATTTTATTATTTCTCTAACAATTTACATTTCCCTATTTCTGGTGTATATTCTTATTTTCAGGTTGCTGCCCCAACAAGTTTAAGGTAAATCATAGCTAATCCCCATAAAGCAGCAAAAGAAAAATAAGAATAATTGGAAATAAATATTTGAGTTCTAGTTGGTGAACTAACTCAAATATATATTTTATATATTTTTGGTATCTTGATTTATTTTTGTGAGCTTATAATATCTTTATATTTTATTTAGTTGCTCACAGAATTTTGAAATTTATTTGTGGAAGAATTTCATTGTGATAATGAGATACCAGAATATATTTTTGGACTTATGCCCAAAGTAGGAATTTAATAAAATACCATAATATGTTATTTATTTTGATAGATCCTACAATTATCGTGTGTGATACAAATATTTTATTGAGAAAATGGTTGATATCTTATATATCACTAATATGCAATCAAATTACTTAATTAATTTTATGATAATATTTCATATTTTATTTATGAATAGTACTCATAAAATTTGATTTGGTGTGAGCCTTGTGGATTTTATATATGACTTTTAGTCAATTTTTGCTCACATTGGAAAGTGTGGAAAGGTAATTAATCTTACCATTATTTGAGATGATTTTTGTCATGAACTCATGAGTAGGTATGTATACTTACTCTTTATTTAAGAATTCCCCTTATATAAATTATTATTGATAGTGGGGGTAAGAAAGAGTGTGAAAAGTATACATCTGCGACATTTTAAAATCATATATATTTGTGCCAAGTGATTTATTGTGTAGAAGAAATGTGGTACTATGAAAAATTTTATTGAGTAAATTAATTTTCATAGAATCACATATATTGTTGCCACCATATATCTGTTATAAAATATAATTTTGGGTTAATCATTAAATTGATGTTAAATCCAAAACTTATATTAATTTTTAAGGCCAAATAATGATCATAAAATATTATAATTTTATGACAAGGTTTTGGTATGTATTTGGGTGGTAATATATTTCTGACATTATTTAAATATGTCATATTATTTTAGAAAATAAAACATATTATTTTTTTATAACAATAAGGGAAATAAATTTATGTATGCTATTGTTATAAAAATAAATATGAAAATATTTTTTGGCTTATATTTTGGGTTCATGAAATGGTTTTAAAACCATTTTATTATAATTAATTCTAAGCCAAATTATATTCAATATAGTTGTGAGTTAATGAATATTTTATGGGTTTAATATTTAGAAGAGTAATAGAGTTATCCCATAAAATTTCATTAAGTGGTAATAGCTTTTTAAAGCTTTTACAAGATTAAATGTGATACATTTCCATGAAATGTGAAAAGCTTTTATAAGCTTAACTTTATGTGATAGCATAAAATGCTAGAGATAGATTTATAGAAATTTTATTCTATAATGAATGAGGCTTTTAACGGCCATATTTTTGTGGGCTTTGATTTAAGCCATATGTGACAGTGAAATTTGTCATGGGATTTGAAAAATGCCTCAATATTAGTTGGTGAAATATTTTGAGGTAAAATGTTTGCAAACATGAAAAATTGAGATTTCACTTTGTTGTGAATAGTTTGATACATATATAATGGTGGAAAAGTAAATTTTCATATGATTGTGAATTTTGTTAAATTTTCACATGTGATTTTTAATGGTGTGCGACAAGAATATTTTTTGGGTGAACAAAAGAAATTGTAAAATTCTTGTGAAAGGCACAAAACCCATCAATAGTGGGGGTACATGATTTTGTGGATATATCCTAAATTGGAGTTCACCTTAATTTTGACGGTATATTTTTATTGTGAGAAATTGCTATGCAATTTATAATGTGAATTACATTATTCATTTTTTGGAACTATTTTTATTGTGAATATGTGACTGAAAATTTTATTATGGATAAAGGCATATATACTATTATTCGCGATCAATTTATAAATTGATGATACCATCTCAAAGAGATGAAGATATGCCTAACTAATTTAAATTTGAGTAAGCCCAACTGGTTCTAATTCATATAGTACAAAGTGGTACATATAGATGATACTAATTTTTGTCACATATAATTGAGTTTGAAAAAGTTCCTTAAATGGATTAATGTTTTATTTTATTGGCTAGTATTATTATTTGGTGGAAGAATATATTAAAAATATATTTTGTGAATTTTGGGATACCTACCAATAATAATCATGAGATTTTTTGGAGCCAATAATATGTGATCACTTATTGTGATGAATACCGTCATTACTAGATTCTTTGAATGATTTATGTTTTTTCTAAAACTATAGCTATAGTCAAAGAATCTGGTGTGTGTACATCGAGGGGGATGAATTTTCAAGCTCGTATGGATTAAAAGCAACCTATGAGGATATCCTACCTTGTGATTAGAGATCCTAAGAACTTGGTTCAAAGGGACAAACGAATCATAGAGTGGCTGTTGAAATGCACATTTAAAAGAGTTTCGACTCTTAATTTATCCCTATGGTGTAAGTGCATTTTCCTGCAATGATATGTGAGGTTGAGTTTTCAAAAACTCTTAATGAAGTCTGTAGCTCTATAAGAGTGGGGTGTCTTAATTGCAGGAACACTCTTGACAGAATTCACCTATTTGAATGTGACGGAGTGGGGCCGCTCCTATGAGAATATAAAAGGGCATATATTCTTGAAACACATTCAAGAAACAGGGTGCGCACACGGCCGCATAATGTGCGGGCTAGGGCTCATATATTGCACCTGGGTTATTATGTGCATGATATATGTCTTGTCTCCCTTAAGCAGTTATGGTTCAAGGCGAATACCACCATGGCTCTGGATCAAGATATATATTTTTGCTAAATATAGATTCAAGGCAATTAGCTATCTATATTATGCATAATAGTCTGTCTCTATCCAAATGTAAAAACAAATATTAAAATTGTGTGTTAATTTATAATAATAAGTGGGGAATTGTTAGATATTATTATAAATTAATAAAATTAATTTATTAAATTAATTAATATAATAATATGTTGACTGGGTCAAAGCTTAGAGTTAATGGTAGCAATTAAACACATTTAATCTATAATTAAATGGCATCCTAAATTCTCACCTATATATGTGGGTTGGGAGAAGACAAAAAGAAACACAATGGAGAAACTTGAAAAGGGAGCTTCATGTTTCACAAAGAATTAAATATATATATCATGTGTGTTATTTGGGTAGAGAAATGTGTGGGAGACAGAGTCCTACGTGCAGAGGTTGTAGACATACAGGCGAATACTGGGCTGTTGTATCCTGGAGGTAACGCGTCTGAGTACCCCTGCACCGGGTGATATAGCAAAATCAACCCGTGGGAGGCGTGAATTACCTTAAAGATAACGAGATATACGTGCCTCAGTCTGGTACCACGCATTTTATTATTTCTCTAACAATTTACATTTCCCTATTTCTGGTGTATATTCTTATTTTCAGGTTGCTGCCCCAACACCGTCTCCCTTATTCACCGAGTAAAAGCTTAATTATTACCTCTTTAATTATATATAAAAATATAATTGGGTAAAATTGGAGCCTTGGGACTAATTTAACGGGTCTTAGGTGTCCACCACGGACTTAGACCGAGGTGTTCGACCCACCGTATAGCTCCTTACTGAACAGTGGCCTATTATTTCGCCTCTTTTTCACCGGATTGGGTTCCGGTTGAGATGGTAAATACTCGGATTTTATTCCCTTGACTATTTCCAGCATTTATAACACTTATACTACTCCAATTCAAGCCTAACATGCATCAAACCAGCAAAATTCAATTTATAGGAATTTTCTAACTAAATTCTCCTAATTTCCATACCCGGTCAAATTCCTACGGTTTAACTTCGATTCTGAACCTTACTAAGCTTTCAATAATATCCACTAAGCTCAATTTAACCTTGAAATGCCCCGATTTGAAGAAATTGAAGAATTCTTAAAATACCCAAAATTGGAGAAATTGGGGTTTTGAGAGTTTGGGGCTTTCTTACTTGATTTCAATCGGTTAGAAAGCTTGGTGGTGATGAAAGATGAGGTCCGATCACCTCCTCCGGCACCGGCGCACGTTTTCCGGGGAAAATCCGGTCGACTCCCTTCTTCCCGTGGCTTCTCGTGCGTCTTCCTCTACTTCCTCTTTCTTTTGTTGTTGCTTGTGTGCGTGAGTGTTTTGCTGGAGTGTGTGAGTTTTTTTTTTTTTTTTTTTTTAACTTTGTGTATATATATATATATATTATTTAATGAGTTAGTGGAAGGGGGTCACGTGCCCCCCATACATTATATATATATATATATATATATATATATATATATATTATATGTATATATATATTTATATTATATGTATATTTTATTTTTACATGTTTTTATTTATTTATTTATTACATTCTCTCTTTTTTTTTTCTTTTAAGTCTTAAAAATGATACTTAGATTTTCTATTTTTTCTTCCTTTAATTTTATTTTATCTTTAATTTAATTTATTTTTCTTTCTGAATGAAAAATAAATTTAATAATAATAAAAATAATCCAATCTAAATATCTCGGATATTACATAAACAAAATTATTTGTATGCTTTTATTATATTTTATTAATTAAAAACAAAACAACATTACACTACATATTATATTTTATTAATTATATTTTTGCTATATGATTTTTTGTATAAATTAATAAAATAAAATAAAATAATACTAAAAGTGTAATGATCATAAATCTAAGGGAAAAAAATATTTTAAAATTTTGGTGTTAAAAGTGTAATTATTTTAAATGTGTGGCATAATTGCACTCGACCACGATTGTATAATAGAAAAACCTCAATTATTAGGTAATAAAAAATGATATTTGGATAATTCTGAAAAAATTGAAGAGCCATTTTATTCATACTACAATGTGAACAAATCCAAACGGGGGAATTACATTATCATTTTTTTAATTGTTTTAGCTATCAAAATGTACAAATACTTAATTACAAAACAGAAAAATGTAAAATTTATACGAAATCTACAATTTTAGTTCTATGGCATTAAAAGACCTTGGAATTGAACAATTTTAGTTTTTTTTTTACTTAACCACGCTCTTTATATTATCAACTCTTTTTTTTTTGTTTCCCATAGGTATCCTCTTATTGGAGGCAATCCTGTCTGAGCTAGCGGAGGTTATATAACGGAGGTAGAGTTCTTTCAGCAGAGGTTTTTCCATACGCAAGTCTCGAACCTTGCTTAAGGGAAATGGAGTACCTACCACTCCAACCGACCACATGTTGGTATTATCAACTTATTATTCAAGTTACATAATGTGTAGACATTAAAGTTTGCATCAATGTCAATATGATTAGTTAATTTGACTTTATTTTTCATTTTGATCCCATTTATTAATTAAAACATACTAATGCATAAATAAATTTCAAAATGAAGGTCAAATATATTAATGCGTATTAAACAAATTTAAAACATTAAAGAGCAAATAAATTTAACAATAAAGGTCAAATATAATGACATTTTGTGAAATTAAATTGTCAATATTATAATATATAAGAATTTTTTAGAACCATAATATATGAGAATTAAATATGTTTGTTATTAAAATTTCAACCCATTGATTTATTAGTAAACCTTAATTCCTTTGACTACGGAAGTAATAAGAATGTTTTTAAAAAATCCGATTTTTGAAAATAAAATCCTACCAAAACATATATGATTTTTTAAAAATGAAGGTCAAATATTATGACATGCATTTAGGTCTTGTTTGATTACTGAAATGTTAGAGGGAATGATAATGGGAATGAGAATGTGATGTGAACAAAATAAAAGTGACAATTTTACCCTTCTATTAAAAGTGAGAATGAAATAAAAGTGAATAAAAAAGTAAGGGCAAAAACATAATGTCATCACATTACAAAAAGTAAGGTATGTTTAAGATGAAGAATGTTGGAAGGAATGGAAGATTACATCACAGATTACATCCTCTTTTCCATAAACCAAATAGGGCCTTAAGGTTTGTGAAATTAAATTGTCAATGTCATATATAATATATAAGAATTAAATATGTTAGTCACAATAAATTAGATTATGGAAAATCATAATGAATTAATACACTAATAATCATATATAAATATATATATATATATATATATATATATATATAGCTAGCTAGTCCCAGAGAAATTGAAGTGTATATTTAATAATACATTAAATTCAGAAAAATCATATTATTAAATTTTGTCATTCATAATTATAAATTAGGTTATATGCCAAATCATTATTGGATTTTGTAATTATTTTTTAAGGTAGTTAGTTTCCATAATTTTGTAATTAAAATATATTCAATTAAGATTTTGAATAATATGAAATAGAGCTTGATTTTTTAGGTTAAAGTCATAATTCATAATTTTTTTTGGTTTCATTTAAAACATATTAATTAATGTTTTAATAAATTAAAAATTAAAGGTTAAATATAACGATAGTTATGAATTGTGAAATTAAATTGTCAAGATCATATAAAAATTATATTTTTTTATTTTTAAAAATTCCAGTTTAAAAGTCTTAAATTGTGTTCGAAATCTATGGAAACCAATTAATTGCAATTGTGAAGAGAGATTTCAGATAATTTAATGACAATATCATAATTATCATCATTAATTATATTAATGACCATTAATTCCACTAACTTATCAAATAATTAGTACTCATTTAATGTATAATACATTAAATTGTGAATATCATTATTGAATTTTTTTAATTATTTTTCTATTTTGCGAGCTTTTAATTAATTTTTAAGGTATTTAGTTTTCAAAATATTGATAATTAACATATATTTCAATTATGATTTTGAATACTATTAAATAGGGTTTCTTTTTTAGATTAAAATAATGGGTAGTAAAAAAAATAGAAAGTAAATAATTCTCTATTATTTCCAGTAAAAAAAATAGTCTATATATACATATATAGTTAGAAATTAAAAAAAAAAGATTATCTAAAAAATAAATCTGTTAACATGCACCATAAAATTAAGATAAAAAAAAGAATATTTAATAATTTTATTTGATTGAGAATTAATAATTTTTTTGTCAGAAATTAATAATTACTTAAATGTATTTCACAAAATTAGAATGAAAGAAATACCTATTAAGATAAAACGGACGTCATGGCTTATTTAAGGGAAAGTTTTTCACACTGATTCTGTACATACGTTCAAATGAAGTGGAGTATATTTAATAAAAATTCTAGGGGGCAATTTAGGATGATATTTGAGATGAGGGATATTCAAATATGAATGAGGAATTCTAGAATTTGAGAGAGGAATGGAAGGTTGTAATACCCTGGAAAAATTTCGAGGATTAAAGAATGAGTTATTTAAAATTTCGAGGATTTAAGAATGATTTATTCCAGGGCTAGGAATTAAAACCTTAAAAAGATTATAAAAAATGAAAGTTAAAAGAAATCGGAAAGGAACCGAGAAATTCTACAAAATTTCAAGTAAAATAATAGATGAAGGAAAGAAGTAACATATTTTTTTTGTAATTTATTCAGGACCTACGAAATTAGAAACCCAAAATAAATAGGAGTAGGAACTAAATTAAAATAGTATTAATTAATTATTAATTAATTTATTTTAATTATAGTCATTATTTATTTATTATTATAATTATTTGATTAATTTTTATTATTATATATAAGTATATATAATTGTTAATTAATTAAGAGGGGATGGCGTGAGTTAAATAGAAAAGAAAGAAAAAGTGAGATGAGAGACCACGATTGAGAAAGAAAACGAACACAGAGAGAGAGAGAGAGAGAGAGGGGGTGGCGAGAAGAGAAAGGAGAGAGGGAAGGAGGAGGTTCACCGGAAACCGGCCGGAGAAGAGCGGTCCGACGCCGGCCACGACCACCGGAGCTCGACTCCAATATCTTCCACACCTCCCACCAATCGAATCAAGGTTGGTAACCCCAATTTCATTCAAAACCCACAATTTTTCCATTTTTAGGGATTCCTTCGATTCACCTTCGATTGAATTGTTTCGAGGGTAGATTGAGACCTAGTGTAATACCCCGGAAAATTTTGAGGATTAAAGAATGATTTATTTAAAATTTCGAGGATTTAAGAATGATTCATTCCGGGACTAGGAATTAAAACTTTAAAAAAAAGAATATAGATAAAGTATGAAAGTTAAAAAGAAACCGGAAAGAAAATTTTTTTTCCAAAAATTGTAATACCCAAGAAAATTTTTCGAGGTTTAAAATAAAATAAAAGGGGAAGAAAAGAAGTAAAAAAAATAATTTTTAGCATTTAATTCAGGACCTAAGAAATTGGAAACCTGAATTAAATAGGGAAAGAGATTAAATTAAAAATACTTATTAGTTATTTTAATTTAATTAATAATTATTTTAATCTTTAATGACCTTATTTTTATTTCAATTTTTTTGGGTTTTTATTTATTTATTAATTATATATATATATATATAAATTAAATAAAAGAAAAAAAAGAGAGAAGGGGCACGGGAAAGAAATAAGAAAGGAAGAGTAAAAGAAAAGAAAAGAAAAAGAAAGAAAAAGAAAGAGAAAGAGAGGAAAGAGAACCAGAGAAGGAAAGAAGAGAAACGAAATGGAAGAGATAGAGAGAGAAAGGGAGGAGTGGATGGAGGAAGAAGAAGGGGAAGAGAGGGAAACCGTCGGAAAAGTCATCGGAGAGAGCGGTCCGATGCCGAAAAAGCTCACCGGAGCTCGACTACAACATCTTCCACACCTCCCACCAATCGAATCAAAGGTTGGTAACCCCAATTTCATTCGAAACCCTCAATTTCTCCATTTTTAGAGATTCCTTTGATTGACCTTCGATTGAATTGTTCGAGGGTAGATTGAGACCTAGAACGTGTTCTTGAACACTTAGTTGGGGTAGGAATCAAGATTATATTCTTGAATTTGCCCAAATTCGAATTTGAAAGGATTTGGGGTTGAAATTATAATTATTTCTAAATTGGGAAAAATTGTTGATAATTCGGATTGAGCTTGGATTTGAGTAAATAGGCTTTGATTGGTATTATTAAAATTATATGGTTGGAATATGAGCTGAACAAGTCCCGTGAAGAGCTGGCCCGTGGTTACTAAGGTTGAACCTTGACGTTAACGTACCGGGTCCCTATTCGGGTTTCCCAAATACACTTTAAGGGTGATGTTGAGGGCTCTAAACCTCTTCTTTTCAATCTTAAACACCCTAGAATAATTCTAAATATGGTATCAAGCATCAAGAATTAATTTAGGCACTTTCTTGTTTCCCAAGAGTGGAAGCTTGCGAAACAATGAAATCCAATTTCTAAAATTTCAACCTTCTTCCCTCGTAAATATTTAGGAAACCCAAGTAGGATAAATTGGAGGTATATTGAGGTTCAAAAACTAGATTTCTTAGAACCCAAGTGGAAACACAAGTTGAATTAAAATGCTTAGACCTTCCTAAAATTAGGATTCCTTCCAATCAAGTTAGATAAACTTCCTTAGATGTGAATACAAGTTAGATAGAGCTCTAATATTCAAATCCAAGTATGTGAAACACTCAAGTAGAGTGTTATATTCGAGTAAGTCAAGTGTCCGAGGAAGGATACGCATAAGTTGGGATAGAGAAGTCCAATAAGACCAAGAGCTTGACTCTGTGGCAACCATGGACTACATGTGAGAGTAATGGAGAGATAAATAACAAGTTAAGCTAAGTGACAACCTTAATGAAGTAAATGTTGTTCTTATAGGAACAACGGCACGCAATAGAGTGCAATAGGAACTCCGAGGAGACTAAAGTTACAGGAGAGGATTGCATGGAAGGTTGGCCAAGGTGAGGGCTCTTCCATCTCTGCTCCTAGGGTTGTATGCTTGTGTGGACTACATGAGTATGTATATTCTCTGCTTGTCTGATATGTGTTAGCTAGAGATATAGAATGCTAAAAGAATGAAAGAATTATAAAATAAGTTGTGGAAATTAGCTTGGATAGGAAGACATAGGAGTAGAGTATAATTGTTTGCTATGATTGGTGTGTTACAAATCCAACTCACGCAGTCCGGAGGCATGATGAGTATTTTATTAAATCTTTTCGCACGACGGTGGCAAGAGTCCTTGTACGGGACGACTAAGCTTTTATTTTGAAAATGCGTCATGACGGTGACTTAAATTATAATCATGCAAAGGGAGTTATTGGTGGGTTTCGGATTTGGTTATACTTGCGATGTGAGACATCGACTAGAACAACGTCGAATGGTACTTGAGACCTCAGTTTTATAATCACCATGATGATGGTCATTGCCCTATCATGGCAATAGGGTCAGAAAGGTTTTATATTGCTATGACGATAGCTTGAGGCTCAGAGAGTGCATCGGGACGGGTATATGAGTTACATCCTGTTAAGGATACTCGTCCATATTAACAAGGAGAAGAATTGTTGATCCTTTGGGAAAGATACAAAGAATCCTATTAATATGTGAGACTAAGGTAAGGAGACATGGGAGGAACCTACGGGTGAACCGTGAGCCTAACCTAGTAAAAGAGAAATCATCCTGTGGAGTAGGTCCAGGGGGTGTCAGTGGCCATGCTTCGAGACGTCGTGCCGTGCCCGTCATGTGGCCTGGTTGGGTAATAGACGAGTGGGCTCAAGCTATTGCCCCGCAGCAAGGGGTCAGGACGTGCCACGTGGTGGCTATGTATAAGTTGTTTGGTGGATAGAAGTTGACTGTGTTTGATTAATAGAATTGTCACGAGGTGACTAGTACCCAAGTGAATGGGTTAAGTATGCTTTGTCACGTGGTGGCCAGCAACCCGAGTGCACGGGTTCGAGGTAGAAAAGCCATGTAGTGGCTAGTAAATACCCCAGAGTGGGGGAAGTTAAGTAGATGTATGTTATAGTATCTAAGTGTACTTAAAGAATTGTCTGTGTTTGCATATTATTGTTGATTGTGCAGCGGAGTGGTGACGTACAGGATTACGTCATCACAACGTCTTGTTTGATTCAGATATGCTGAATGTGAGAAGACCGGTAAGTAAAAGCCGGCACTATATGTTACGTGTTTAGTTGCTGATTGATGACGTGGAATAAACTACTGCATATTTACAGTTATTAAATGCATGTGAGTGTTTGGGTGGAATTTCTGTTGTTGTGTGATCACCAAGAATGTATGCTAACAACAGTAACTAGTTGTTTTTGCATGTGGTTGTGTATGACTCCCAAACACAGCGCTATGGTACCCACCTTGCGCCGGGGATGGGAGAGTCCTCACTGAGTTGCATGGTTAAGACTCACACCTCATTTTTACTACACAGAGACATGTTAAGTACAGGTGGAAGAAGTCTCGGTGGAGCGAGGAACGAACAAAACTTTCCAAGACCCACAACTTGTTCATGTGGGTGAAAGAATTGTAATTTGTAATTTAATTTACTTTATCATGTATCATAAAGTAAAGAGTAGACGTACCCAACTATATTGTATCACTAAATCTAGAACTGTCAGCTTCACACACCTTAAAGATCAGGATCCGTTAGATTACAATGCAGGGAAAACTTGTTTCCAAAATATATATCTATATATATATATATACATATATTTGTTGCATGTGAATAGGATAGGCAGCATCTTCAGATGTGTAGCCAGTATACATGTTATATATATTATGTGTGTTTTCCTATATCTATATCCTGAAGCGGCACTGGCCGTGGATTTGCTTGCCTAGGATAGGCCACCATGTCGGTGTAGCAATGGTATTATACTGCATGTGGATGTATTTTCAATAATAGATATTCTGTCAATCAGGTGATAAGGCTTACAGGCATAGGGATATTCCCTCTGTTTGTGCCGGTCACGGTCCTCTAAACGAGGGTCGTGACACCTAGAAAGTGTTCTTGAACACTTAGTTAGGTAGGAATCAAGATTACATTCTCGGATTTGCCCAAATTCGAATTTGGAAGGATTTGGGATTGAAATTATAATTATTTTCAAATTGGGGAAATTGTGATAATTAGGATTGAACTTGGATTTGAGTAAATAAGCATGAATTGGTATTATTAAAATTATATGGTTGGAATATTAGTTGAACAAGACCCATGAAGAGTTGGCCCGAGGTTACTAAGGTTGAACCTCGACGTTAACGTACCGGGTCCCTATTCAGGTTGCCCAAATACACTTTAAGGGTGATGTTGAGGGCTCCAAACCTCTTCTTTTCAATCTTAAACACCCTAGAATAATTCTAAATATACTATCAAGCATTAAGAATTATTTTAGGTACCTTCTTGTTTCTCAAGGATGGAAACTTGCGGAGCAATGAAGTCCAAATTCTAAAATGGTAATTTTATTCCTTCATATTTATTAGGAAACCTTAAGTAGGGTAAATCAGAGGTATATTGGGGTTTAGGAACTAGATTTGTTTGAACCCAAGTAGGAACACAAGTTGGATCAAAATGCTTAGACCTTCCTAAAATTAGGATTCCATCCAACCAAGCTAGATAAGCTTCCTTAGATGTGAATACAAATTAGATAAAAGTCCAATACTCAAATCCAAGTATGTGAAACACTCAAGTAGAGTGTTATATTCGAGTAAGTCAAGTGTCCGAGGAAGGATACGCATAAGTCGAGATAGAGAAGTCCAATAAGACCAAGAGCTTGACTTTGTGGCAATCATGGACTACACATGAGAGTAATGGAGAGATAAATAACAAGTTAAGCTAAGTAATAACTTTAATGAAATGAATGTTGTTCTTATAGGAACAACGGCACACGATTGAGTGCAACAGGAACTCCGAGGAGACTAAAGTTACAGGAGGGGATTGCATGGAGGGTTGGCCAAGGTGAGGGTTCTTCCATCTCTGCTCCTAGGGTTGTATGCTTATGTGGATTACATGAGTATGTATATTCTTTGCTTGTCTGGTATGTGTTAGCTAGAGGTATAGAATGTTAAAAGATTAAAGGAACTAGAAAATAGGTTGTGGAAAGTAGCTTAGATAGGAAGACATAGGAGTAGAGAGTAATCGTTTGCTATGATTGGTGTGTTACAAATCCAACTCATACACTCCGGAGGCATGATGAGTATTTTATTAAATCTTTTCCACGACGGTGGCAAGAGTCCTTATACTGAAGGGCTAAACTTTATTATAAAAATTCGTCACGACGGTGACTTAAATTATAATAATGCAAGGGAGTTATTGGTGGGTTTTGGATTTGGTTATGCTAGCGATGTGAGACATCGACTAGAACAACGTCAGATGGCACTTGAGACCTCAGTTTTTATAATCACCATGACGATGGTCATTGCCCTATCCTGGCAATAGGGTCAGAAAGGTTTTATATTGCTATGACGATAGCTTGAGGCTTAGAGAGACCATCTGGACGGGTATATGAGTTATATCCTGTTGAGGAAACTTGTACATATTAATAAGGAGAGGAATTGTTGATCCTTCGGGAATGATACAAAGAATCCTATTGATATGTGAGAATAAGGTAAGGAGACATCGGAGGAACCTACGGGTGAACCGTGAGCCTAACCTAGTAAAAGAGAAATCATCCTGTGGAGTTGGTCCAGGGTGTGTCAGTGGTCATGTTTCAAGACGTCGTACCGTGCCCACCATGTGGCCTGGTTGGGTAATGGACGAGTGGGCTCAAGCTATTGCCCCGCAGTTAGGGGTCAGGACGTGCCACTTGGTGGCTATGCGTCAGTTGTTTGATAGATAGAGATTGATTGTGTTTGATTAATAGGAGTGTCACGAGTTGACCAGTACCCAAGTGAATGGGTTAAGTATGTTTTGCCACGTGGCGGCCAGTAACCCGAGTGCATGGGTTCGAAGTTAGAAAGCCACGTAGTGTCTAGTAGATACCCCAGAGTTGGGGAGATTAAGTAGATGTATGTTTAGAGCATCTGTGTGTATGTACAAATTGCCTGTGTTTGCATATAATTGCTGATTGTGCAGCGTAGTGGTAACGTACAGGATTACGTCACCACACGTCTTGTTTGATTCAGACATGCTGAAACGTGAGAAGACCGGTAAGTAAAAGCCGGCACTATATGTTACATGTTTACTTGCTGATTGATGACGTGGAATAAACTGCTGCATGTTTACAATTATTGAATGCATGTGAGTGTTTGGGTGAAATTTCTGTTGTTGTGTGGTCGCCAAGAATGTATGCTAATTAACAGTAACCAGTTGTTTTTGCATGTGGTTGTGTATGACTCCCAAGCCCAGCGCCATGGCACCCGCCTTGCGCCGGGGATGAAAGAGTTCTCACTGAGTCGTGTGGTTAAGACTCACACCTCATTTTTACTACACAGAGACAGGTTAAGTACAGGTGGAAGATGTCTCGGTAGAATGAGGGACAAGGAAAACTTTCCAAGACCCACAACTTGTTCATGTGGGTGAATAAATTATAATTGTAATTTAATTTACTTTATCGTTGTAGCATAAAGTAAAGGGTAGACGTACCCAATTAGATTGTATTACTAAATCTAGAACTGTCAGCTTCACACACCTTAAAGATCAGGATTTATTTTACTGTGATACATGGAAAACTTGTTTTCAAAATACATATATATATATATATATCTGTTGCATGTGAATAGGATAGGCAACATCTTCGATTGTGCAGCCAGTACACAGGTTATTTTATATGTGTGTTTTCCTATATCTATATCCTGAAGTGGCACTGGCCGTGGATTTGCTTGCCTAGGATACGCCACCATTTCGGTGTAGCCATGGTATTATACTGCATGTGGATGTATTTTCAATAATAGATATTCTGTCAATTAGGTGATAAGGCTTACAGGCATAGGTGTATTCCCTGTGTCTATGCCGGTCACGGTCCTCTAAACGGGGGTCGTGACAAAGGTAAAAGAAGAGCAAATCATATCAAACGAACACCTTTCAGAATTTTTGAGGATATGTAGATCTTTAATAATACATATAGAACATATATATATGTTTCTTCTAAAACCCCAATAGATTTACCCAAAACTAAAATCAAATGTTTTAGATGCGGCAAAGAATGCCATATGGCCAAATACTGCCTGTTAAACAGAAAAATTAGGATGCTTGAATTAGACAATCCTGTAAAAGAACAGATAATTAATCTCATGACTCAAACATATATATATATATATATATATATATATATATATATATATATATATTCCACCTGAAGAAAGAAGAAAATTTTACTATCTAAATTATAATTAAATAAAATATTAAAATTTGTCTTTAAAAAGTAACACCTTATTTACAAATATTTCAATTTTTTTACACTAATCCCTCATCAAATAAAAATTTCAAATTTAATTACATAAAGTGCATATTTTGAAACTTAAACAGGTTAGGATAAACGGGAAAAGAAGTATTTGTCAATTGAATCAATAGTTATCCTCATAAAATGATTGTGCAATTTATGTTAGGATTTTAATACAGGTGTGCAATCTGAACAGTTAATCCAGAAGCATCTAATTTTGCTAGCTTTTACAGGCTGAAATGTCAGCAGTAAAGAACAAAGCTCCAACTCTGACATAGCAAAACTCACCATTTATAGAATTGAATAGGAAATACCACAGAATAGGTTCAAAATTTAGTAAAGAGTATACAAAAATTTCTCATAAATGCAAGTTCAAATAAAACATTCCTCGGCAGCAGAGGTGCAAAGTGCAAACCTTCAAAACTGATGCTTCTTCTGATGTTGATGTTGTCTTTCGTATCAGCATTTCCTTTCCGCAGTTGGTGTTGGAAAGAGATAATCAAATACATCAAATCAATAGGATATAATATAAGGAAAAAAAGATGTCATTTTTATGTAACACATACTTACAAAAATTTTCTAAGGTTACACAGGATGACAGGAATAATAGTGCAAAAGTAGAGAAAAAAATGATGACCTGATATATATAGGGCCTCAATAAGGATCGCAGGATTTTTCGAATTGCCTTGAGAATATTATTGAGTGAGTATCAATTACAGCAAGAATCAAGGATATCTTTAATGAAAAAATAGTCATTGTTCCTTAAATCACCACCTCAATTGTTTGTCCATTAAATAATTTCAAACCGAAGAAATACCATAACTGCACTCTACCATTTAAGTGAGAGTAAATGTGATTTCTATTTCAATGCAAATTAAATGTCAGAATTTCCTTTAGAAAAATGCGTTAAATAATACAAATAATGCAATGAAAGATTAAAGCATAAGTGGATTGAGAGAAAGGTTAGATGGTTACCTAATCTGCATCTAAAAAATTCAATTTGTTAGAAGAATTTTGTGATATTTTCCTTAATGTTTGTGAATAGTAGTAATAAGGTTATACGGTTTTATTTTCTTGTTATTATTTTTTATTAGAAAATTTTGAATATTTTGTTTTAGTTTACTTATAATATATATTTGAAAATTTAATTTATAAACTTTTATTTAATTTTCTTCAATCCGCTCATATTTAAAAACTTTTAATTGTTGTTATAATTTTTAAAATTATAAATACGTTTTTTTTCAATTTTTATTATACTATGTTTATCTAAATTTTTTATTTTACTTTATTTTGAAATTTTTTATCTGCATATAAAAATTAATTAAATATTAAAATTTGAACTAATATAAAATCATCCATAGATTTTTGAATCTAATATTTATTGGTTTAAATCAATTAGTGATGAGGTCAACCCAATTGAAATAAATGATACAATACATCAGCGTAAATTGATTCATGGATCAATTAAACATTTATGATATGATTAATTACATACAATTTGCATTAATTAAAAAGGTTGGGCCAAGGAATGATCTCAGCCGTTGGCTTGGAGGTAAGCTAGATTTCTTCGAAGGATGACGTGGGAAAATTGCAAAACATGACACTCTAGCCACGTGGCAAGAATTGACTTCATGTACTTGACTTTAGTAATATATATAGATATATAGATATATAGATATAGATATATAGATATATTCATTCACAAAATAATAAATTTATACATATATAACGATTCTTATATGAATCTATATCTATATCTATATAATATATAAAAATAAGAGGCATAAAGCCTCCACCTGCCACATCAGCTTTTTTAATATATGCATCCAAGACACATGGCGCTGACTGTATGCCACATAATTCGTGAGCTGGCTGATGACTCATCCTGCAACTAATTTGCATTCCACAAAATCTCAATTAAATATTTGAATTCAAATATTAGTTTCAATTAATTCCAATAAATCAAATATCCCTTAAATCATGTGGATGCACAAAATATTTATTTTTATTAAATTTTAAATTTTTAAACAACATGTTATTAATGGTAGAATTATATTTAAATTTTAAAAATATTAAAATGAAAATATTCTTTTTTTCAATACTAAAATGAAATAGAGATTTTAGTGGGTAACAATTGGCATTTCATTTTCACGATTTTTACCTTTGAAAACGTGGGGTATTTTTTTAAAAAAATAATGGGTCAATAAATGATAAATCAAATTTGATGGTGGTTATTTTTAGAGAATAAGCAATGACTAAAATAATGGAATAGTTTCAATTTTTTTTAAAAAAATAAATAGGTTAGTTATTTTTAGAAATTAAGTAGTGGCTGAAAAAATGAGATATTTTTTCAAAAATTGGGAGTGATATATTTAAAAGTTGCTTAGGTGTCAATAGAGCAAAGACCACAATTAGAATGATGTGTCAAGTAATGGAGCTAGGAGTTAGGGATGATCAAAATACCCATACGCAATGGGTACCCTGAAAATTTACCCTGTGGGTCTGGGCATGGGTCCGAGTACAAAGTCAACGGGTCCGGATAAGGAGGTACTCCTCATTACTACAAAAATAAGAATTAGTAGCAATTTTTTAGTAGTTATTTTCAAAGCAGCTAGTAAAACTTAATATAGTAACAATTTATCGATTAGCTAGTATAAATATGACTTTTAGTAGCGTTTAATTTATAGGTGCCAGTAAATGCATTTACTATAGTAGCACTTACACATGTTAGTATAACAAAAATATTTATTGAATCATAAAATCTATTTTTTACGAAAAAAAGAATCATAAAATCTATTTTTCTGATTTCATATTTTATTATTTATATTTATATAAAATAAAAAATTATTAAATAATCAAAACTAATCAACTTTAACATTGACCTAACTTTCATCCCTTCATCTTCATCACACACTATCAGTTCACAGCCGCCGATTAGCCCACCGTCCACCTCCGCCGATTAGCCCACCGTCCACCTCTGTTGATTAGCCCGCTGTCCACCTCCGCCATGGCTTCTGCTGGTCATCTACTACAGGTTGTTGCTTCCATTCGTTGTTTACATTAAATCATTGCTTTCCCTCGCTCGTTTGTTCAGCAGATCTCGCATCACGCCGGCGTCTCACAACTTGTAGCCGTCTTTTACGGTATAGCTCGTTGTCGTCGCTGTCTTCTAGTAGATCTTTGTTATCAGGTAAAACTACGGTTCAATCGTTGGACATGTAGACGGTGTGTACCCTGGCTAGCAAGCAATTACAATGGCGGCCGCCATCGCCTACGTGGCCGAAGCGGCTGTGGCTGCTGCTCACTATATTTTCTTCTTGTTTTACTTCTCCTCCCTTCTACTCTAACCTAACTAGTAGGTGAATGCTTGATTTTCAGTTACTTTATTTATCTCAAGTATTTTCGTGTACGATTCAGTTACTTTCTCCAGCTTTATTAATTAGATCTTCTTCATTGATTCTTTTGTTGTTGTGACAGGGGCCTCTAGAGGTTTTGGTTTAGCAATTGCTTTGTCCTTAGGTAAAGCTGGTTGCAAGGTTAATGGCTCTATTTTCTCTTTGTAAAAAGACAAAAGCAATAAGAAGACACTACTACTGAATTTATAACTGCCACCAAATGGATACTATTTTTTATTTTTTTGCCGCATGATTTAGCTGTATTGATATGGTAAATTTATTGATATTTTATTATGAGAATTCAGCGTTATTTTTCATTAATTTACTCATAAATGTTTGTCAATGACTCTCTTGTGATAGGTTAATTGTTCTTTCTCTTTTACTGTAGCAAATTAGCAAGACTTAGTAAATTTATAATGTTCTTATGATGTGTTGAAAGGGAAAGTTGTCGGGTGCACAAGTTATCCACCCTGAATGCAAGATAAGAGGTGGGGCACTGTAACTTGTTTTTAATTAATCTCTTGTTCTAGCTTCCTTTATAGTATTTTGAGAAGTAAAATTCTTATTCTTTTTTCATGTTTTGGTATTGTCTTCTTGCAAATTTGCTATTGTCTTCTTCACACCTCGCATCCAGCATTGTAACAGTAAGTAATATATACGTCTTAACTCACATCTTATGTGTTCTTTGTGTGTTGTACTCGTGATTGAGAGATTATATATAAAAAGATTAGGATCTTTGTCTCAGATAAAAGGACACCCCCACACAAATCCAAAGTTTCATTTGGATCTAAGTCTTTTAAGTTCATGTATATCTATTGGTACTTCCTCTCTTGCTTTTTTGCCTTTGATTTTCATGAAAATGTTCACAGCAATAACAACAAATTATATATATTATTGTGAGAGATGAAAAATAAGATATATACGCTATTCTCATAGATACGATGTTTGATTTGAAACCATCTATTTCTAAATTATATATGTGTTCTGTTGATTATTAATAGTCGATGATTAATCACGATAAATAAATTTGATATCCGTGAACCCAAAATTTATGTCCATGAGATCCACAAACTGGACAAAGCTTTTCTAGATTGTAGGACAATTGTTCTTAGTTATGATATTGTGCCTTTAGGTGAAGTCTAGATTCACATTTAATATTTTTTTTAATTAAAATTTTCAAGTATACCTAAAAGTAACGATGCATTTTAACAGTGTTTATGATTTGTGGCTTAGATAGTGAAATTAAGTTGAATCTGTCTTTTTTTTCTTTGTTTCTGAATTTTACTTTATTTTGATTATATTTAGGTGTTGATATTTGGTAAAACATGAGATTCCATGCTTAGTGAGCTTGTTTAATGGTGTAGTATGAGGGTTTGGTAAGTTTGAGGTCGTCAGATATTTAGTGTTGATCGTGATTTGTCTTGATTATTATTCAGTCCATTACTCTCACATTGATCTAGATCTAACTGATTATGAAGGTTGTCCATTACTCTTAATTGATATGTAATTCAATCCCCTGGCACCCAAGGGCTAGTTGAGTAGCTGCGACTGGGTAAAACTGCTTGCGGTTTAGGCCTGTGCAGTAATCCTTTGGGTTGGGCCTCTGTTGGTCTCCCCAACATGCCACTGGCACCCTGCCCGGTAGTACTTGGGAGTGCCTTCCCTTACTACCATTTTTACGCACAAAAAAAAATTGATATGTAATTCAGTCCATTTCATAATTACGTTGAGTATCTCATAAAAATCTCAACTTATCTGCCAAACACTACAACCCAAAATGTACTTGGGAGCGGTTATTCACCTGTTGGCAGCTTACACAATGGAACAATCAGAAACTTCTGTTACAAAGATCCAAGAAAATCTTGAGGTTTCAAGCTTCCTAATTCTTCTACTGACACAGACTTTAAAAAGGTAAGGAGTAAAGACATGAATGGAAAAATTATTAGTTCAAGACTTCAAGTAAATTTGGTAAAGATATTTTCAATGCATTCAAGGTATATGAAGTTGTAATTCATAGAGCAGTATGCCCTCATAAATTACATAAACTAATTTCAATTTTTTAACTTCCAAATTGTGTTTTAGCAGGTGAGGTTCTGGAGGTCGGGTAATTAATGAAGGTGACCAAGCAATGAAATTTTCTAGTAACCAACATGATCTTCATGCTAAGGCTAATTAGTGCCTCATTCACAAGAATATTTCTAACTTCAGAGCCATAATGCCTATGACATTTTTACTTTCCAAGACTTTTCTTCATTCTGAAATTTTTTATAATAAGTTCACTACATTCTTGTAATAGAGTCATGCTTCGTGGACACCAGAATCATCAACTGAAAATGAACAATATGTTTTACGATTTGACCCCATGCTAACAGTTGATGCACCTTGTAGTTCATCAAAACAAAAGGTCAAGTCAAAAAAGAATAAGACACCAGTATTCACTCTCTCTCTATCTCTTAATATTATTATTATTATTATTATTGTTATTATTATTACTACTGTTACTATTAATTATATTTTCAATTTAATGTGACTTCTTATGGTCTCTGTTCTGTTAGTGTGATGTTTTGTAAATGGAAAAACAAAAACACAAAAAATGTTTGATTTAGCGTCAGCTACATCACTTTATAGAGTGATATTATATTATGATGTTGATTATTACTTCGACTGACTAGTTTTGGTTAATATGCTAGATTTATATAATTGTATTATATGTTTCGTTTCATCTTAATTGATTATATCCTTGCATTCTTTTTTCAACAATATATGAATACAAATATAGACACACACAACACAAATTTATGCCACTTATGTACTGGTTTATTCATTTTTTTAGCATGGCCAAGACAATCGAACGGTACCAAAGATGCAGCTACGGATCCTTGGAAGCAGACCAACCAGCAGTGGAGATACAGGTTAATTATTTTCTTTGAAAAAAACAGGAAGACAAATAAGTTTTTGATAGAAGCTTTGACTATATTTTATAGAAAATAAAGAATTTTAAGTTTTATAAACTTGATCTCTGTTTTTAACTAAATCTACCAATTCCATTCAGTTTACTATTATTTTTCTCTAAAGCTATCTATTTCTTTCTTAAAGCTGCTTCTCCTTCTTCTTTATATAAAATCTACTTTTCAATTCTCATAATGATTTTGATCCTTCCACTTAATTTATTCTTCTAGGAAGAGGAGGAAAAATTCATCTAATAGTAGAAGTTATACGAAAAACAAGAATAAATGTTGCTGGCATGTTATCCCCATTGTGCTTCCCTGTCTTAAAATCTAATCAAAAGAATAAAACAAATTTAATTAACCATTGTCTAAAACTCAAAGACTAGCCAGTAAAGGTTGACTTGAAAACTTATCAATATGATATTTAGGTATAGGGTAAATGAAGAATTTTAAATTAATGTATTAGCTATTAGGGATTATGTATATTATGCAGGTGTGGAAGAGAAGGAAAGTGGGCCAGTCCATAGAGTTATATTTTCACTTTGTTAAAGAGGCACAGGGATTGTAAGTACTTTTCTTATGACATATATTATTTTATTGTAGGTACTCTTATTTGTTGACTTTCTTAATATATGCAGAGTAGAAATTTTGAAGAGGCTCAAGGATCAAAAAGTGACATATTTGCAAGAAAAACTCTGAAATTGTTGATTCAATAGGATTGAAAATAATTGTAGAATTGATACAATATGTTTTATAATTACAAAAGTCATCAATAGTACTATTTGGAAATAGATATTTCTATACTATACATAAACTCTACATTTTGAATATTTCAATATATACTTGTGTTTTGCGGGCTCTATTAAATTTTGTGATAGATATAATCATTGTTTGAAATAATATTTGTATTAATGCTTCAATATTTGCTAGGCTTTGTCTTTTTTTTCCCTTCCAATTTCATTTATTTATATGCTAATACTAGTAACTAATTCAAATATGAGAAATAAGATATAGTAGCATTTATACCACTTTTTACCAACAGTTGTTTACATTGCTCTTATAAAATCTGACTATACCAGCTGATAGCACCCAAAATCAACCTAATTTTAGGGTACTAAATAGTATAAATAATAATGAAATATATATAATTGTACTTTAAAAAGGTTGAATATCTTGATAGAAGGAATAAAACTGAAAATGTAATAAAATGCCCATAAATGCTCTATTTACTATATTGGATAGATGCGTTTGATGTTTGTTAAGTGATGCAGGCTTAACAAGGATCAATGAGGAGATGTATTCCAAAAGCAAGGACCGAAACGAAAGTAATAGGGACCAAATTGAAGAAAAAAAGGAAGAAGGGACTAAACTGAAAAGTGAATAAAGAAAGATAGGGGCCAAAATGTAATTTTCACCTGGCGCCAAAATGCAATTTTACCTCAGCGTAAAATATAATTATTCCCGCGAGAAGAATAACTGACAGAAGGAAAAGTTCAAAATTCAAAGGGGAAATTGGAGATGACATGGGGAATTCAATTGAGATCCGGATTGGACTATTCAAGCTTAATATTTCAAATCAAATAGGAATAATAATATTCTATATAAAACAATATTATCTTTAGATAAATAAAATTTCCTATTTGAATTTAAGTAGGAAAATATATTATTCTATCTAGATATATATTATTATATAATAAAGAGTTGGAGATACTTTTAAAATTAGTTTGCATTTAAATATTAAATTCTATACTAATTTTTAGTTATCTCCATCCTTTTCCTAATTGAATTAGAAGCCTTTGAGCAATATAAATAAGCATCTCATAAGGTTGGAGAAGGCATAGAGATAGAGAGGAAAATAATTCATATTTCAGAGATAATTCCAGTCTAGGTTACGAAAGAGGCAAGAGAGATACTCAATATTGAGCTTAGGAAACACTAAGAGTTCGTGATTCTAGCGGATCGGAGCAAGGAGAAGGCGGATTTGATTACCGGAGACGGAGTTCTTCATCTCTTTTCTTCTTCTTCTTTGTATTTTCTGGTTTTTATGGATTCTTTGGTTGTGTTGAACATGAACATGTTGGGCTAAACTCTCCAATCTTAGGATTGTAGTGCCCTAACATGTAGATTTAGTAATTTTGTCTACCTTACTGTTTTGATTCGATTTTAACGAAGTTTATTCAAGTTGTTTGATAAATTCTATGTGCTTGGCCATCACTTAGGGTTACTTGGAGGGTTTGGGTATCCTTGGGAGAGGAACCCTAATTTAGTCCTAAGCTTGAATATTGCTAGTTCTAGGTTGAATACATGATTATTCCCTGGTTTCGTTTGAAGGATAGAGATATACCTAAAAACCTAGCAAAGTTGAATTAGTTAGGCTTAAAGCTGTTAATGAAATTGTTTGCCCATAGATTTATGAGGTAGTCAACTAAATAATTAGGGATTATATAGGATCGGAAGACCATATAACGACTGTAGAAACTAAAGACTAACTTTGTGACTTCGAATCGATATAGTTAAAGGTAGCAATTGGATTAAATCAAAGTGTTGGTGGTAGCTACAATCCTAGGAACTCTTACGTTAACTGATTACTTGAACTCTATTTATCATTCGCTGCGCTACTTTTCATACTCTTAATTCTAGTTTATATTCGTGCAAACATATCAATATTCTATTTGTTTGACTTAAGCGAGTGCTACGATATTGGTGTTCAATTTATGCATTCAGTTGTAGTTCCTTGGACGATATCTGGTTTACAACCACTTTATTACTTGTTGACGGTGTACACTTGCACCGATTACTAAAATCCACAACAAGTTTTTGGCGCCGTTGCCGAAGAACTTTTAAGTGAAACTTAAATTGACATTAGTATTACGTATAGACTTAAGATCAAATATTTTCTTTTACGTATAGTCTCACCGTTATTTTCTGATTTCCAAACTAACGTTGATGCCGCAGCTAATGGTGCCCTGATGGCCAAACCAGTAAAGGAAGCTTATAGTCTAGTGGAAATAATGGCTGCTAACAATTTCCAGTGGCACTCTGACAGAAGTGCATCAGCAAAATCAGTGGAAAACCAGAACAATGAAGCTCTAGTTACTCTTACCGCCACAATAATGAACTTAGCCACTAAAATTGAAGGTCTAAGTGTTCAAAAACCAGCTCACGCTGTGAACACTATCATGCCACGTTGTGAGCATTGTGGAGAAGAATACATAACTGAGCAGTGCCCTCTTGCTCTTGAGAGCATCCAATTTCTGGCGAACAGGAATGCCAATAACAATCCATATTCCAATACTTATAATCCGGGGTCGCGTAATCACCCAAATTTTTCATGGACACAGAACTCAGGGTTAGGACCCTCATCTAGTGTTCCATGTCTTCCACCCGAATTTCATCCTGGTAATTCTAACCAACAAAGAGCTCTAGCTCTACCCTCACCACCGACCGAGAAAAAGCCATCTATGGAGGAGTTGCTAATGGCGTATATCTCAAAGACTGACTCTATCATGCAAAGCCAGGCGGCATCACTGAGAAATCTAGAGACACAGATAGGCCAGCTAGCTAGCGCCATGAACAACAGACCTCAGGGTAATCTACCCAGTGATACTGAACCAAATCCTAAGATAAATGGCATTGAACACTGCAAGGCCATTAACCTAAGAAGTGGCACTGAGATACAAGGAAACCCGAAAACTGCTGAGTATGAAAGAAGTAAAAATGGCGAGAAAGAAGTGGTGAGCAGTCAAGCTGAGCAGATGACTGAGGAGGTAATTGATAAGGCACTTGAAAAAGAAGCTGAAAAGTTAACTGTGCCGCCCAGATCACCTCCACCATTCCCTCAAAGGCTTCATAAGCATATGCATGACAAACACTTCAAAAAGTTTCTTGATGTTCTAAAGCAGCTCCATATCAACATACCACTGGTTGAGGCATTAGAGCAAACGCCTACTTATGCAAAATTCATGAATGATCTGGTCACTATGAAGCGAAGACTAACCAAGTTTGAAATTGTGGCACTTACTGAGGAGTGCAGTGCTCTTGTACAAAAGAAACTGCCTCAAAAGCTGCAAGATCCTGACGGTTTCACTATCCATTTCTCTATAGGGAACAACTATTGTGGTAAAGCACTATGTGATCTTGGTGCTAGTATAAACTTAATGCCTATGACTGTGTTCAAGCAACTTGGCATTGGTGAAGCAAGACCAACTATCGTGACTCTGCAACTGGCAGACAGGACCATTACTTATCCGGAAGGTAAAATTGAAGATGTTTTGGTTAAAGTTGATAAATTTATCTTCCCGGTTGATTTCATAATTCTAGACTTTGAAGCTGATAAGGATGCCCCTGTCATCTTGGGGAGACCATTCCTAGCCATTGGGCACACTCTGATTGATGTACAAAAAGGTGAACTAACGATGAGGGTTCAGAACGAGCAAGTAACTTTTAATGTATTCAAAGCTATGAAACATCCTGATGATATAGAAGAATGCTCAAGAATCTCTGTCATTGATACCCTCTCTTCCTCTGAATTTAAAAATCATAGTCTAAATCCTCTAGAGACTGCCCTGGTACTAAATTCTAGTGAATTGGATGAAAAAGAATTGGAACAGGAAGAGCAGGTGGCATTCAAGATGTTCAACTCGATAGAATCACCCAAAGACAATGAAAAATGCCTTAAAGCTAAAGCTGTGAAGGAAATGGGGAGAAAGGCATATGTGATTGATGGTTCGAAAGACCATCAAATTGACCTAGGAGACACTCCACAAAAAGTACTAACTGAGAGTGATGATGCTAACCAGTCTGGGGGTCCTACAATGATAAAAGCGCCGCCCTGGTGCCATAAATCTATACCCCCACATCCTATAACCTAGGATTTATCCTCTACACCAGGGGGGCAGAAAAATTTAACTGGTAGGGATACTAGAAATTGGAATTCTTGCAAAGTTACTTCAACCCCCCATGCTCTAATTGATCCTGGCTAAGCTTAGAATTACTGGAAGTCCGGCTGAAGACTATAAATTTAGCGCTTGTTGGGAGGCAACCCAACGGTATTTAAAGAATGATGCTTCCTTCGAATTCCAGGTAAGTATTTCTATTCTTTGAAACCTAAATAATTTTGTTTAAAAGTTCTGCACCTCGATAATTTTATTCTTTTTTTAAAAATAAAAAATAAAAAACTTCCATTCAGTAATTTTACTCAATATCTTTTTGAATCTTTGAATTTATGAATTACTCAACCATATGACGCAATATCTTTCTTTATTTAATCAATATTTTATATTTCTTCTACTTTTGATTGCTAAGTGCCCTTCCGTCTTAAAATTTCTTATCCTTGAAGCATTGAGGACAATGTATATTTTAAGTGTGGGGGGAAATCACTAGGTGTAGAAACTATAAAGATTCAGGGTCCTGCTAATTATTCTGTTCCGAAAAAAAAAATTTCAAGATATTTTTCAAAAATCAATGAATCCTACTTATATTTTTAAGCAAGTGGACTTAGGGAATCTAGAATTAGAGAATTCTTGACCCAGCATGATTTTTAGGGCATTAACCTAATTAAGAAATTTTTATACACTATGCAAGATATTCTTGTTTGCTTGAGCAGGTTAACACATGCCTGAGAGAGTCGGAAAGATTATTGAAAGACCAATCTGTGTGACCTAACCTTGTTGGAAGGATTGAGCCCAAACACTAATTTTCATGTTCATATCTGTGAGTGTATTAACTGCTTAACCTGTTTTCTTCTAGAACATGCAGTTGGTCTTAATCAAGGCTGTACTAGTACACAAGGACCTGGGACGATAGAGGCAGTTCTTTCTGTAACCCTGTGCCTAAACAGTAACCCAAACAGATTTATCCATAGTCACCCTTTTTGAGCCTAAATAGGAAAGTACTATAGGCAAAGGAGAGAAGAAAGGTATTGCTAATCATTATAAATTCTGACCTCCTTTATGTTTTATTAATTAGAGAATCTAGTCAGTCCAAAAGGACTTATGAAAGAAAAAAAAGAAATAAGTGCAAAACTTGATGCAAAAAAAATGAAAAAAATATCAATAAAAGCATCCAAGATAAAAGATTCTCAAATTAGTGAAGGAAGAAGGTGAAGGTTGGAATTATTCCTAATCTGAGGCAATGCCTAGGGATTTCTAAATTGCCTATTGGACTTGCAATTTCTTTCTTTCTGTGAAACAGGATAAAAATATTTGGCCTTCATCAGCAATGTTACATGCCTAAAAGACCTGCTGACTAGGGACTTGTGTGCACCAAACAGTGGAGATAAAGACCTTCTGCAAGCCTATGGTAAGAAACAAGTAAGTATGTTATGATTGAAATCTTACCCCCAATATAATGGTAAGGCTATTAGTGTATTGGTCCTAAATAATACTGAAGAAATTCTTATGCATGATTAACTTGCCGAAGTGATCTTAGGATTAAAATTTACTTGAGTACTTGAATGGTATATTATTTATTTCTGATTAGGAATACTAACCTTAGAAGTTAGCTTGATCTTAAGTGCTATAGATTTAGATTTTCTTTGTCCAGGAGTACAAAGGTTTAAGTGTGGGGGATTTGATAGCACCCAAAATCAACCTAATTTTAGGGTACTAAATAGTATAAATAATAATGAAATATATATAATTGTACTTTAAAAAGGTTGAATATCTTGATAGAAGGAATAAAACTGAAAATGTAATAAAATGCCCATAAATGCTCTATTTACTATATTGGATAGGTGCGTTTGATGTTTGTTAAGTGCTGCAAGCTTAACAAGGATCAATGGGGAGATGTATTCCAAAAGCAAGGACCGGAACGAAAGTAATATGGACCAAATCGAAGAAAAAAAGGAAGAAGGGACTAAACTGAAAAGTGAATAAAGAAAGATAGGGGCCAAAACGTAATTTTCACCTGGGGCCAAAATGCAATTTTACCTCAGCGTAAAATATAATTATTCCCGCGAGAAGAATAACTGACAGAAGGAAAAGTTCAAAATTATGGGAAATTGGAGATGACATGGGGAATTCAATTGAGATCCGGATTGGACTATTCAAGCTTAATATTTCAAATCAAATAGGAATAATAATATTCTATATAAAATAATATTATCTTTAGATAAATAATATATCCTATTTGAACTTAAGTAGGAAAATATATTATTCTATCTAGATATATATTATTATATAATAAAGAGTTGGAGATACTTTTAAATTAGTTTGCATTTAAATATTAAATTCTATACTAATTAATAGTTATCTCCATCCTTTTCCTAATTGAATTAGAAGCCTTTGAGCAATATAAATAAGCATCTCATAAGGTTGGAGAAGGCATGGAGATAAAGTAATTCATATTTCAGAGATAATTCCAGTCTAGGTTACAAAAGAGGCAAGAGAGATACTCAATATTGAGCTTAGGAAACACCAAGAGTTCGTGATTCTAGCGGATCGGAGCAAGGAGAAGGCGGATTTGATTACCAGAGACGGAGTTCTTCATCTCTTTTCTTCTTCTTCTTTGTATTTTCTGGTTTTTATGGATTCTTTGGTTGTGTTGAACATGAACATGTTGGGCTAAACTCTCCAATCTTAGGATTGTAGTGCCCTAACATGTAGATTTAGTAATTTTGTCTACCTTACTGTTTTGATTCGATTTTAACGAAGTTTATTCAAGTTGTTTGATAAATTCTATGTGTTTGGCCATCACTTAGGGTTACTTGGAGGGTTTGGGTATCCTTGGGAGAGGAACCCTAATTTAGTCCTAAGCTTGAATATTGCTAGTTCTAGGTTGAATACATGATTATTCCCTGGTTTCGTTTGAAGGATAGAGATATACCTAAAAACCTAGCAAAGTTGAATTAGTTAGGGTTAAAGCTGTTATTGAAATTGTTTGCCCATAGATGTATTAGGTAGTCAACTAAATAATTAGGGATTATATAGGATCGGAAGACCATATAACGACTGTAGAAACTAAAGACTAACTTTGTGACTTCGAATCGATATAGTTAAAGGTAGCAATTGGATTAAATCAAAGTGTTGGTGGTAGCTACAATCCTAAGAACTCTTACGTTAACTGATTACTTGAACTCTATTTGTCATTCGCTACGCTACTTTTCATACTCTTAATTCTAGTTTATATTCGTGCAAACATATCAATATTCTATTTGTTTGACTTAAGCGAGTGCTACGATATTCGTGTTCAATTTATGCATTCAGTTGTAGTTCCTTGGACGATATCTGGTTTACAACCACTTTATTACTTGTTGACGGTGTACACTTGCACCGATTACTAAAATCCACCACACCAGCAGTTGTTGGCTTTGCTGCTATAAAACATGTTTATACCAGCTGTTATTATGATGCTATACCAGCAGTTTTTTCCTTTGCTACTATATACCAAATTTATACCAGCAATTTGTGTAACAGTTGGTATAAATCTATACTTGCAGGGATCTAGTGACAGGTCAGGATTTTGTAGTGGCACTTGTACAATTGCTAGTATAAGTCTTAGTAACAGTTTTTGTTACTTTTAGCGGCAGTTTTACCTGCTGCTATAGCCCTGTTTTCTAGTAGTGCCTACCCTACCCCTACCCGCAATAGTAATTATTTATTTTTATATATATAAAGTATTATTTTTAAATTTTTTTGTGTTGAGAAAATATATAATTCTAAGAAAAAATGTTAAATATCTTATAGATATTAAAGTAATTTAATTGTACATGTATATTTATGATTTAATTTTTTTATTTTTTGTGATTATAGATGAAAAAAATGATAAAAATAAATTTTATATTAATAAAATAATAATTTATTTCAATTTTTTATGGATCTAGGTCCGGATATGGGGATTTAACTACCTGTAGGGTCCGGGGATGGGGATTGATTTTGATACCCTTTCAAGTTCGGATCCGGGTCTGGGGATTATATTACCCTACCCATGATCATCCCTACTAGGAGTATTCCTTTATATATATATATATATATATATATGTAATATCCGAGATATTTAGATTTAATTATTTTCATTATTATTAAATTCATTTTTCTTTTAGAAAGAAAAAAAAATTAAATTAAAAAGTTAAAGAGTTAAAAGAAAAAAATAAAATAGAGGGAAAGAAATGAGATATTTATAATTTTTCTAGGACCTAAAAGAAAAAGAGGATATAACAAGTAAATAAATTTTTCAAAAAAAAAATATATATATATAGATAATATCTAATAAAAAATATATATATATATATATATATATATATATATATATATATATATATATATATATATCATATATATACATTAAAAATAATGGGAGGGCCAAACCGTGACCCCCCCTTACCAATTCATCAACACCCACTAAATAAAAAAACAGAAAAAGTAGCATGCAGAAGCAGAAAAACAAAAAAGCAGAAGCAGCTCAAGACCCACGCACGAGAAGGAGAGGGAGAAGGGGCACGGTGGTTTGGGGACCGGATTTTCATCGGAGAAGACATTCCGGTGCCGGAGAAGGTGACCGGACCTCATTTTTCATCACCACCAAGCTTTCTATCCGATTGAAATCAAGTAAGAAAGCCTCAAATCTCTCAAACCCCAATTCTTCAATTTCTTTCAATCGGGGCATTTCGAGGTTAAATTTGAGCTTAGTGGGTGTTATTGAAAGCTTAGTGAGGTTCAGAATCGAAGTTAGACTGTAGGAATTTGACCGGGAATAGAAATTAGGAAAATTGGGTTAGGAAATTGCTATAAATTCGAAATTGATAATTCGATGCATGTTTAGGCTTGGATTGGAGTAGTATAAGTGTTGTAGTTGTTGGAAATATACAAGGGAATAAAGCCCGAGTATTTACCGTTTCAATCGGAACCCAATTTGGTGAAAAAGAGGCGAAAATACTAAGCCACGATACAGTAAGGAGCTGTGCGGTGGGTTGGACACCTTGGTCTAGTCCGTGGGGGACACCTAAGACCCACTAAATTAGTTCCAAGGCTCTAATTATACCCAATTATATTTTTATATATAATTAAGGAGGTAGTAATTAAGCTTTTATTTAGCGAATAAGGGAGACGGTGGAATGAGTAAGCTAGAGCCTCTTTTGAACCGTGAATTTAATTATTTTATTAATTAAATACCCATATGAACACATGAAGGGAAATTTGGAGAAGTGGAAATCTCTAACCTAAGGAATTAGAGGTTCTAAATGGCTCGAAGTGTGAAAGTCGAATATGGGGCATTCTGGACTTTCAGAAAGAGCAAATAAGACGACGTAACAAACTAAATAATTAATTCTTGGAAAATAGCTAAAGGGTGCATAAGCATTAGCATGACACGTGCATGGTAGATGCTTAGTTACGCGTTCTGAATTTCTTAAATATAATGTGTATAGGGCACCACAGAGTGATTGGAGCTGCAGGCACTCCGAGTACAGATCAGGAGGGCCAACGATGTGAGGGGCTCTCCCATCCCTGCCCCACAGGGTTGGATGACTACGTGGAAAATGTGGTTTGCTCTATTTTGTGCAAATTGATATATGGAATATATTTATATGAATAGATTTGTGTTACGCGTGTATGATTTGCAAGTAAGTAGTCAACGTGCAATAGTATATGTGCTTATATGATTAATCACAAGGTGTATATGTGCTATTGTGGCTCACCGAGCCTTATATGATACCGTGGGTAGGATTGAGTCGGAATTTCATATGTGAGAGTTTATTACTATTAGGAACCCACTTAAATTGATCATGTGCAAAGGTTTTGACCGTATGGTACATTGAGGAAAATGAACCTAGGTTGTTAAGTGTGAGTGAGAGTGATGCATAATTGAAAAGGGGAAACTAGGCCTAGCTAATTCGCACGTGTAATATTCAGTTAGTTATTAATAGGGCGTCTTTCAAGGTCGAGTAGGTTATTTGAACTTGTTTAGGATAGTTCGGGTATATCGAGTCGGTTATCCTGGTCGGACAGACACGATTTAGTTAACAGTATGTATGCCACATAGTGGCCATTACCTTGGTTTAACCGGGGTTAGACAAGTTGCCGGCTATTACTCTAAGCATGTCTTGGAGTCAGAAAGTTCCTAGTTTGATCAACTAGGTTCGAATATGACATTGCCTTTGGGCCAGTATTTCTCTTAGCATAATGCGGGAGACAGAAAGTGAATGCCTTCGGGCCAGTATTTCTCTTAGCGTAATGCAGGAGACAGAAAGTGAATGCTTACGAGCATAACTATGTATGACTTATGAAAAGATATGATATATGTTTCTGATTGGTTTACATGCGGATTAATAAACATGTTAGGAGCATGAATTAGGTTTTTTAATTGTGAATATGATATATTGATTGCCTGATCATATTTTAGGTCACAATATAAATCCGTTTCATGCGCATGTGGTTGTGGTTGCTCCCTTCCCCCAGCTGTAATGGTACCCGCTGCTACGCCAGGGATTGGGGAGCTTCTCACTGAGTCTGTTTGACTCACCCCTCTGTTTACATGTTTTAAATACAGGTGGTTCGGGAGTCGGGAACGCGTCCACTTCTTCTCAAGGAGGCGGACAACTCTGAAGACCGCACGCTTTGTTCGCGTCGATAGTTATTTTGATTATGTATACATGTTGTGATGTATATATATATATATATATATATGAATCATTTTTGGGCGTGGCATATGTACGTTTATATCTGCTGTGTATATATATATGTCACACTTGAATTCTAGCATTGTCGGCTTCATACAGATTAAAGTTAGGTCTTGGTGATGGGAATATAGGCTATGATATAATATATATCATGTATATACGTATATGACTTCTGCATGCGACTAGGATAGGTCACACGCATTGAGGCGTGTGGTCAATACGTAAATTATATGTATGTGTGATTGAATACTTTTTTGTGTGAAAATATGGCTTCCACATGTGAATAGGATATATTACACGCATTGAGGCGTGTGATCAATATGTAAACTATATGTAAGCGTGTGATTGAATATATGTATGACTGTATACAGGTCTTCTGCATGTGAATAGGATAGATCACCTGCCCTGAAGCGCGTGATCAATATGTATATTATACGTACTTGTGAATGAATATGTGTATATGTATAGACTGAAGCAGCATTGAGCGAGCCGTGGATTGCAAACTGCTTAGGTCACCGGAAAGGGATAACCATATATGTTATATATTGTTTGTATTAGAAAAGGGTAGTTATAAACAGGTGGAAATCTCAATCTGGGGTTAGAGGCTTACGGGATAGGAGAAATCCTACTTCTCGTGCTGGTCACGGACGTCCGATAGGGGGTCGTGACAAACTTGGTATTAGAGCCAGGTTATGTTTAAACTGTATGAAGCCATAGGTATGACCGGGTGTTGGTTTACGCCTCGTTGTGAACCCGGGCATAACGTGGGAGTAAAAAGGCACTTGTGGAAGTACTCAGGAAATTGTGTCAGCCTTTCTTTCTACTCTCTTTGATATGAAATATCATTAATATACGTGTACGTATTAGGTGTGGTCCTTGTGCAGTATAGGGATGCCACCTATCATGAGACAGACTTTGGGTGGAGGGAGAACTCCTGCTGAAATTGATCGAGAATCAGTTCGGGAGGAGGGAATACCCACCCGAGGCCGAGGTAGAGGCCGTGCTAGAGGTCGAGGGAGAGCACAAGTGAGAGGGGAAGAGAGGAGACACTCTCCGGAACCTCAACCTCAAGTAGAGACAGGTGCACCTTCAGTGGCGGAAATACTCACGACAGGATTTCAGGAACTAAGAGAAGAGATGACGAGGCAAATACAGAGGGAGGTACGCCGGTTAGTAGTCGGCGAGGAAGAACAAGAGAGAGTTCTTAGCAATCAAGAGATGGAGGTTGTTGAGGAAGGGAGAGGGAATGGCAACAACCACAGGAAATGCCTCGTGAGCCACGGGTAGCACCCAGAGAGCTGCCAATTTCAAAATTTCTGAAGCTTCATCCACCCACTTTCTGCGGAACTAGTGAGAAAGAGGATCCGCAGTACTTTGTGAGAGACATAGTCAGAATTGGGCACATGTTGAGGTGCTCAGGACATGAGTTAGTGGAATTCGCTTCATTCCAGTTGAGGGGAGCTGCCAGGGTATGGATAGAGTCTGTACAGACCAGGTATTCACGAATGGTGGCACCGATGACCTGGGAAGATTTTCAGAGGGAATTCCTGGGTCGGTTTCTATCTAAAGGCACTAAAGATGCAAAGCGTCAGCAATTCGAGGAGTTGTGGATGACGCCTAACATGACCGTGACGGAGTATGAGTTACTTTTTACAAAACTAGCTCAATTCTCACCTGAGTTGGTTCCTGATGAAGAGGCAAGGATCAAGAGGTTCATACACCATCTCACGGAGCCGTTATTTACTGCTTTATTACCTAAGAGGAGGCAATTTGAGACTTTAGCTGAAGCAGCAGACTGTGCCAGAATGATTGAAACCAGGAAGAGGTACGGGACTTCTGTTGATCCCAAAGTCAAGTTAATTACAGGCAGTGACAACCAAGGAGGTGGAAGTAAGAAAAGGAAGACAACAACTGGAAGTGCAGGATATTCAGGGTCCGCAGAGGACAATCCTCAACTACCACCCATGAAACAGGTACAAGAAGTAATTTTCAAGGGGGACAGAGAGTGCAACGGGGTGGAAATGCCGGTAAGACAAGGCCCCAGTGTGCGACTTGCGGCAGATTTCATTTTGGAATATGTCGGAGACTGACAGGTGGGTGTTACAACTACGGCCAGGTGGGCCATATGGCTAGAGAGTGTCCAAAGAGAAAAGAGGGTACAAGTGTGAGAAGCAATCCGACGCCGAGGGGTACACCTATTCCAGCCCCACCAGTGAGAACCGTACCACCACAGACAGCAAGTACAGGTACAGGTAGAGGCCGTGGTGCAGGATCTAGTGGTAGAGGGCCAGGGGCAGTAGGTGGAGGACAAGCACGGGTATTTGCACTTTCTCAGCAAGACGCTCATGCATCAAATGCAGTTGTGACAGGTACCCTTATTGTTTGATCTCTTGAAGCACGAGTCTTATTTGATTCCGGCTCCACTCATTCCTATGTGTCGCATGCATTTGCCTCTAAATTCAACAAAAGTCCATCTAGAATGGAAGAAACAGTACTGGTCTCTACTCCAATGGGAGAATCGGTACAAGTAGAGTATGTGCACAAGTCTTGCATTGTGGAGGTCGATGGTCATGAGACTGTGGTAGACCTTCGGTTGTTGTGTATGGTTGATCTTAATGTGATCCTCGGAATGGATTGGTTGTCGTCTTGCCATGCGGTTGTGGACTACAAGGCTAAATGCTTGAAATTTAATATGCCAAACGAGGAGCCTTTTGTGATACGGGGTGACGGAGCTGCACCGTATCCAAGCTTGATCTCGGCTTTGAAGGCATGCAAGTTACTTGCAAAGGGATGCAAAGGGTATTTGACCTTCGTCCAAGATACCACGAAAGCAGTACTTTTACCGACTCAAGTACCGGTAGTGCGAGAATTCTTGGATGTATTTCCAGAAGAATTGTCGGGGTTGCCGCCCGATCGTGAGATTGAATTTGAAATTGAGCTGCAACCTGGCACCCAGCCTATCTCCACACCACCTATCAGATGGCTCCGAAAGAATTAAAGGAGCTATATACACAATTGCAAGAATTGCTTGACAAGGGTTTTATAAGACCCAGTTTCTCTCCTTGGGGTGCACCGGTCCTTTTTGTGAAGAAGAAGAACGGATCTTTGCGGTTGTGTATCGATTACCAAAAGTTAAATAAGGTGACGATCCGCAATCAATACCCACTGCCGAGGATAGATGACCTATTTTGATCAGTTGTAGGGCGCAAAGCGGTTTTCCAAGATTGATTTGCGATCTGGGTATCATCAATTAAAGATTCGAGAATTAGATATACCTAAGACCGAATTCCGGACCCGATACGGACATTACGAGTTCTTGGTGATGTCTTTCGGATTAACTAATGCTCCTGCAACGTTCATGGACATGATGAACAGGGTCTTCAAACCATTTCTGGACCGATTTGTCATTGTCTTCATTGATGACATCTTGGTCTATTCTAAGAATTTAGAAGAACACTTGAGATTAGCATTGCAGAAGTTGAGAGAGGAAAAATTGTATGCCAAGTTCTCTAAGTATGGATTCTGGCTTGACCAAGTTGCCTTTTTGGGTGACGTGGTATCATCAGAGGGAATCCACGTTGATCCAAGTAAGGTAGAGGCGGTGAAGAATCGGTCGCAGCCTACCTCTGTTATTGAAATTCGCAGTTTCTTGGGCTTGGATGGATATTATAAAAGATTTGTGCAGGACTTCTCTAAGGTTGCTGCACCTATGACTAAGTTGACTCAGAAGGGAGTAAAGTTCGTATGGGATGTTAAGTGCGAGCAGAGTTTTCAGAAGCTGAAAGATAGCCTCACTACCGCTCCGGTGCTGGCATTACCTGAAGGCACAAGAGGGTATGTAGTATACTGTGATGCGTCGAGGATCGGGTTAGGGTGTGTCTTAATGCAGCACGGCAAGGTGATTGCGTATGCATCGCGACAATTGAGGAAACATGAGAAGAATTACCCGACTCACGACCTTGAGATGGCCGCTGTAGTGTTCGCCTTGAAAATATGGAGACATTACCTGTACGGTGAGACGTTTGAAATTTATACAGACCACAAAAGCCTTAAATACATTTTTGAGCAGAAAGACTTGAACTTGAGACAACGTCGATGGTTAGATTTGTTGAAAGACTACAACTACACGATCTTGTGTCATCCAGGAAAGGCTAATGTGGTAGCCGATGCTCTGAGTCGGAAATCTATGGGCAGTCTTGCTCATATAAGTGAAGAAAGAAGATCGTTGATTAGAGAACTGCACGAGCTAGAACAAACGGGAAATCAGTTTGAGATTGGGGATTCTCACTTAGTTCTAGCTCATTTGCAAGCTAAGTCCTCTCTGGTAGAAGAGGTGAAGGCTAGACAGGATGAAGATACCGACCTCAAGCAAATCAGGGATACGGTAACTAAAGAGAAAGGGGACGACATCCGATTCTCTATTGATGATTTCGGAGTACTTCGGTTGGAGGGACGGTTGTGTGTTCCCATGGTTGATAACTTGAAAGAAATAATTCTTGAAGAAGCACACCAGACAGCTTATACAATCCATCCAGGAGCTAATAAAATGTATCAAGACCTGAAACAGCTGTATTGGTGGAATGGCATGAAGAGGGATGTTGCAAACTATGTAGTCAGGTGTGTGTCAGCAAGTCAAGGCTGAACACCAAAAGCCCGCCGGAACATTACAGCAGATAGAAATACCTGAGTGGACATGGGAGAGGATAATTATGGATTTTGTAACAGGGTTGCCAAGATCACAACGTGGATTTGATTCGATTTGGGTGATAGTGGATCACATGACTAAGTCCGCGCACTTTCTGCCAGTTAAGACCACTTGCGGAGTGAGTCAATATGCACAGATTTATTTATCAGAAATCGTTAGATTGCACGGTGTGCCAGTGTCCACAATATCTGATAGAGGGCCACAATTCACTTCCAGGTTTTGGAAGTCATTGTAGGAAGTGTTGGGAACGAGAGTTGATTTGAGTACTGCGTTTCACCCGCAGACCGACGGGCAATCAGAAAGAACCATCCAGATCCTTGAAGACATGCTTTGGGCGTGTATTATGGATTTCAGCGGAAGTTGGGAAAGGTATTTACCTTTGGCCGAGTTTGCTTACAATAACAGTTATCAAGCGAGTATCCAAATGGCACCTTTCGAGGCTCTGTACGGTCGTAGGTGCAGATCTCCAATTGGGTGGTTCGAGGTCGGAGAGGTTAGTCTAATCGGCCCAGAATTGTTACAAGATTCCTTGCAGAAGGTGAAGTGTATAAGGGAGAGATTGTTGACGGCTCAGAGTAGGCAAAAGTCTTATGCAGGCAACTGAAGGAGAGAACTTGAGTTTGCCATTGGAGAACAGGTGTTCTTGAGGATATCACCGATGAGAGGTGTGATGTGGTTCGGTAAAAAGGGGAAATTAAGTCTTTGGTATATCGGACCATTTGAAATCGTGGAACGAATTGGGAATGTAGCGTATCGGTTGGAATTGCCTACGGAATTGGAGGGAGTATATCCTGTCTTTCATGTATCAATGCTTCGGAAATATCTTCCCGATCTCTCGCACGTAATCCAATCGCAAGACGTGCAACTAACCGAAAATCTGACATATGAAGATGAGCCAGTGGAAATCTTAGATCGGCAGTTGAAGAAACTCAGAACGAAAGAGATTCCATTGGTTAAGGTTCTGTGGAGAAATCACTCGACTGAAGAAGCTACATGGGAGGTCGAGGGTAAAATGCGCAAGACGTATCCTCATCTGTTTCAAGACTAAGGTTAGTAGTGTATTGTTGAAATTCAGGGACTAAATTTCTTAAGGGGGGAAGATTGTAATATCTGAGATATTTAGATTTAATTATTTTCATTATTATTAAATTCATATTTCTTTCAGAAAGAAAAATAAATTAAATTAAAAAGTTAAAGAGTTAAAAGAAAAAAAATAAAATAGAGGGAAAGAAATGAGATATTTATAATTTTTCTAGGACCTAAAAGAAAAAGAGGATATAACAAGTAAATAAATTTTTCAAAAAAAAAATATATATAGATAATATCTAATAAAATATATATATATATATATATATATATATATATATATATATATATATATATATATATATATATATATACATTAAAAATAATGGGAGGGCCAAACCATGACACCCCCCCCCTTACCAATTCATCAACACCCACTAAATAAAAAAAACAAAGTAGCATGCAGAAGCAAAAAAATGAAAAAGCAGAAGCAGCTCAAGACCCACGCACGAGAAGGAGAGGGAGAAGGGGCACGGTGGTTTGGGGACCGGATTTTCGTCGGAGAAGACATTCTGGTGCCGGAGAAGGTGACCGGACCTCATTTTTCATCACCACCAAGCTTTCTATCCGATTGAAATCAAGTAAGAAAGCCTCAAATCTCTCAAACCCCAATTCTTCAATTTCTTCCAATCGGGGCATTCCGGGGTTAAATTTGAGCTTAGTGGGTGTTATTGAAAGCTTAGTGAGGTTCAGAATCGAAGTTAGACCGTAGGAATTTGATCGGGTATGGAAATTAGGAAAATTGGGTTAGGAAATTGCTATAAATTCGAAATTGATAATTCGGTGCATGTTTAGGCTTGGATTTGAGTAGTATAAGTGTTGTAGTTGCTGGAAATATACAAGGGAATAAAGCCCGAGTATTTACCGTTTCAACCGGAACCCAATTCGGTGAAAAAGAGGCGAAATACTAAGCCACCATACAGTAAGGAGCTGTGCGGTGGGTTGGACACCTTGGTCTAGTCCATGGCGGACACCTAAGACCCACTAAATTAGTTCTAAGGCTCTAATTATACCCAATTATATTTTTAAATATAATTAAGGAGGTAGTAATTAAGCTTTTACTCGGCAAATAAGGGAGACGGTCGAATGAGTAAGCTAGAGCCTCTTTTGAACCGTGAATTTAATTCTTTTATTACTTAAATACCCATATGAACACATGAAGGGAAATTTGGACAAGTGGAAATCTCTAACCTAAGCAATTAGAGGTTCTAAATGGCTCGAAAGTGTGAAAGTCGAATATGGGGCATTCTGAACTTTCAGAAAGAGCAAATAAGACGACGTAACAAACTAAATAATTAATTCTTGGAAAATAGCTAAAGGGTGCATAAGAATTAGCATGACACGTGCATGGTAGATGCTTAGTTACGCGTTCTAAATTTCTTAAATATAATGTGTATAGGGCACCAAAGAGTGATTGGAGCTGCAGGCACTCCGAGTACAGATCAGGAGGGCCAACGAGGTGAGGGGCTCTCCCATCCCTGCCCCACAGGGTTGGATGACTACGTGGAAAATGTGGTTTGCCCTATTTTGTGTAAATTGATATATGGAATATATTTATATGAATAAATTTGTGTTACGCGTGTATGATTTGCAAGTAAGTAGTCAACGTGCAATAGTATTTGTGCTTATGTGATTAATCACAAGGGGTATATGTGCTATTGTGGCTCACCGAGCCTTATATGATACCGTGGGTAGGATTGAGTCGGAATTTCATATGTGAGAGTTTATTAATATTAGGAACCCACTTAATTTGATCATCGTGCAAAGGTTTTGACCGTATGGTACATTGAGGAAAATGAACCTAGGTTGTTAAGTGTGAGTGAGAGTGATCCATAATTGAAAAGGGGGAAACTAGGCCTAGCTAATTCACACGTGTAATATTCAGTTAGTTATTAATAGGGTGTCTTTCAGGGTCGAATAGGTTATTTGAACTTGTTTAGGTTAGTTCGGGTAGATCGAGTCGGTTATCCTGGTCGGACAGACAGGATTTAGTTAACAGTATGTATGCCACATAGTGGCCATTACCTTGGTTTAACCGGGGTCAGACAAGTTGCCGGCTATTACTCTAAGCGTGCCTTGGAGTCAGAAAGTTCCTAGTTTGATCAACTAGGTTCGAATAAGACATTGCTTTCGGACCAGTATTTCTCTTAGCGTAACGCGGGAGACAGAAAGTGAATGCCTTCAGGCCAGTATTTATCTTAGCGTAATGCAGGAGACAGAAAGTGAATGCTTACGAGCATAACTATGTATAACTTATGAAAAGATATGATATATGTTTATGATTGGTTTACATGCGGATTAATAAACATGTTAGGAGCATGAATTAGGTTTTTTAATTGTGAATATGATATATTGATTGCCTGATCATATTTAAGGTCACAATATAAATCCGTTTCATGCCCATGTGGTTGTGGTTGCTCCCTTCCCCCAGCTGTAGTGGTACCCGCTGCTACGCTAGGGATGGGGGAGCTTCTCATTGAGTCTGTTCGACTCACCCCCATGTTTACATGTTTCAGATATAGGTGGTTCGGGAGTCGGGAACGCGTCCACTTCTTTGGGCTATCCTTGCTATCAAAAAGTATGGAGTTAATCAATGAAAGGCCATTTCCTAAAGTAGTTTAGTGACCACTAAACCTAGAGAATGCAATTAACCAACCGGACAATTAACAAGCCTAATCAATTACCATCAATGAAGCAAATGGGGAATTTAATATAGATAAGAATTCAACTCAACAAATACCATTGTCATTAGAGTAACTTCCACAATGAATCAAAACTACAATAAGATTTAACCAAATCCAATGTAATCTAAACCCACAATGGGAGAATGAAAATACAATTCACAAATCTATATCAATCCCTAATATCCAACTACAACCAAGTTAAGTTCCACAACCATGGAACCACAATCAATACAAATCCATCAAAATCAACAAGATAATAATGAATCTATAAAGAGAAGTAGATGGAAAACAAGAAAAACTCCCTAGTAAGTGCCAAAGCTCAAGCCCCAATCATCCTCCTCCAAAGCACTAGAAGTTTAGCCACTCATGGAGATGAAGAATGCTCCACAAGCTTCTCCAACCCTTGCTTAGCCATGGATGATGATGGAGGTTGCTGGAATTTGGTCTGAATGTGTGTGGAGAGTGGAGAAGATGAAGAGAAAATGGTGAGTGTGGCTGGAAATGTGAGAGGGACTTGAGAGAATGAGAGCTTGGGTGAATGAATGTGTGTAAAATCGTGGGTTCCTCTCCAAATTAGGTTAAGGGCTCCTAAAACATCAGAATATTCCCTCTAATCCGACCTAGTATGCTCCCCTTGTGGTAAAACACTGAGAAAGTGGGCCCACGATCCGTTTCAGCTCTTAAAATCGCGAGAAAATCGTACAGAACTGGTGTACCCGCTGGCAGCGGGTGGATTACTTAAAACACGCGTTTTGCTCTGAAACTGAAGTCCACCCGCTGGCAGCTTGCAAGGCTACCCGCTGGCAGCGGGTGGAACAGTAGAACAGGCCCAAAAATGCCTCTAAGCCTCAAATCTTGTACCGGCTTCGCTTTCCAGCTTCTTTTCGACCTCTAGCACTTGAATCCTTGCTATTCCTCAAGCTAGTTGACCTACAAATCAACCAAAACAATTGTGAGGCCCTCAAGTTAATAAAACTAGAGAATTATCACAATTTATTCAATAAAAATATGGAATTAGCAAGATTGTGAATTAAGTCCTTAAGTGCCCTTGAATAACATTAAATCATGCATAATGACTCTTTAAACTCAACAAAAGCTTGTCAAATGCCAAAAGATACAAGGGTAAATATTGGTATTATCACTTGCCTATTTGTAAGAATTATTTAGTGGTTAACATGCTATTGTTGTTCCTAAACTGTTATCTATGAAAGTATTTGTATATGTGTGTTTGACTACAGGTAAAGAGGTACTGGAGGGTATCCATGTGATGACATGAGATACGCCGAACAGTACAAGCAAGGGGGTAAGTTGTTGATTGAGTCCAAGGTTTGTTTTACCCTATTAATTAGAAACTCATTAAACAAATCGTATAGAAGTTGTTAGTAAACGTCGACGTTTCACGGTAATTGAACTTAGGGAAGACCTTAGAGCTAGGTTATGATCTAAACCAAGGGTTTGGAAACAATATGAGGATTAATACGATCTCTTAATTGATTAGTAAGTCGTAGGGATGTTCACACTACCTAGGTAAAGTCAGTTTAGGATAGTAATGGGTAGATAGAGTCAGGATGCCAGTTGAATGCTTGGAAAGAGAAACAAGTTAAAACAATTTGCCCGTTGAGGCCATTGCCCTAGCCTGGTACTAGGGTAAGTTAAAGACTAAAGCATTTGCCCGTTGAGGCCATTGCCCTAGCCTGGCACTAGGGTTAGTAAAAGACTAAAAGATTTGCCCGTTGAGGCCATTGCCATAGCTTGGCACTAGGGTCAGTAAGAGATTAAAAGATTTGCCCGTTGAGGCCATTGCCCAAGCCTGGCACTAGGGCCAGTTAAACATTAAAAAGAATTTACCCGTTGAGGCCATTGCCCTAGCCTGGTACTAGGGTCAGTTAAGTGATTTACAGTTTTCAAATTATATGTTAAATTGTGATTGCTTGTTTACGAGAAGCATGATAGAAAAGCATGATCCGTAGGTTTATCTGTGATTTTAATGTTATATTAATATTGCCTGATCGTAATATAACATTTGATAAATTGGACTTTCATGCGCATGTGATTGTGGGTGTTTGCCTTTCCCCAACTGTAGTGGTACCCGCCGCTACGCCAACGATGGGAAGCTCGTCACTGAGTCTGTTTGACTCACTCCCTCTGCTTCAATGTTTCAGATACAGGGATCGGGCATGCATCAACGTCCGGACAGTGATACGGACATCAGACCATCCTTACGCTCTTGTTCGCGTGGGTGGACTCCTTTGGTTATTTTGATTTCTCTTGTTGTACATATTTTAAAGTTGTAAGAGTTGTGTATATATATATATATACAGCTTTTGATATGTACCTACTCTAGAATTGTCGGCTTCACATGTACTTAAAGACAGGGTCCAGTTTGGGGAAGACTAGGATATATGTTTGAGTATATAAACTTCTGCATGTGAATAGGATAGATCGTACGCATTGAGGCGTACGGTCAATATGATATGGATATATATTATGCGTGCTTGCTGCATGTGAATAGGATAGATCGTACGTAGTGAGAGGTACGGTCAATATGATATTAATATTTACATTATGAGTGCTGATAAATATATCTATACACTGGATTGAGCTGAAGCTGTATTGAGCGAACTGCAGATTCCAGGTTAATTAGGCTACCAGTGAGGTGTGGCCACTAGTATGATATATATATATTGATTTATAGCAGGGTAGTTATAGTCATGTGTATAGGATATGGCTTACGGGTTTAGAGGTAAAAATCTATTCCCGTGCCGGTCACGTACTCCAGATTTGGGTCGTGACAAACTTGGTATCAGAGCCTGGTTTTTCTTTAAGTCATGTGAAGCCTTTGGTATAACCGGGGGTCGGTTTAAACTTCGTTGTGAAACCCGGGCACAACGTTGTATTAAACAGACACTTGTGGGAGTACCCAGGATAATTTGAGTCAGCTTTTCTTTCATTCTTTCTTAATCTATGATAGATTATGCAAATGCTTATCAGGTGACGTTTTTGTGCAGTACAGGGATGTCGCCGACTACTAGGCAGGCTAGGAGGGGCGGTGTACGTACTGATGAGGAATCCGTTCAGGAGGAGAGATTGCCTCCCAGGGGTCAAGCTAGAGGTCGTGCTAGAGGCCGTGCTCGCGGTCGTGGTAGGAGACAAGAAAGAGAGTGCATAGGCAACAAACCCCAGAGCCACAGGTTGAGATGGGTGCTCCGTCAGTGGCTGAGATGCTGACTGCAGGATTTCAGGAGTTGAAAGCTGAAATGACCCGCCAAATTCAACAAGAAGTCCGCCGTTTAGTTGTCGGCGAGGAAGAGGAGCAAGTGATATCGGCTGAACAGGAAACATAAATGGTTGAGGAAAGAAAGGAAGAACCAAGAAGGAAATGGCAACAAAGGGACGTGCCTCGGGGACCGAGGGGAGTTCTGAGGGAATTACCGATTACTAAATTCTTGAAGCTGAATCCGCCTACCTTTTGCGGAACCGAAACCAAGGAGGACCCTTAACATTTCCTCCGTGATATAATCAGAATTGGGCAGTTACTGAGGTGTCCAGGAGGAGAGATGGTGGAACTTGCCTCATTTTAGTTAAGAGGCGCTCCACGAGTTTGGTTGAGTCAGTACAGAAGAGATATGCAAGGAGAGTTGCTCCTATGACCTGGGAAGATTTTCAGAGGGAATTCTTGGGTCGGTTTCTATTTGAAGGAAAGAGGTATGCCAAGCGTCAACAATTTGAGGACTTGTGGATGACGCCGAATATGTCAGTGACTGAGTTTAAGCTGCAGTTCACGGAGCTAGCTCAATTGCTCCTGAATTGGTTTCCGATGAGAGGGAGTTGATCAAGAGGTTTATCCACAGGTTGGTAGAGCCAATGTTCGTAGTTTTACTACCGCAATGTGGTCAGTTTGAAACTCTAGCACAGGCTGCTGATTGTGCTAGGGTAATTGAAAATAGAAAGAAATTTGGGACGTCGGCAAATCCCAAGAATAAGTTACTGGCAGGCAATGATGGACAGGGGTGGAAGAAGTAGCAAAGGACAACAGGTGGTTCTAGTGCAATTCTAAATTATGCAGGGCAAGTTGGTGGGCAGTCTGCCATTATGACCACAAGTTCTGGGAGGAGTAACACACAAGGTGGGCAGAGGTTCCAAGGCAGTAGTCAGGGCGGTAACCAGAAACCGCAGTGTGGAACATGTGGGAGATTCTATTTTGGAGAGTGTAGAGTCACAAAGGCAGGTTGTTACAACTGTGGTCAATTCGGGCATATGGCTAAAGAATGTCCACAGAGGAAGAGTAATACGAGTGTCAAGAGCAATCCTACTCCGGGTAGTACTCCAATTGCAACCCCACCAGTTAGAATTGTACCACCCCAAGTCAACACTTTAGGAGCGGGCAGAGGTAGAGGAGCAGGAGCAGGAGGTAGAGGACCAGGTGCACCAGGAGGAGGACAGGCACGGGTGTTTGCTTTGTCTCATCAGGATGCACATGCCTCAAATGCAGTACTGACAAGTACATTTTCAGTATGCTCTCTCCAGGCTCTTGTATTATTTGATTCTGGTTCAACGTATTCCTACATCTCACATGCATTTGCACTGAAAGTTGAGAAAAGCCCAACTAGGTTGAAGGGAATGGAAATGGTCTCTACTCCGATGGGTGAGTCAGTACAAGTCAAGTACGTCTATGAGTCATGTGTGGTTGTGGTCGAGGGTCATGAAACAGTTGTGGACCTACAACTACTCTATACGGTGGACTTGGATGTCATTTTAGGTATGGATTGGTTGGCATCTTGCCATGCAGTAGTTGACTGCAGGGCGAAGTGTTTGAAATTCAACATGCCAGATGAAGAGCCATTTGTGGTGCGGGGTGATGGTGCTGCACCATATTTGAGTCTAATTTCAGCAATGAAAGCTTCCAAGCTACTCGAGAAAGGGTGTAAAGGATATCTGGCTTTTGTGAGGGATACTACGAAAGAAGTACTTCCTGCGAATCAGGTACTAGTGGTTCGGGAATTTCTTGATGTATTTCCTGACGATTTGCCTGGTTTGCCGCCTGATCGAGAGATTGAATTTGAGATTGAGCTTTTACCAGGTACTCAGCCGATTTCCACGCCACCCTATAGAATGGCTCCGAAGGAGTTGAAGGAGCTACACACGCAGTTACAAGAATTAATTGATAAGGGTTTCATCAGACCCAGTTTTTCACCTTGGGGTGCACCAATTCTATTCGTGAAGAAGAAGGATGGAACTTTAAGATTGTGTATCGATTACCGGAAGTTAAATAAGGTAACGGTCCGCAATCAGTATCCACTTCCAAGAATCGATGATCTGTTTGATCAGTTGCAGGGCGCTAAGAGGTTTTCAAAGATTGATCTGCGATCAGGGTATCATCAGCTGAAGATTAGAAAAGAAGATGTGCCCAAGACTGCTTTTCGAACCCGATACGACCATTATGAGTTTCTAGTCATGTCGTTTGGGCTAACTAATGCACCAGCAGCTTTTATGGATATGATGAATCAGGTTTTCAAGCCATTTCTAGACCGGTTTTTCATTGTGTTTATTGATGACATTCTAGTCTATTCCAATAATGCTGAGGAGCATGCAGAGCATTTGAAACTAGCATTACAGAAGCTAAGGGAAGAGAAATTGTACGCTAAGTTTTCGAAATGCGAGTTTTGGCTTGATAAAGTTGCATTTATCGGTCACGTGGTATCTTTAGAGGGAATCCACGTTGATCCGAGCAAGGTGGAAGCAGTGAAGAATTGGTCCCAGCCTACCTCAGTCATGGAAATTCGCAGTTTTCTAGGTTTGGCTGGATACTGTAAAAGGTTTGTGCAGGAATTTTCGAAAGTTGCTGCACCTCTTACAAAGTTAACTCAGAAAGGGGTAAAGTTTGTGTGGGATAACAAGTGTGAAGAGAGTTTTCAGAAGCTGAAGGAAAGTCTCACCACAGCACCGGTGCTGGCTCTTCCTGAGGGCACCGGAGGGTATGTGGTTTACTGTGATGCTTCACGGGTTGGGTTAGGGTGTGTTCTTATGCAGCATGGCAAGGTGATTGCTTATGCGTCTAGGCAACTCCGGAAGCACGAAAAGAACTACCCAACTCACGATCTTGAAATGGCAGCGGCGGTATTTGCCTTGAATATTTGGAGGCATTACCTTTATGGCGAAACATGTGAGGTATATACAGACCACAAGAGCCTCAAGTACATTTTCGAGCAGAAAGATCTAAATCTGAGACAACGCAGGTGGATCGAGTTGTTAAAAGACTATGACTGCACGATCTTGTACCATCCTAGTAAGGTGAATGTGGTGGCAGACGATCTGAGCCGAAGGTCAATGGGTAGCTTAGCCCATATCAGTGAAGTACGAAGGCCGTTAATCTGGGAAATACATGAGCTGGAACAGTCTGGAACTCAGTTTGAAATTGGAGATCCCAACCTGTTTCTAGCCCACATTCAAGTTAAGTGAGCTCTAATCGAAGAAGTTAAATCCAAACAAGATCATGACGCCAACCTCAAATAGATCAGAGATATAGTGGTTAAGTGGGAGACGGACGATGTCCGATTCTCCATAGATGACAGTGGCATATTCCAGTTGGAGGGACGACTGTGTGTACCTATGGTGGATGGTTTGAAAGAAAGAATTCTTGATGAGGCACACAAGACAGCGTACACTATCCATCCGGGTAGTAATAAGATGTATTAGGATCTGAGAGAATTATATTGGTGGAATGGTATGAAGAAGGATGTGGTAGACTACGTATCTAGATGTTTAGTGTGTCAGCAGGTTAAGGCTGAACACCAAAAGCCCGCCGGAACACTTCAACAGATAGAAATTCCTGAATGGAAGTGGGAGAGAATTACTATAGATTTGGTGACATGATTGCCATGATCACAGAGGGGATTCGATTCAGTTTGGGTAATCGTTGATCGGATGACCAAGTCCGTCCATTTCCTGCCAGTTAAGACCACTTACGGAGTGGGTCAGTATGCCCAGTTGTACCTATCAGAGATAGTGAGGTTACACGGAGTACCGGTGTCGATTATCTCTGACAGGGAGCCACAGTTTACCTCTCGATTCTGGAGAGCATTGCAGGAGGCATTGGAGACGAGGGTTGATCTGAGTACAGCATTTCATCCCCAGAAAGACGGGCAATCTGAGAGGACCATTCAGATTTTAGAGGACATTCTTAGGGCATGTGTTATGGATTTCGGCGGAGGGTATGAGAAATACCTGCCGTTAGCGGAGTTTGCCTACAATAATAGTTACCAATCTAGTATTCAGATGGCACCCTCCGAGGCTTTGTACGGTCGGAAGTGCAGATCCCCGATTGGCTGGTTCAAGGTCGGAGAGGCCAAGTTGGTTGGTCCAGAACTTGTGCAGGATGCTTTGGACAAGATAAAGTCCATTAGAGAAAGGCTTGCCGCGGCTCAGAGTAGGCAGAAGTCGTATGCCGACAACCGGAGAAGAGAGTTAGAGTTTGCTGTGGGTGAGCAAGTTTTCTTAAAGATTTCACCGATAAGGGGCGTGATGAGATTTGACAAGAAAGGCAAGCTAAGTCCAAGATACATCAGACCGTTTGAGATTCTAGAGCGCGTGGGAAATGTTGCCTACCGTCTAGAATTGCCAGTGGAGTTGGAAGGAGTTCATCCGGTGTTTTATGTGTCCATGCTCCGAAAGTACCTGCCAGATCCCTCTCACGTAATCCAACCCTAGGAAGTACAACTATCTGAAAGTCTAACTTATGAGGAGATGCCAGTGGAAATCTTAGATCACCAGCTGAAGAAGCTAAGGTCGAAGGAGATACCATTGGTGAAAGTCCTGTGGCGAAACCATTCGGTCGAAGAAGCAACGTGGGAAGTTGAGGCTGAGATGCGCAGGACGTATTCTCACTTATTTCAAGACTAAGGTTAGTATGTTAATTGAAATTTGGGGACCGAATTTCTTAAGGGGGGAAGATTGTAATACCCGAGAAAAATTTTCGAAGTTTAAAATAAAATAAACGGAAAGAAAAGAAGTAGAAATAATAATTTTAGGATTTTATTCAGGACCTAAGAAATTGGAAACCTGAATTAAATAGGGAAAGGAAATTAAATTAAAAATATATCTTTATTATTTTTAAGTGGTTAATATTTATCTTATTATTTATTTTTTTAAAAAAAAAAGAAAAGAAAATAAAATATATATTAGTTGTGTATTTATTTAATTAAAAATTAATTTATTTGTAATTATATTTATTTATTTATTATTTAAATATCTAATTATTATAATTATTAATTAACTATTTTAAATTATTTATATTTTAAAAGGAGTGCCGTGAGGGGAGGGGGGTTGGTAGAAGTAGAAGGAAATAAGAAAGAAAAGAAAAAAGAACCAGAGAAAGAAAAGAAAAAGAGGAAGAAAGAGAAGGAGCCAGGGCGGAGAAAGAAAAAAAATGTGAAGGGAGAGAGAGGACTACGAACGGAGGAAGAAGAAGGGGAAGCACCATGGTTCACCGGAATCTCGCCGGAGGAGAGCTAGTCGACGCCGGAAAAGCTCACCGGAGCTCGACTATAACATTTTCCACACCTTCCACCGATCGAATCAACAGTTGGTAACCCCAATTTCATTCTAAACCCTCAATTTCTCCATTTTTAGGGATTTCTTCGATCCACCTTCGATTGGGTTGTTTCAAGGCTAGATTGAGACCTAGGAAGTGTTCTTGAACACTTAGTTGGAGTAAGAATCGAGATTATATCCTCGGATTTAGCCGAATTCGAATTTGAAAGGATTTGGGGTTGAAATTATAATTATTTCTAAATTGGAGAAATTATTGTTAGCTTAAGAATTGAGCTTGGGTTTGAGTAAATAGGCTTGGATTGGTATTATTGAAATTATATTTTTAAGATATTGGCTTAACAAGACCCGTGAAGAGCTGGCCTGAAGTTACTGAGGTTGAACCTTGACGTTAACGTGCCGGGTCCCTGCTCGTATTGCCCAATTACACTTTAAGGGTGATATTGAGGGCTTCAAACTTCTTCTTTTCAATCTTAAACACCCTAGAATAATTCTAAATGTGATATTAAGCATCAAGAATTATTTTAGGTACTTTCTTGTTTCTCAAGGATGGAAACTTGCGGAACAATAAAGTCCAAAATTTAAAATGGCAATTTAATTCCTTCGTAATTATTAGGAAACCTTAAGTAGGATAATTTAGAAGCATATCGAGGTTTAGTAACTCAAATCCAAGGCTCTAAAATTAATTCAAGGTGAGAGATAATTATACGAAACCAAGTCTGTAGCACTTGAGACTCTCATGTAAGAGAGGGAAGACGGATAAGACCAAGAACTCGGTTCTTGGCGACGTCTAGATGCATTTTTAGGTACGAGCATTTGATATGCATATGAATTGCATATAGTTGAGATGTTAACCACATGAATACATTCGTTAGGAAACCACGACTCGTCCGGAGCGGGAGTTACTCCAGGACTAGCGCAAGGAAGCCGTCCAGGTGAGGGGTTTCCCATCCTTGCCCTACAGGGTTGATTGAGGATGTGGATATGTGGTTTGCTTACTTGCCTATTTGTAAGAATTATTTAGTGGTTAACATGCTATTGTTGTTCCTAAACTGTTATCTATGAAAGTATTTGTATATGTGTGTTTGACTACAGGTAAAGAGGTACTGGAGGGTATCCATGTGATGACATGAGATACGCCGAACAGTACAAGCAAGGGGGTAAGTTGTTGATTGAGTCCAAGGTTTGTTTTACCCTATTAATTAGAAACTCATTATAGAAATCGTATAGAAGTTGTTAGTAAACGTCGACGTTTCACGGTAATTGAACTTAGGGAAGACCTTAGAGCTAGGTTATGATCTAAACCAAAGGTTTGGAAACAATATGAGGATTAATACGATCTCTTAATTGATTAGTAAGTCGTAGGGATGTTCACACTACCTAGGTAAAGTCAGTTTAGGATAGTAATGGGTAGATAGAGTCAGGATCCCAGTTGAAAGCTAGAAAAGAGAAACAAGTTAAAACAATTTGCCCGTTGAGGCCATTGCCCTAGCCTGGTACTAGGGTCAGTTAAAGAGTAAAGCATTTGCCCGTTGAGGCCATTGCCCTAGCCTGGCACTCGGGTCAGTAAAAGACTAAAAGATTTGCCCATTGAGGCCATTGCCCTAGCTTGGCACTAGGGTCAATAAGAGATTAAAAGATTTGCCCGTTGAGGCCATTGCCCTAGCCTGGCACTAGGGCCAGTTAAACATTAAAAGAATTTGCTCGTTGAGGCCATTGCCCTAGCCTGGTACTAGGGTCAGTTCAGTGATTTACAGTTTTCAAATTATATTTTAAAATGTGATTGCTTGTTTACGAGAAGCATGATAGAAAAGCATGATATGTAGGTTTATCTGTGATTTTAAGGTTATATTAATATTGCCTGATCGTAATATAACATTTGATAAACTGGACTTTCATGCGCATGTGATTGTGGGTGTTTCCCTTTCCCCATGTGTAGTGGTACCCGCCGCTACGCCGAGGATGGGAAGCTCCTCACTGAGTCTATTTGACTCACTCCCTCTGCTTCAATTTTCAGATACAGGGATCGGGCAGGCATCGACGTCCGGACAGTGATACGGACATCAGACCATCCTTACGCTCTTGTTCGTGTGGGTGGACTCCTTTGGTTATTTTGATTTCTCTTGTTGTACATATTTTAAAGTTGTAAGAGTTATGTGTGTATATATATATTTACAGCTTTTGATATGTACCTACTCTAGAATTGTCGGCTTCACATGTACTTAAAGACAGGGTCCAGTTTGGGGAAGACTAGGATATATGTTTGAGTATATAAACTTCTGCATGTGAATAGGATAGATCGTACACATTGAGGCGTACGGTCAATATGATATTAGTATTTACATTATGAGTGCTGATAAATATATCTATACACTTGATTGAGCTGAAGCGGTATTGAGCGAACTGCGGATTGCAGGTTAATTAGGCCACCAGTGAGGTGTGACCACTAGTATGATATATATATATATATATATTGATTGTATAGCAGGGTAGTTATAGTCATATTTACTGGATAAGGCTTACGAGTTTAGAGGTAAAAATCTATTCTCGTGCCGGTCACGTACTCCAGATTTGGGGTCGTGACATGATGTGTGAGAAAAAAATGAGAAAAGAGAATAAAAAATACATAATGGTTTGAAAAAGAGGAAAAAAACATAATGGTGTTAGAAAGAGATGGTGGTAAGAAGAAACAAGAATAGGAGGAAGATGAAGAAATGTGAGTTTGAAAGAAAAATAAATGGAGGAAAGAAAATAAACATAGAAACAATAAAGTAAGTGGAGAAAGACGTGGGGAGAATAAAAAAATTAATAAATAGATGTAGATTTAAAAATATAAAAAAAGATAAGTAAATATTTATGAAAAAAAATAAAAAGTATGTAAATAGAGATAGGTGTGAGAAAAATAAAAAGTAAATAGTGGATGAAAAGAAGAAAAAAAGTACTAAAATATATATAAAAATTATAGTGAGATAATAGTAAGTATTATTTTTAAATATTATATTTCAGATATTTTAATTTTTTTAAAGGAATTATAAGTGAATAATTTAATTTATTAAAAAGAATATCAAGATATTGTATATATATCTTTTTTATCTAGACCAGAATATCCACCGTCGTACACAGTGACTAATCCCCTCACTGAATTGTAAGCACCTCAACGGGTGGACATATTTTAATCTATATGTATTCCTTTATTTATAATCGTATCTCTATGTGTCTTTTGTGAGCATGTCTCTATATTTTTTAATCCAGTGATTGGTAAAAAAATAATAATAACAACTACAAGAAAAAACTGATTTAGCTAGGGAAAATTTCTCTAGCTAATTAGCTACGGATTAGCTAGGGATAAAATCCCTAGCTAATTTGGTAAAAAAGTTTGGCACAAAAAGGCGAAAAAAATCCGTAGCTAATCCCTAGCTAATTAGCTAGGGAAAAAAATCTCTAGCTAATTAGCTACGGATTTGCTACGAATTTTCCTAGCTAATTAGCTAGGGAAAAATTCTCTGGCCAATCCCTAGCTAATGAGCTAGGGAAAATATCCCTAGCTGATCCCTAGCTAATTAGCTACGAATTTCCAGGGAAAAAATCAGCTAGGGAAACAAATCCCTAGCTAATTAGTTACGGATTAGCTAGGGAAAAAATCCCTAGCTAATTTATTATATGTATATATATAAAATGTTTTACATTAATAAATCAAAATGTGATAAATGACTTAGTGGTTGGTGTAAATGTTACCATCCATGATGTTCCGTCTTCGAGTCCTCCTAGGACAATTTTTCAAAAATATAAAGTGGTCGCCGGAGGCCGTCGTCGGAAGGGGTCGCCGGAGGAGGAGGTCGCCAACGGCAATTGTCGGAGGGGGTGATTTAGCTAGGGAATTGCTACGGCTTAGCTACGGATTAGCTAGGGAATTTAGCTGGGGATTAGCTACGAAAAAATCCGTAGCAATTAGCATCCAAATATTAGCTAGGGAAAAATCCGTAGCTAATCCGATTAGCTAGGGATTAGCTAGGGATTTTTCCCTAGCTAATCCTGTTTTTTCTTGTAGTAGATGCCAATTTTTTAGTTTTTGTTTCAAAATATGTTAGTGTGATCATTTATATATATGTATACATATAGAATGATGACTACTTTATTATTTTGAAACAAATAATAAATTAAATCATACCAATCAAATCACAACTTACTATTCATACATCAAATTGACAAAATAATAATAAAGAAGAATAAGAATGAGAAGGAGAAGGAGTAAGAAGAACAAAAAGAAGCCAAACGAGATAAGAAAACCATGATGTATGAGAGAAAGATGAGAAAAGAGAAGAAAACAAATAGATAAGGATTTGAGTAAGAGTAAAAAAAAAATACATAATAGTGTGAGAAAGATATGGTGGCAAGAAGAAAGAAGAAGAGCAGGAAGATGAAGAAATGTGTGTGAAAAAGAAGAAAGGCCAAATTACTCTTTTGGTCCTCAACGTTTGCATGAAGTTTAATATTGGTCCTCAACGTTTCAAAAAGTTATTTTAGGTCCTCAACGTTTTTTTTTTTCAAAATTGGTCCTCAAGCGTAACTCCGTCTGGGTTTTTTGTTAAATGCTGACGTGGAAGGCTTATATGGCACACCCTGTCTCCTACGTGTCATATTTGGATAATATGACACCCTCTCTCACTCCAACTCAGAAAAACAATGTTGTAATACCCGAGAGATTTTCGAAGTTTAAAAAGAAAAGGAAAGAAAAGGGGTAGAAAATTTTCAGTATATAAATTGGGACCTAGGGGAGTAGAAACTTAAATTTGATAGGAGGAGGGATTAAATTGGAAATATTTTTCAGCCTTACTTATTTAATATTATTATTATTATATATTAGAAAATAAAAGAAAATTAAAAGAGGAAGAAAAGAAGTAGGAAATAATTTTTAGGATTTAATTCAGGACCTAAGAAATTGGAAACCTGAATTAAATAGGGAAAGGAATTAAATAAAAAAACATATTAGTTATTATTTATTTAATTATTAATTAATTTATATTTAATTTTATTTATTATTTATTTAATTAATTATTATCTAATTATTTATTTATGTTATTAAATTTGGGGTGGGGGAGCCGTGGGTTTTAAAAGAAAAGAAGAAGAGAAAGAAGAGAAAAAGAAAGAGAGAAGAGAGAGAGAGAAGTCGAGTGGTAGAGAGAGAGAGGGTGGAGACAAGAAGAAGAAGAAGAAGGGGAAGGAGGGGGATTTCGCTGGAAAAGTGGTCGAAGGGAGCTAGCCGACGCCGGAAAAAGTCACCGGAGCTCGGGTACAACGTTTCCCACATCTTCCACCAATCGAATCAAAGGTTGGTAACCCCAATTTCATTTGAAACCCTCAATTTTTAGTGATTTCTTCGATCCACCTTCGATTGGATTGTTTCGAGGGTAGATTGAGACCTAAGAAGTGTTCTTGAACACTTAGTTGGGGTAGGAATCGAGATTATATTCTCGGATTTGCCCAAATTCGAATTTGGAAAGATTTGGGGTTGAAATTATAATTATTCCTAATTTTGGTAAATTGTTGAAAATTAGGATTGAGGTTGGATTTGAGAAAATAGGCTTGGATTGGTATTATTGAAATTATATTGTTGAAATATTAACTGAACAAGACCCGTGAAGAGCTGGCCCAAGGTTACAAAGGTTGAACCTTGACGTGACGTGCTGGGTCCCTGCTCGGATTGCCCAAATACACTTTAAGGGTGATGTTGAGGGCTCCAAACCTCTTCTTTTCAATCTTAAACACCCTAGAATAATTCTAAATATGCTATCAAGCATCAAGAATTATTTTAGGTACTTTATTGTTTCTCAAGGATGGAAACTTGCGGAACAATAAAGTCCAAATTTTAAAATGGCAATTGAATTCCTTCGTAATTATTAGGAAACCTTAAATAGGATAATTTAGAAGCATATGGCGGTTTAGTAACTCAAATCCAAGGCTACAAAATCAATTCAAGGTGAGCGATAATTATACGAAACCAAGTGTGTAGCACCTGAGACTCTCATGGAAGAGAGGGAAGACGGATAAGACCAAGAACTCGGTTCTTGGCGACGTTTAGGTGCATTTTTAGGCATGAGCATTCCATACGCATATGAGTTGCATATAGTTAAGATTGTTAACCACGTGAATGCGATTGTTAGGAAACCACGATTCGTCCGTAGCAGGAGTTACTCCAGGAAAAGCACAAGGAAGCCGTCCAGGTGAGGGGTTTCCCATCCTTGCCCTACAGGGTTGATTGAGGATGTGGATATGTGGTTTGCCTACTTGGCTATTTGTAAGAATAATTTAGTGGTTAACATGCTATTGTTGTTCCTAAACTGTTATACATGAAAGTATTTGTATATGTGTGTTTGACTACAGGTAAAGAGGTACTAGAGGGTATCCATGTGATGACATGAGATACGTCGAACAGTACAAGCAAGGGGGTAAGTTGTTGATTGAGTCCAAGGTTTGGTTTACCTTATTAATTATAAACTCACTAAAGAAATCGTATGGAAGTTGTTAGTAGACGTCGACGTTTTCTGGTAATTGAACTTAGGGAAGACCTTAGAGCTAGGTTATGATCTAAACCAAGGGTTTGGCAACAATATGAGGATTAATACAATCTCTTAATTGATTAGTGAGTCATAGGGATGTTCACACTACCTAGGTAAAGTCAGTTTAGGATAGTAATGGGTAGATAGAGTCAGGATCCCAGCTGAAAGCTTGGGAAGAGAAACAAGTTAAAAGATTTGCCTGTTGAGACCATTGCCCCAGCCTGGTACTAGGGTCAGTAAAAGACTAAAAGATTTTCCCGTTGAGGCCATTGCCCTAGCCTGGCACTAGGGTCAGTAAAAGACTAAAAGATTTGCCCGTTGAGGCCATTGCCCTAGCTTGGCACTAGAGTCAGTAAAAGACTAAAAGATTTGCCCGTTGAGGGCATTGCCCTAGCCTGGTATTAGGGTCAGTAAAAGACTAAAAGATTTGCCCGTTGAGGCCATTGCCCTAGCCTGGTACTAGGGTCAGTTAAAGATTTAAATGAAATTGCCCGTTGAGGCCATTGCCCTAGCCTGGTACTAGGGTCAGTTGAGTAATTTACAGTTTTTCATATGATATGTTAAATATGGTTGTTTGCTTATGAGAAGTATGATAGAGGAGCATGATCCGCAGGTTTATCTTTGATTTGATGTTATATTAATATTGCCTAATCGTAATATAACATGTGATAAACTGGAATTTCATGCGCATGTGATTGTGGGTGTTTCCCTTTCCCCTGCTGTAGTTGTACCCGCCGCTACGCCGAGGATGGGAAGCTTGCCACTGAGTCTGTTTGACTCACTCCCTCTGCTTCAATGTTTCAGATACAGGTATCGGGCAGGCATCGACGTTCGGACAATGATACGGACATGAGACCATCCTTTACGCACTAGTTCGCGTGGGTGGACACCTTTTGTTTTTTTTGACTCTTTTGGTTGGACATATTCTAAGTTGTAAGAGTTTTGTATATATTTTTACAACTTTTGATATGTACCTACTCTAGAATTGTCGGCTTCACATGTACTTAAAGACAGGGTCCAATTGGGGATAAACTAGGATATATGTTTGAGTATATAAACTTCTGCATGTGAATAGGATAGATCGTACGCATTGAGGCGTACGGTCAATATGATATGGATATATATTATGTGTGCTTGCTGCATGTGAATAGGATAGATCGTATGTATTGAGACGTACGGTCAATATGATATTAATATTTGCATTATGAGTGCTGACAAATATATCTATACACTGGACTGAGCTAAAGCGGTATTGAGCGAACTGTGGATTGCAGGTTAATTAGGCCACCAGTGAGGTGTGGCCACTAGTATGATATATATATATTGTTTGTATAGCAGGGTAGTTATAGTCATGTGAACAGGATAAGGCTTACGGGTTTAGAGGTAAAAATCTATTCCCGTGCCATTCATGTACTCCCGATTTGGGGTCGTGACAAACTTGGTATTAGAGCCTGGTTATTCTTTAAGTCATGTGAAGCCATTAGTACAACCGGGTGTCGGTTTAAACTTCGTTGTGAAACCCGGGCACAACGTTGCATTAAACAGGCACTTGTGGGAGTACCCAGGATAAATTGAGTCAGATTTTCTTTCATTCCTTCTTAATCTGTGATAGATTGTGAATTCTTTCGAGTCATCGCTTTAAGCATAGAATTTGTATGTGAAATTCTATGCAAAGCATATAACTGTACAGTACACAAGTGACAATGAGCACTAAGGCGTAAGGTGGGGTGACAGTGACCCCGGGAACCTAAGGACGCCATAATAGGGAAAGGTGTCATCCATGGAGGATGCTACCTAGACACAGACACATTTGGTTGAATTGTAGGCATGAATGCGCTATAATGTGTGAGTGTTTTGCAGGTGTTAAATGAGACGATGCATCTGCTCTGTTAGCGGCGAATTGTGTGCTATGGTATAGGCACAAGTTGTTTGATTATAGTATGGAATGCAAGTAGAGTAGTGCAATGAATGTTAGTTTAGGCTAGGAATGGTTTGTAAAGTGAAAGAAAAGACACGCATGGCGTGTAGAAAAGAAAGTAAGCCCATGGGGCGATTGAAATTGAAAGTTTACAGATAAGAATAAACAGGGCCATGAGACACGAGACCGACAGGAAGATGACCACGTGAATGGGTCACAACTGTGCAGTATGATATGGCTAAAGGAAGTGAGTTGTACTTCCTAGAAAGTAAATAGAAAAGAGGTGGTGTATGCCACAATATAAAAGTAGAAATCTACGAACTGGAAAATCAGGGTACGGTGTATGGAAGGGCAAAGTGGCCGAACCATATGCCGTAGAGATATATTTTAAGAAGTAGAGGCATATGTAAACGTGTAGAGCGTGACCATATACCGAGCAGAAGACAGGGTAAATGGGAAGGCACAGGGAAGGAGCCTAGTCCAACCTTGCGCTCGATCCATGAACTACTAGTTCCTTAAGCAAACAAGGGGGAAATAAGGGATTAAGCCCAACCAAACTCTCTTGGGTTGCTTAAGGAAGAGCATAAAGAATAGGATATTGATCACATGAGAAATTTTTGTAAAAATCTTTTTGGTCTTTCCAGATGAGAGATTCTGAAAGACCCTCAAACTTTTCTTGAAAATACTAGGGATAACCATTGGAAGGCAAATTTTCTTGAAAACTCTTTCTCAATTTGTGTCATTCCAATTGGTTAAACCCTAACCATTTACGAAAACCTTAGGCGTCGTTTTCCAAGAAATAAACTTGAATTAATTTTTAAAACCCGCAGGATGCCTAAGAAAACTAACTCATGTGACCAATACCCTACCAAACAATAGTCCTTTTACAGGTAAGCTGTATAAGGATGGTAGATGTAGTTGACAAATCACTCGCTTGGAGTTATTAAAGTTAAGTAGACATCAAAAAGCACTAGAGAGTGCTAAGGTGCCAAGGGAGTATATAGGTAAACCCAAGGGTTACCAATTAAGGGGCCATAGGGTGATAATGGACCCGAAAGTATTAGACCGAAGCAGGTCTAGAAGTGGAAATGGGCGTAGACCTTCGGGTACCGTCCAGAGATAAGAAAATGAGTGCTATTGCGGTAGATAACTCTCGAACAAGATAACGTGAGAGATAAACCCCAAAGGGACTCGTGGAGGCCCGAGGGGAGAGAAAGTAGACAGGGATAAGTAGTCCCATAAGGGGGGAAGAGTGGAAGCTTATAGGACCCCAAAGGATAAGAGTCAAGTAGGAGGTGGAGAACCGACTACTATCGTAAGTGCATGTATAGTACACAGATTGTAGTGGATGTAGCTAAGTAAGCTAGTTCCACAGGTTGGTGAACCGTAAATCCTTTAGTCTGAAGCCCGTGTATGGGTGGAGACTGAGTGGACAAACCAAACGTATAAGTGGCCATGTGGGTGCCATAAAGGGAAAATTTACCGTAATGATGGTTAATCGAGAAGGAGAATTTAATGAGTAACGAGTATTGAGAAATACTCGAAGAAAGAGTACCACGTAAGTATGAAATGGAAAAGAAGAGAGTGAATACGAGAACGGAGTCGGGTAAGCATCTAGGGATGCGAACCAAAAGGATAAAACATGTATGCTACTGTTAGGGACGATTGGAACCCAACGGGTAACACACTTGCAAGAGGCGGTATATGTTCGTGAACATATGCAACACCGTAAGAAAGGAAAGAGTCAAACCGTGGAAGCGAATCCCGTTTAGTCAAAGGGAGTAGAGCATGTCCGGAAAGGTTCATGCTGGAGTTAACGGATCAAGTATTCCAAGTAGGAATATAGGATCTAAGTGAGTTGAGGAGTCCGAGTGGGCCAAGTTGGGGTAAAAGCCAACAGAAACCCAACGAGTAGAGTTAGCATAGGATGTGCAACTCTAAGTGGACTAACCTAAGGATGGTATAGATCCATAGTCATAGTCGTGTCGAGCGAGGTCTTCGGATGTGAAGACTGAACTAAGCCTGAGGCAAAGAAATGAGTATGACGGTAAGGAGGAGACTAATGAGTTTCCATTATAAACAGAAATGACTACAAATGGTAGTCAGAGAAGAGTCTAAGTCAGTCAGACATGGAATGTCGACAGGGAGTAACCTGAAGTGGTTATAGAAACCACTAAGGGTAAGTGTAGAAGTCCGGAAAAGAAAGGGAAACACGAGTCATAAAGGTAAGATCCTTTACCGTTTAGTGGAGAGACGGTAAGTGCAATACATAGTTATGCTAGTGTCATGGCATTTAGCTTCGTCAGGACACGAGTTGGGTAAACCGAGTCGATAGTGAGTGTAACAACCTCGGAAGGGTTGGGTACACTGATGGCACAAAGTATAAACACCTACGTAGGATGCATGCCGGGTAAGTGGTAAGTCTAGATGTAGAGTAGAGGGTGCAGTAAGATGTAAACGGACTTTTCTAGAGGAGTCGTTTACAAAGAATATATCGGGGGAATACCAACAGAAGGGTTGCTGCTTGGTAATAGAGGATACTTAGGTAAGGGGACTCCGAGGTAGGGGAGTACTTTGTCAGTTAGAGTTTATAGAAATAGAACCTAGTGTGCTATGCAAATAGCTAGTGTTTTGACGTGTTCCAAGACGGATATAAGAGGTCACTACGAAGGTAGCTAGTCGGACAAGAAGATTGAGTCAAGGTAAGCCTCACTAGAAAAGGCAATAGTTAACTCCTCGGAGAACTAATTTCATCATATCCACCGTTGTGGGCAGGAACAGTTTGGAACTCAGTCCGAAATTGGAGATTCCAACTTGTTTCTAGCCCACATCTGAACTAAGTCAGCTCTAGTCGAAGAGGTTAAATCCAAACAAGACCAAGACGCCGACCTCAAACAGGTCAGAGATACAGTGATTAAGGGGGAGAAGGACGACGTCCGATTCTCCATAGATGACAGCGGCATACTCCGGTTGGAGGGACGACTGTGTGTACCTATGGTGGCTGGTTTGAAAGAAAGAATTCTTGATGAGGCATACAAGAAAGCGTACACAATCCATCCAGGTAGTAATAAAATGTATCAGGAGCTGAGAGAATTATACTAGTGGAATGGTATGAAGAAAGATGTGGCAGACTATGTATCTAGATATCTAGTGTGTCAGCAGGTTAAGGCTGAACACCAAAAGCCCACCGGAACACTTCAACAGATAGAAATTCCTGAATTGGAATGGGAGAGAATTACTATGGATTTCGTGTCAGGATTTCCGCGATCACAGAGGGGATTTGATTCAGTTTGGGTAATCGTTGATTGGATGACCAAGTTCGCACATCTCCTGCCAGTTAAGACCCCTTACGGAGTGGGTCAGTACGCCCAGTTGTACCTATCAGAGATAGTGAGGTTGCACGGGGTACTGGTGTCGATTATCTCTGACAGGGGGCCTCAGTTTACCTCTCGATTATGGAGAGCATTGCAGGAGGCGTTGGGGACAAGGGTTGATCTGAGTACAATGTTTCATCCCCAGACAGACGAGCAGTCTGAGAGGACCATTCGGATTTTAGAGGAAATGCTTAGGGCATGTATGATGGATTTCGGCGGAGGGCGGGAGAAATACCTGCCGTTAACGGAGTTTGCCTACAATAACAGTTACCAATCTAGTATCCAGATGGAACCCTTCGAGGCTTTGTACGGTCGGAAGTGCAAGTCCCCGATTGGGTGGTTCGAGGTCGGAAAGGCCAAGTTGGTTGGTCCATAACTTGTGCAGGATGCTTTGGACAAGATAAAGTCCATTAGAGAAAGGCTTGCCATGGCTCAGAGTAGGCAGAAGTCGTAAGCTGACAACCGGAAAAGAGAGTTAGAGTTTGCTGTGGGTGAGCAGGTTTTCTTAAAAATTTCACCGATGAGGGGCGTGATGAGATTTGGCAAGAAAGGCAAGCTAAGTTCAAGGTACATCGGACCGTTCGAGATTCTAGAACGCGTGGGAAATGTTGCCTACCGTCTAAAATTTCCGGCGAAATTGGAAGGAGTTTATCCGGTGTTTCATGTGTCTATGCTTCGCAAGTACCTGCCAGACCCCTGTCACATAATCCAACCCTAGGAAGTACAACTAGCTGAAAGTCTAACTTATGAGGAGATGCTAGTGGAAATCCTAGATTGTCAGTTGAAGAAGCTGAGGTCAGAGGAGATATCATTGGTGAAAGTCCTGTGGCGAAACCAATCGTTGAGGAAGCAACGTGGGAAGTTGAGACAGAGATGCACAGGACATATCCTCACATATTTCAAGACTATGGTTAGTATGTTATTGAAATTCGGGGACTGAATTTCTTAAGGGGAAAAGATTGTAATACCCGAGAGATTTTCGAAGTTTAAAAAGAAAAGGGGTAGAAAATTTTCAGTATATAAATTGGGACCTAGGGGAGTAGAAACTTAAATTTGATAGGAGGAGTGATTAAATTGGAAATATTTTTCAGCCTTACTTATTTAATAATATTATTATTATTATATATTAGAAAATAAAAGTAAATTAAAAGAGGAAGAAAAGAAATAGGAAATAATTTTTAGGATTTAATTCAGGACCTAAAAAATTGAAAACCTGAATTAAATAGGGAAAAGAATTAAATAAAAAAACATAGTTATTATTTATTTAATTATTAATTTATTTATTTTTAATTTTATTTATTTATTTAATTATTATCTAATTATTTAATTATTATAATTATTTGTTTATTTATTTATTTTATTAAATTTGGGGTGGGGGAGTCGTGGGTTTTAAAAGAAAAGAAGAAGAGAGTGAAGAGAAAAAGAAAGAGAGAAGAGAGAGAGAGGGTGGAGACGAGGAGAAGAAGAAGGGGAAGGAGGGGGATTTCTCTAGAAAAGTGGCCGGACGGAGCTAGCCGACGCCGGAAAAAGTCACCGGAGCTCGGGTACAACGTCTCCCACACCTTCCACCAATCGAATCAAAGGTTGGTAACCCCAATTTCATTCGAAACCCTCAATTTCTCAATTTTCAGGGATTTCTTCGATCCACCTTCAATTGGATTGTTTCGAGGGTAGATTGAGACCTAGGAAGTGTTCTTGAACACTTAGTTGGGGTAGGAATCGAGATTATATTCTCGGATTTGCCAAATTCAAATTTGGAAGGATTTGGGGTTGAAATTATAATTATTCCTAATTTTGGTAAATTGTTGAAAATTAGGATTGAGCTTGGATTTGAGTAAATAGGCTTGGATTGGTATTATTGAAATTATATTGTTGAAATATTAACAGAACAAGACCCGTGAAGAGCTGGCCCAAGGTTACTAAGGTTGAACCTTGACGTAATGTGCCGGGTCCCTGCTCGGATTGCCCAAATACACTTTAAGGGTGATGTTGAGGGCTCCAAACCTCTTCTTTTCAATCTTAAACACCCTAGAATAATTCTAAATATGCTATCAAGCATCAAGAATTATTTTAGGTACTTTCTTGTTTCTCAAGGATGGAAACTTGTGGAACAATAAAGTCCAAATTTTAAAATGGCAATTGAATTCCTTCGTAATTATTAGGAAACCTTAAATAGGATAATTTAGAAGCATATGGCGGTTTAGTAACTCAAATCCAAGGCTCCAAAATCAATTCAAGGTGAGCGATAATTATACAAAACCAAGTGTGTAGCACTCGAGACTCTTATGGAAGAGAGGGAAGACAGATAAGACCAAGAACTCGGTTCTTGGCGACGTTTAGGTGCATTTTTAGGCACGAGTATTCCATACGCATATGAGTTGCATATAGTTAAGATTGTTAACCACGTGAATGCGATTGTTAGGAAACCACGATTCGTCCGGAGCAAGAGTTACTCCAGGACAAGCACAAGGAAGCCGTCCAGGTGAGGGGTTTCCCATCCTTGCCCTACAAGGTTGATTGAGGATGTGGATATGTGGTTTGCCTACTTGCCTATTTGTAAGAATAATTTAGTGGTTGACATGCTATTGTTGTTCCTAAACTGTTATACATGAAAGTATTTGTATATGTGTGTTTGACTACAGGTAAAGAGGTACTGGAGGGTATCCATGTGATGACATGAGATACGCCGAACAGTACAAGCAAGGGGGTAAGTTGTTGATTGAGTCCAAGGTTTGGTTTACCCTATTAATTAGAAACCCACTAAAGAAATCGTATGGAAGTTGTTAGTAGACGTCGACGTTTTATGGTAATTGAACTTAGGGAAGACCTTAGAGCTAGGTTATGATCTAAACCAAGGGTTTGGCAACAATATGAGGATTAATACGATCTCTTAATTGATTAGTGAGTCGTAGGGATGTTCACACTACCTAGGTAAAGTCTGTTTAGGATAGTAATGGGTAGATAGAATCAGTAAAAGACTAAAAGATTTGCCCGTTGAGGCCATTGCCCTAGCCTGGTACTAGGGTCCGTTGAGTGATTTACAGTTTTTCATATGATATGTTAAATATGATTGTTTGCTTATGAGAAGTATGATAGAGGAGCATGATCCGTAGGTTTATCTTTGATTTGATGTTATATTAATATTGCCTGATCGTAATATAACATGTGATAAACTGGAATTTCATGCGCATGTGATTGTGGGTGTTTCCCTTTCCCCAGCTGTAGTGGTACCCGCCGCTACGCCGAGGATGGGAAGCTTGTCACTGAGTCTGTTTGACTCACTCCCTCTGCTTCAATGTTTCAGATACAGGTATCGGGCAGGCATCGACGTCCGAACAGTGATACGGACATCAGACCATCCTTTACGCACTAGTTCGCGTGGGTGGACACTTTTTGTTATTTTGACTCTTTTGGTTGGACATATTCTAAGTTGTAAGAGTTGTGTATATATATTTACAGCTTTTGATATGTACCTACTCTAGAATTGTCGGCTTCACATGTACTTAAAGACAGGGTACAGTTGGGGATAAACTAGGATATATGTTTGAGTATATAAACTTCTGCATGTGAATAGGATAGATCGTACGCATTGAGGCGTACGGTCAATATGATATGGATATATATTATGTGTGCTTGCTGCATGTGAATAGGATAGATCGTACGTATTGAGACGTACGGTCAATATGATATTAATATTTACATTATGAGTGCTGACAAATATATCTATACACTAGACTGAGTTGAAGCGGTATTGAGCGAACCGTGGATTGCAGGTTAATTAGGCCACCAGTGAGGTGTACTAGTATGATATATATATATATATATATATATATATATATATATATATATATATTGTTTGTATAGCAAGGTAGTTATAGTCATGTGAACAGGATAAGGCTTACGGGTTTAGAGGTAAAAATCTATTCCCGTGCCGGTCACGTTCTCCCGATTTGGGGTCGTGACAAATGTCTTTTTGCTGAGTTGGAGTGAGAGAGAAGTGATGCAAAACGGCGTCGTTTTGCTAAATTGGAGTGAGAGAAGTTGTCATTTCATCCAAATATGACACGTAGGAGAGAGGGTGTGCCATATAAGCCTTCTATGTCAACATTTAACAAAAAAAACCTGACGGAGTTACGCTGGAGGACCAATTTTGACAAAAAAAATGTTGAGGACCTAAAATAACTTTTTGAAACGTTGAAGACCAATATTAAACTTCGTGCAAACGTTGAGGATCAAAAGATTAATTTGGCCAAGAAGAAAAAATGGTGTGAAGAAGATAAATATATAAACAATAAAGTAAATGGAGAAAGACATGAGAAGAATAAAAAAAAGTTAATAAATAGGTGTAGGTTTTGAAAATATAAAAAATGGGTAAATAAATATGTATGGAGAAAATAAAAAATAGGTAAATAGAGGTAGGTGTAAGAAGAATAAAAAATAGATAAGTAAATAGTAATTAAAAAGAAGATAAGAAAGCAATAAAATATATATACAAAATTACGAAGAGATAATCATAGGTATTAATTTTTAAATATTATATTTAAGATATTTTAATTTTTAAGGAATTATACGTGAATTATTTGTTTTATTAAAAATAATAAAAAGATATTGTACACAGATAGGCAATTTATATGTATTTCTTTATTTATATTAAACAATTATTATGTATATTTTTTACTTGGTTACTATATGTATTAAGACAGGTTCGACCACGGTTGGATCAGTAAACCTGAATCAGTGTTCAATCGAATCGATAACCAGTCAGGTTTTGAAAACGATGCACCACACTCCCAATTTTTTAAGTAATTATGTTTATTGCAAACACTATTATTATTTTTCAAATTAGCGCTATAATTGGAAAATATTTTTTTGCATTATTTGTAATTGAGGAACACAAAATGTTTTAAGTTAAAAATAATATTGCTAAAAATTTGTTGAACACATAAATCATAGATTACATTGGTTTAAGAAAACACCCAAAAGATCATATAACTCATATGTCATTTTTAGTTATTCTTTTATTTTGAAACATTGTTGTCTATTTTTGTGATTTCATGTTTAATCTTTGTTGAACTTTAATATGATATATATTTGTTTATTGCTTTAAAATATATATATATATATATATATATATATATATATATATATTTATTATATTACAATTTTATTTTTTTTCATTGTGATTTTTTTTATTGTTGTATCCTTATTCATATATTTTTTTAAATTTTAAATTAATATAAAATAATCTATGCTACCCGTGCATCGCACGGGTTCAATACTAGTTATACATATAATGTTAATGTGAACTCATAACTTATAACGACAACATCTCTTCATATTAATGTCAATTCACATAAAATGATGTCTTTATATTGAAATCGGATCACATGCAATTCTCTCTCATGCAATTTCCTACAATTCTCACAAAACGACATAGTTTTGTACCATTTCTTTTTTTAAAAAATAATTTTCTAAAGGTTATATTTTTCTTCTCACGCCGTCAACACAAAACTTTATGTTTGAAGTTTCGCCATTGAGAATATTATATTTATGCATTGGAAATACTATTCTTTTTTCATTCTAATCCCAATACAGTATGTTTTTGTGATACAAATAATTATTTATTTTTCAGTTTAATCCCAAACAGTATTGTTATATATATAAGCTTTGATCATCAATAGATATATAAGCTTTAGTTCTCTTTGGTTTAATATAATTATCATCCTTTCAAAAACAAATTGTAAACCAATAATGAAGTACAATATCAATATAATTCTGTAGAGAATTGTATCACTACAAAAAAATATATTTTTAGCGACGATTTTTTTATGATTTAGCGACGGTTAAAACCGTCGCTAAAGTTATAACGACGGTTAGACTAATCGTCGGGAACAAATTTTAGAGACGCTTCACATAAGCGTCGGCACTAACCGTCGCTAAATTCTGCGACGGTCAAAACTGTCGCTAAAGACTTTTAAATAGACTCTTTGTTATTTTATATTTGACAACGGTTTTGACCGTCGTAAAATCAACGACGGTTTCAACCGTCGTTAAATTAACAATGATTTTTATGTGAAATTTGGCAACGGTTTCAACCGTTGCTAAATCAATTTTTTTTAAACATTTATTTCATTTTATTGATACTTTAATTTCCAAAAAAATAATAAATACTTATTTAACTAAAATAATTTCATTTGTAATGGATAAAAAAAATAATTTTATTTGTATTTAAGATGTACGTTTTACAACCAAAACATATCCATAATCATCAGGTCAACACTCAACAAGTATTAGTATTCAAAAGTTTTACAACCAAAACATATCTATAATGACTAAATATGAAGCTTCTAATTCTTGAAATTTCTCTGGAACTCTCTCCTGCAAATTTAAACATATAACTAAGTCAAAACCCATAACTATCAATTAATAAATATGCCAACCTTAAAATTTCAACAAGTAGTCTAAAAAAAATTCAGCAAGAGAAAAAACAATGACAAAACCATTGCTGCCAGCAAGAGAATAAACAATGACAAAAAATTCAACAAGCTATGTAAAGTCATACAGTAATATATACAAATTCAAATGGCATAAGACATACATGTTTTGAGTGACATGAATGGCGAAGAAAAAAGTGCTCAAGCTCCACCATTGCTGCCAGCAGCAGAGGGACTGGTCCCAGTGCAAACCGAACCACATGAACTAATGCAAGATCAACTTAACATATCATCCGAACAAAGAAAGTAACAACTAACAAATAAACTTAACAGGACAAAGATATAAAAGAACAAAGTTCCAAACTTTCATATTCTCAGCAGTAGAATTACTAAAGTTAGCATTAAGTGCTATACTATGCTATAAAACCTAGCTTCTTTATTTGTTTCCAACGATCGAAAAACACATAAAACAAATAATTAGCATCTAGCTATTTCTCACAACAAAACAATTCATTCAAAGAGCAATTACATACGCTCTAAACAGAAGGGCTAAACTTTGATTAAGTTTTGTTTAATTTTGTGAAGCAAGAAACAAATAAAGCTTTCTATGACTACCCTAACAACAGGTGTATGGATGGGCAGCAGTACCTGCACTACACTAAGGTCGTCTGGCTTGACTCTGTCCATATTGGTTGCGCCAAAGTCAAATGTGATAACAATGCCGGCACCTTCATTATTTGCAACTATGACCCTCCTGGCAACTTCGATGGACAAACACCTTATTAATTCTATCTATTCTAATTCAACACTCTCACATTATTATTAAATAACCTACCTCCTATAATTTCTACACTTGTATATATTCTCCATTCTACAAAATATTATATTTATTCGCTTTAATTTCTTGCTTCACAAAATTAAACAAAACTTAATCAAAGTTTAGGGCCGCATACAAAATTATGAGCCAATAGTACCACTCATTTATTGATCCCAATTGGATAACAAAATGTACACAAAGGATCAAAACAAATTGCACAGCGTTAAGAGAAAGTACATGGTTAATATAATGTAAGCATTGTATCATAAAGATATGTAGGAGAATTCATTAATTAGTGCATCCTATATGGTCAAACATATATACAAAGATTGATAAAGGGCACAAGTCTCTATTTATCTATTTATTGAACAGAAGACGAAATACTTCATTCAACCATGGTCACTACATACAAGCAAAACATATATATAGTATGACAAAATTTACAACAAATTAGAACTCTGCTCTTTAGTACCAATGTACAAGAACACAAAATAGAAGCAACTCATCTCTAAAACTCTTGCTTGAAAACTCAACAAAACCACACTTAAATTAATGGAATACTTGAAAAGGAAGGAAGAAAAAAGATAAATAAATAAAAAATAAGTTGGTGCATGAACAGGGTACCTACGAACAAGTTGAAAAACTTACATTGATTATAGATGTTTTGGGTGACTTGCACACATTGGAACCTGGAATGTACACATCAATTACTACAATATCATATCATATTTTTACAAGTATCCTGCATGCTAAAAACTTTTAAAAAGACTTACCTGCAAAATGGACCAAACTGACCATAAGCAAGAGCTTGAAAAGAGATAGAGACAACCCAACAACCACTTGTGTCCCTCTAATCACGAATCCATATCAATGTCCCTCCTATCTTTTGCTACATCTCCTCAACTTCCCACCCTTTACTCTTATCCATTCTCTCTCTCTCTCTCTCTATATATATATATATAATTCATACTTTTTATTAATTCATTTCACAATATACTATATTTAGAAGCTAAGTAGTATTAATTAAATATTATATTAATTACCCTGTAAAAGCTGTAATCACAAAGGTGATGGCTGGAATCAGATTTAGCATAGCACTTGCAATGAAGGATGATGCCAAACATAAGTCCTAGAAATAAAGATTCTGATTTATCACAATGCTGCAGTACACATGCACCAACTTAATTTATTAATTGCATTCATGCCTAGCTTTAATCATTAAATTAAGAGTATAATTACAAACCCCAAAAGTGAGTTTAAGAATATATCAGGGATAAATTCCTTAAATTTAAGGAACAAGAGCCAGATTTTGTGCTGCATAACCTGAGAAAAATTAAGTTAATTAAAAACAAATTAAGATAGAGATGGAATGGGTGCAGCTTCTACCACCAACTATTGTAGCATCTTGGATTCAATGTCAGCCATACTATCCAACTAACACAATTGGCTTGTATAGGAATGGGTGTTGGTTCTACCACCAACTATTGCAGCATTTGCACCACATTTTTTATTTTTCTCTTTTATAACACAAGCAATTTTATCCAAAGAAAGAGAAAAAAGAATAGTTCAGTACAGGGGAGATGCAAGGGCCAAGAAACCAGTTCTTTTAACATTCATCCACTCAAACTACATACATTTTGTCAATAATCAGCCACAAACACATATATATAAGAACTATAAATAATATATATATATATATATATATTTAACTCTGTCTTCAAGGGAGATGCAAGGGGCAGTAGCTTGGGCAAAATTATATATATAAATATCTCTAAGAACTATATAAGTAGGTTTCATCACTAAATCTTGTTGAAACACTTACTGAGAGGAGGCTGGAAATGATCTTGACAGCCACATGTGCTTCAACCTCACTACTAAAGCATAAACGCCATAGCATGGAATATGCAGCACTCCCAATGCTAAGTACCTACACAAACACAATGTCCATTTTCATTATAATTGATTGAAATTTCATGTTATATCAATTTAGTGAAAACATAATAAGGTGAGAACCAAACAATTATAACAACAACGATTGAGGGATTTAGGGAAAATGGAAGATTAGGGTTCAGGGAGTCAAATAGGAAAGAATCGGAAAGGAGATGACCAAAGATTGAGGGATTTAGGGTTTGGAAAGAATATATAGTCAACTTGATCCCACCAAAGGTTATTCAAAATAATTACTTTCACAGTAGCAGCTTTCTTCACATCATCTTCTCTATAAGAATTCCTGTGGTCACTAATAACCATATTTTGCAAAGATTGTTTCAACAACTTCAATCTTTTTAGCTTAATTATGATTGATGCAAAGTGTGTCTCAACTACACTCAACAATTTTAAAGAACAAAAACATTGAAAATTGCCAATCTCATAGAGTGATTTATAATAAAGTTTTTAATAAAAGAAGCATCATCACCTATTTGAGTTATCCAATGACATTAATTATACACAACTTCATTCCTTTCAATATTTTTTGCTACACATATGTTTTTCAATGCAAGGTTTAAGGTATGTACTACACAAGGAGTCCAAAATATTATGTTTGAAAATTTAGATTCAAGTAACAATCCCACTGCCTTATAAACTGGAGAAAGATGCTATGATTTAGGAAGCTGAAGCTTTAAAAATCACAAACATGAGTAAAAAATTCTCAATCCGAAATGAGATATCATCAAACAAAAGATAAAAACCCGCATTCACCTCATATTCCCTGGAGCATTCAGATAGAAGATAGAGACGGTTAAACAAACACGTGAGTAAGGCTTTAAGCACTAAAAATTAATTCAGACTATCAATGTTTCCTCCCCACCGCAAAAGCAGTGGGTGTTCACCTCCCATTCCCACCACATAGACAGCACCATTTACCTATGCCCTCTTGAATACCTCATTGGAAAGCTTCCAAACTCATTTTCTCAAGCAAATTCAAGTCATCTTGCATGCTATAGATCACTCAAAAATAGGGCAGCAATTTAGAACATTTTAGGAAACAATTTTACAATAAATCATACTTAAACCCATGCATTAGGATCAAGGAAGTTACAGGGCACTTGGATAGCAACCACAACTCAAGTTCCAAGCCCAAAATCAATCTAAAGTTACGCTACAAATCCAATAGCACAGCAAGCACATTGGATGTGTTCAAGCTACATTCTCACATAAAAATTGAAGCCTAAGTGCATGCTAAAAACACAGGAGGAAGTTTGGACAGAATTAACCTTTAACTTCACATGTGAAATCTGGTCAAAATGCATACTAAGGACAATGGAGAATGGAGATGAGGCACCAGATTTAGAAAACATTAAGTTACATTACCTAATGAAAGCTGAAACTAATTTATATGCCAATGGACATTGAAATATTTGGACAGATCATTGGGCAAAAAAGCACTCTGAGATAGCAGAATATCCACTTCTCAAGTTCAAAACCAAACTAAAATCATGTCGCAAAATCCATAAGGACTGAACAGAAGCAAACATTTGGATCAAATAAAGGGAGGAATGAGTTGATTAGCGATGTAAATTAAATTCTTTTCCACAAAAATTACAAGTCCAGCTCTTGTTTCCACCCCCTCCATCTTTAGTCTTCTTAATAATTGTGACATATATTCTGAGTCAACAAACAATAAATAAAAATTCCCAAAAGAAAAAACTAAATCTACAAAACTGAATATCCAGTGTTTGAAAGAGAAGAAGAAATAAACCTTTGAGTTGATTAGCGATGGTAGTGAACTAGTCGACATCCAACGTTATAATTTGTTTCTTCGTCGTCATTACAATGATCTTCGTCTTCAACCTCCTGCTCTGAAATCGAACAAAGACAAGACATGGTAAGAATGAGAGTGAGTGATGGATTATTACCTTTCTTGTGGCCAAAACCTTCCTCCGCGACGTGCGCACTTATTCTGGAAGATTTTTTCTCCAGCCTTTGGATCAAATAAAGGGAGGAATGAGGTACCGTCTAGGGCAAATCGAACCAAACGCAAAAGATGGAAAATAGACTTCGACGCCTGCGTTTTTGCGCGATGTTCATAGCATCGACGGCGTTCTCCGGCGAGCACCATAGCAGCAGCACAGAAGACTTAGAAAAAATCGAGAGTAGAAGACTCACCTCTTTAAATAAAATCGAGAGGAACACGCGAATGCAGAGCAGAAACGCAACCTTCAGCGGCTCACTCCGACGAACCTCTTTGGCAGCGGTGGCGACGAGTCGGCGACGCTCTCCTCAAACCTCATGATTTTAGGGATTTTGAGGAACAAAAAGGAAAGAATGGGAGAGGGGAAGACGCAAGCAGTGATTATTATCAAATTCTAGGTTTTTTAGAATCTAACTACGGTTATGTTAACCGTGACTAAACAACCGTGGTTAAAATTGAACTTTTTTGTAGTGTATGAAGTACAATATCAATGATGAAATACTTTGTATATTAATAATGAATACTTTTTTTACATTGAAATAAATCAAGATTTCATTTTGAGATTGAGTACAAAATTTCAAGCATCTTAAACAAACCAATTAAGATTTCACTCTCATTACGGTATCAATTCCCAATTCCCAATTCCCATCACAATTACAAAAATTACAATTCCCATCTCAATTATGAACAAATATTAGTACAAAGAAATCAGGCGTCATGTCATGTAATGCTTCTAATTTGTAAGTGTTATTTAAAAATTTGATTCAACACGTTTGGAGATATATTCAGGCTTATTATCACAATCTTAGCTCATATTCATTAAAGTTTGGTAGGATGGAATTGAGTCAAGGGAATTGAAATTAGACTGAATTTCAAGAATTTATCTTGTTCAGTATATGCTTTTTCTTACTCAATAATTGATGAATTATGTCACAATTCTCCGTCTGATAGATTCAAGTCCAAAGAGGTTTCTAAATGGAAATGGCAATTCTTTATAGCAGTTCTACTCAAATTGTAATACTTGAGGGGCATTTTTGGAATCAAGTCAAATATATAGTAAGACTTAGAATGGTCATCATTTGGAGTTGGAATGTAAATAATAATAATGTATATAAAAGTAAATAAATCGAAATATGTATATATATATATATATAGATAAATAATCCTAATTAAGAAATGATGGGATAATATGAAATTAATAGAATTTTGATGTTGAGGTTGGACATTTTGACTAAATAAAATAAAAATAATTTTTTTGGAATGAAATAAGATTTTTTTGGTTATTATTAAGATTTTAATTGCTTTAGATTTGGAAATTTAAGAAATTAAAATAAATAATGAATTCAAATACAAAAATATTAATTGGGTTAAATATGAATCATATGAATTATTTCGAGTTTATAGTTTAAATTTGAGAATTTTTTAAAAATAAAAATTGTACTGGGTAGAAAATTCTCATCTGCTAGAGACTCGGTGATAGATATTTTACATAGGCCTATGATTACCTAAAAATTTCTAAATTTTTCTATTCTTAACCAAAAATAAATCTAGAAAAGAAAATCCAATAAAAAAAACTCTATTTTACCATATCTCAAAAGTTGTCAAATGTCTAAATTACCTATAAATCTCCCAACAAATGGGAACACATTTTTTAAAAAACACCAGGAGCATTCTCACGCTACTTCCCTTCCACTCATCTTCTTCTTCCTCTTCCTCCCAACTCTCTCTTAGGGCATGGGAGATTTTGCAAAATCTTCACATTCCAACTAGATTTGTTGCTTCCTACCACTAATCTAAGACTCTCTCAAGCTTCCTCCACCATTGTTGAGCATCAAGAAGCTTGGGCAATCTCCCATAAACTCCAAAATTGAATTTCCACAAGGTGAGTCACTAAAATCTTGTCTCCACCACTTAAATCATAGATTTCTTGTTAGAAATGAGATATCTATCAATAGTATATCACCTTAGAATCATTTTTTAGCATAGAGATCATCCAAATATTGAGTTTTATGGAGATTTCCACTCTATGGTTCATGACCTACGAATTTGGAGAAAATTTTGGAAATTGTGGATTTCCTTGATGCTTGTTGGTATGTATGAACTTTAAATTATATGTTTAGATCTTTTAAGTGATTTGGAATGATGCCCAATGGTTAGGTTAGTGGTATGTGAACCCTTGATGAAAGTTAGGACTTCCCATATTTGGCAAAATTTTCATTAATGGAGCTTGGAGAGTGAACAAGGTTGAGAGATTAATTAATTATGTATTAAATTGTGTTTAGTCTAGAAAGAACACCAAATGATGAACCTAGACTAAGTAAGTGAACTTGGAGGTTGGATAAATGTAAGAAATCATAAGTAGAGAAACTAGGAAATTGTATGAAATTTTACATGGATTGAATTGATTGTATGTGATAGGGTTCAAGTACTTCCTTGGAGATGAGAGTGCTCAAAGGGAATGCTAAGTGAAGCGGCCAAGGTGAGGGACTTTCTTATCTTAGCCCCAAAAAGGGATGATTAAATTATGTGTTGTGATTAACTGTGTGATTGTAATCATGCACTTAATATGAATTAGGATTGAATCTAAATTGAACTAGTAATGAGATTTTTTTATGTGGTTTGAACCATTATAAATTGACCAATGAGGCATGTTGTTGTGTTTTAGATTTGATTGAGATTGGGTGTGGACCCATTTATGTTGAGATTATGATTGTGATTGTGATTTTCAAGGGTTGAAGGACATAGTGGATTCGATATATGTTGTGTATGAACAAGAGTCTTGATAAAATGATTGAGATGGTGTTGTATTTCCCTTTTGATTGATTTTGACGGTATGTTGGTGCATTTATGAAGGAATTGTCTTTTTGCTTGATTTGAGTGATTTAGTGTGTTATAAAGTGGTGTATGGGAAGGAACAAGGTTGAACCATACACCATGTGTGAAGTGGCATGAGGTAGTTCATGGGAAGGAACAAAGTTGAACCATGGGACTAACCTTCTATTAAGGTACTAAGGCGAGCATGGGAAGGAACGGGGTTGAACCATGCGCCGTTAGAATTGTAAAAATTGGGAAGGTGGTGGGAAGGAACCTAGTTGAACCACTTAACCAACCCATTTTCTAGGAACTCATAGGTAAACAAAGGAGGAGAGAAGGAACCTAGTTGAACCTCACCCCTTGTTTGCTTGTGGGAAGGGATTTGTGTGAATAGGTAATGTTGGTCACATAGTTTTTTTTTTTTTACTATATGAACCCCCTTCTTTACATATTGCATTTCTTATCCTTTTGAAAACCAAGTCGAGGATTCATGCTCTTTATTACTTGGAAAACCTTGGACACCGGCTTTGTAAACTAATTCTTTTAAAATTATATTATTCTCAACAACCTTCCTTCACTAAATGGTGCCCAAGCAACCTCAACCCTATGCGGCCAACATTACACTCAAATATTTGTTTTCTTGGATTGTTGATTTTTGTGAAATATTGATTTGGATGACGTGCTATTAGTATTATGATATCAACTCTGTCAGAATTTGATTTTGTGTTCGTAAGGAATTGTTTATGTGTGACACTTTGATTAACACTCCCAAGGGTATGTGAATGATTGAACTATGTTTTATTTGATCTTTGTTGACTTATTGATTTTAGACTTGATGTGTTTGACTATGCTATTTGTGTTTGAACTATCTGTTAATTTGATTCGTGAATGGGTTTGATGGAAGTCTTTGATATGTAGTTGAGAAATTTTGAATGATTATTTGTGCTTGGCATCTATGCTATAGATTGGATTGCGAATGGTGAATTTGATCACATTATATGTTTCATGGTGTGTACGAGACATTCTGCATAAGTATGTGGTTGTCACCCTTTCCCTGTCGTAGTGGTGCCCGCTACTACGCCTAGGATGGGTTAGTCTCTCACTGAGTCGTATGACTCACCCCTCGTTTGCTAATGTTTTCAGAGACAGATTCAGAACAAGTGACAGATCTCGGATTAGCAAGGCGTCAGTTCTCAAAGCCCACATTTTGTTCTTTTGGGTGTTATGTCGATTTGAATTTTATTTTATTTTATAAGTGTATAAGTCTAAGTAAGAACTTAGAGGTCAGCTCCATTTGTCTAGAGGCAGGATCATGCGCATATATAAAGGTTTATTTATGATTTGTAAGAATTATAATTTTTCATATTGATATCTTATTCATGCATGATTAGTTAAGTTCCAAGATAGTAGGCTTACAGACCGGGGGTCCCACCTTCGGTCTGTGCCGGTCGCGTGCTCCCCGAACGGGGGTCGTGACAAAGATAGTATCAGAGGCAGGTTTCCCTCTAGGTTTATGGAGCTAATAGTACTCTTGGGTGTCATCCTGGCCATCTTTAGGAATTCGGACATAACGGTGGTCTAGGCGAACACTTGTGAGAGTGCTTAGGATGTTGTGTCAAGATTTCCTTCGTGTCATCCATTTGATCATAGGATAGCTTGTGAAATCCTTTTTGAAGTGTAATTCATGTGTTGTGCTAGGATGTCGATAGGTACAAGGATGCAAGGTAGGGATGGTAATGACCCTCGAACCTTTGTTCGTGCCCTTAATTTCGAAAGGGAAGCCACCCATGAGGGAGGGGACTCTCCACCTCAGTCCGTTCAGATTCGTGTGAATGTGTATGTTACAATGTACTTGAATGATTTTTTTTTGTGTTGTATGTCATTGGATGAATGTGAAGTAATGGGCTATGATGTAAGGCTGTTTGCAGGAGAATTGACCATGTTTGTGGGTCATAGTGGTTTAATATGATTAGGCTGAACAAATTGTTTTGTTTTTTTTTAATTGAAACAGGAATTATGATGTGATGGTTCTGTAGACAAGTATGGAATTTTGATATAAGTTAACATAACGAATGTTAGGCAGAATGTTGTGGATTTGTGTATGATTGACAGGATGAACATGTGTGAAATGGTGTATGGGTAGGAAATGTAGTTTAATCATACACCGTATGCATGTGAAGTGTTTCATGCAAGGGCATGTGGAAAAGAAAACATGATGTAACCATGTGCCCGTCAAAAAGGCATAGTATGTGGGAAGGGATGGGAGGAACTCGGTTCCATCATGCATTCGACCCACATACCATGATTTCGCCTAGACAACCAAGGAGTAAAGGCAAGTCTAACCAAACTCCCTTGTTTGATTAGGGAAGATTGATTTGAGAAAGGGACTTGGTCACATGGAAATTTTTTTTTTGGAAAACATTATCTTTCATTTTTTCAAAATCTTGAAATATTTTCTCATTCTTTTCTAGAAAACCCAAGGTGACTTTTAAAGAAAAGATTTTCTAAATTGTTTATTTCAAACGCATTATATTACTTATTCAACACCCTGGATACCAACAAAACCTTGGGCATCAATTGTGAAAACAATTTTCAAGAGCAAATTTTCTTTCAATTCATTTATAAGCATTAAGGTGCCCAAGAGATTTAAATCAGGTGGCCAACATCCCTACTAAGTGATTTGCTATCTGCATTTGTTGAGACTTTAAAATTTGTTTAGATGATGCTGTGTTGTGTTAAAATGTTAAGGGTATGTGTGGGATCTTTACTTTATGCATGTCAAAGGTCATGAAACCCTTATGGATCCGATGGTACTAGGATGGGGTGGACCTAGGCATGATATTGGGTGTGAGCCTCAAGGCATCACCCCAAGGATTTCGAGACAATGACTGCTATTATGAGGGATAACTCTCAATAGGTTTGATTAAGAGGTGCCACCCTGAGGGGCTCATGGTTTCCCTGTGGGAGGGTCTTGTTCGAAAGAAGCGATTGCATAAGGGGGAAACAATCGAAACCTATAGAATCTCGTATTGCATGGGTCAAGTAGAAAGTAAGAATCATGCAACTAAGATGGGATAACATATGTTGTGTGATTGGTCTAGTTAGGTAAGCTAGCCCTACGACCTAGTTGAGCCTTAAGATCCTTGGGTCTAGAACCCTTCGGGTGGGTTATGACCAAGGAGGTAAGCCATATGACTAAACAACTGTGAGGGTGCCCGTGGGGGCAAGATCAACCATAGGATCAGTAAAGCTAAGACGTGAGCGTTAGTCACTAGTGTGTGGTCAAGGAGCACACAAAAAGGTTATCGTATAGGGATGTGATGAAGAAAATGTGTATGAATGCAAGTATATGGTTTGGGTGCACACCTTTGTGGGATGCAAGCCAAGGTGCATGACAAGAGTATACCACCGTTAGGATGGTCGGGAACCTGATGGGTTACATGCTTATAAGGAAAGGCATATGGCCATGAGACGTATGTCGTGCTTTGATTACGTGAGAGGTCGAATCATGTGAGTGGTTCCCATTTGATTTGAGGGGTAAGTGCATGGTTAGCGAAATTGGCATTTGACTTCGCAAGATCATGTGTTTCAAGGATAAAAGTATAATCTAAACAAGTTAAGGGACTTAGTGGACAAGATTAGGGTAGAGCCAACGGGAACTAGCCAAGAAAGGTTAGCATAACACAATGTAACCTTGTTAGGAGAATCTTAGTGTGGTTAAGATTCATAGTCTTTGCACGATGTCGGGCGAGGCACTAGGTTATGGTGGGCCGAGCCATAGGAGTTCTTCCAAAGGCATGCCTCTAGAGGGATATTGAATTTTACAGATAGATTCAAAATGGAGGGATCTGTTTGACTTGGTTATATAAATGCACGTAACGTTTGGATGTATGGAGTGTAATCGGGTTCATGAGTATTGCCACGTTGGTACATTTAGGGTAGTGTGTCCTTGTTCGGTAGGGGAGTCTAGGTTCCCACAGTCATAGGGTTTCATTGGGGGTTCCTTTGTGATGATTGTGGAAACCATTAAGGTTAGGGTAAAGTCGAGACGGAGTAATGAAAAGGCACTAAGTGTCTTAAAGGAGTTGGTACCCTAAAACGGTTAGAGGTCTAGAAAGAGGGGGACATATGTCCTAAACATAGGATCTCTTGTCGTTAGCATGGGGAAACAGTAAAGGTGGACTAAGAGTCGGGTCGACACCATGGCTTTTTGAGCCTTGGAGTTGGACAAGGATAGGGAGCAAAAATGGGAATGATGTGATCATCCTAAAAAAAACGGATTGAAAGTACCAATAAAAGAGTTTAGAGCACCGACACAAGCTATATATGAAACAAACTTAGTTGCGTAGGAGCGAACACACAAGGACTTCGATCAATCGCATTAGACTTCCTTTAGGAGGGGTCGTGAGCTATATCAATGCTTGTTGGCACGCCGGCGGGCATGTGTAACCTTTTCATTAGGGGAAGTTGTTTAAACCTTACTACACTAGCATTTTGGAGAACCTCCTTGGGTAGTTTTAAGGAACAAAACTGACTCCATAGCTTAAGAATGAGATAAGTAAAATAGAGGAAAGGGAAAGCCTTCATGCAATGATAGGATTTGGGATAGAGCTCAATCCTAGCCCTTAGTTTGTGTTCCTAGGTGGATAGAATTGCTAGATGCGGACATCGAGTTCGCGCAATAGTGATGTGTATTCAAGTCTTGGCTATACATGCCTTAAACATCTTAAGTATCTAGATTTACATATGACAGTGAGATAGAGGCAAGAGAGTTGTAGTGTGATTGTTTACTGGTGCCATAGAAGAGAACGTGACGGATTAGAGGTAACTTTGTCCAACAATTTAGTGGTAATGGGTAGAACATAGGATTTGTGGAACTATCTGTGAAGTGGTAGTATAGTGTCCATGTCTACGAATGAAATACCTTGCAGCTGAGATAGACAATCTCAACAATAAACTTTAGGGATCGATAAGAAAAGTAATATTACGATCAATAGATTTAGCCACGTTATGCTTACGTAAGAAGATAGTCCATAATGTATGTTTCAGCAAAGGATAACTATGGTAAGAGTAATTGTTGAGTTACGACACAAGGGAATGGATAGACGACCTTAGTCAATTCTACGTTTGAATGCATGTAGAACTCTAAGTCCTTGAAGGGAATGGATTATGTGCTTGACGAAAGAGTTCCGTAGGCGTAGAGGGTGGAACCCATGGGAGTCAAGGCCGAGATATGTCAGAAGTGTCTGTCCTTGTTCGAAGATTTAAGTTAGTAACTAGAACTGAAATTCGGGGACCGAATTTCTTAAGAGGGGAAGTTTGTAATACCCGAGGGGTATTTTTGGAATCAAGTCAAATATATAGTAAGACTTAGAATGGTCATCATTTGGAGTTGGAATGTAAAAATAATAATAATAATAATATATAAACAAGTAAATAAATAGAAATATGTATGTATGTATATATATATATATATATATATATATATATATATATATAGATAAATAATCCTAATTAAGAAATGATGGGATAATATGAAATTGATAGAATTTTGATCTTGAGGTTGGACATTTTGACTAAATAAAATAAAATTAATTTTTTTGGAATGAAATAAGAATATTTGGGTTATTATTAAGATTTTAATTGCTTTAGATTTGGAATTTAAGAAATTAAAATAAATAATGAATTCAAATACAAAAATATTAATTAGGTTAAATATAAATCATATGAATTATTTCGAGCTTATAGTTTAAATTTGAGAATTTTTCAAAAATAAAAATTGTACTGGGTAGAAAATTCTCATTTGCTAGAGACTCAGTGACAGATATTTTAAATAGGCCTATGATTACCTAAAAATTTCTAAATTTTTCTATTCTTACCCAAAAATAAATCTAGACAAGAAAATCCAATCAAAACTCTATTTTACATATCCCAAAAGTTGTCAAATGTCTAAATTACCCATAAATCTCCCAACAAATGAGAACACATTTTTAAAAAAACACCAGGAGCATTCTCACGCTACTTCCCTTCCACTCATCTTCTTCTTCCTCTTCCTCCCAACTCTCTTAGGGCATGGGAGATTTTGCAAAATCTTCACATTCCAACTAGATTTGTTGCTTCCTACCACTAATCTAAGACTCTCTCAAGCTCCCTCCACCATTGTTGAGCATCAAGGAGCTTGGGCAATCTCCCATAAACTCCAAAGGGAATGCTAAGTGAAGCGGCCAAGGTGAGGGACTTTCTTATCTTAGCCCCAAAAAGGGATGATTAAATTATGTTTGTGATTAATTGTGTGATTGTAATCATGCACTTAATATGAATTAGGATTGAATCTAAATTGACCTAGTAATGAGATTTTTTTTTTGTGATTTGAACCATTATGAATTGACCAATGAGGCATGTTGTTGTGTTTTAGATTTGATTGAGATTGGGTGTGAACCCATTTGTGTTGAGATTATGATTGTGATTGTGATTTTCAAGGGTTGAAGGACATAGTGGATTCGATATATGTTGTGTATGAACAAGAGTCTTGATAGAATGATTGAGATGGTGTTGTATTTCCCTTTTGATTGATTTTGCCGGTATGTTGGTGCCTATATGAAGGAATTGTCTTTTTTGCTTTTTGAGTGATTTAGTGTGTTATAAAGTGGTGTATGGGAAGGAACAAGGTTGAACCATTCACCATGTGTGAAGTGGCATGAGATAGTTCATGGGAAGGAACAAGGTTGAACCATTCACCATGTGTGAAGTGGCATGAGATAGTTCATGGGAAGGAACAAGGTTGAACCATGGGACTAACCTTCTATTAAGGTACTAAGGCGGACATGGGAAGGAATGGGGTTGAACCTTGCGCCGCTAGAATTGTAAAAATTGGGAAGGTGGTGGGAAGGAACCTAGTTGAACCACTTAACCAACCCATTTTCTAAGAACTCATAGGTAAACAAAGGAGGAGGGAAGGAACCTAGTTAAACCTCACCTCTTGTTTGCTTGTGGAAAGGAATTTGTGTGAATAGGTAATGTTGGTCACATAGTTTTTTTTTACTGTATGAACCCCGTTCTTTACATATTACATTTCTTATCCTTTTGAAAACCAAGTCGAGGATTCATTCTCTTTATTACTTGGAAAACCTTGGACACCGGCTTTGTAAACTAATTCTTTTAAAATTATATTATTCTCAACAACCTTCCTTCAGTAAATGGTGCCCAAGCAACCTCAACCCTATGCGGCCAACATTACACTCAAATATTTGTTTTCTTGGATTGTTGATTTTTGTGAAATATTGATTTGGATGACGTGCTATTAGTATTATGATATCAACTCTGTCAGAATTTGATTTTGTGTTCGTAAGGAATTGTTTATGTGTGACACTTTGATTAACACTCCCAAGGGTATGTGAATGATTGTACTATGTTTTATTTGATCTTTGTTGACTTATTGATTTTAGACTTGATGTGTTTGACTATGCTATTTGAGTTTGAACTATCTGTTAATTTGATTCGTGAATGTGTTTGATGGAAGTCTTTGATATGTAGTTGAGAAATTTTGAATGATTATTTGTGCTTGGCATCTATGCTATAGATTGGATTGCGAATGGTGAATTTGATCACATTATATGTTTCATGGTGTGTACGAGACATTCTGTGGTTGTCACCCTTTCCCTGTCGTACTGGTGCCCGCTACTGCGCCTAGGATGGGTTAGTCTCTCCCTGAGTCGTATGGCTCACCCCTCGTTTGCTAATGCTTTCAGAGACAGGTTCAGAACAAGTGATAGGTCTCGGATTAGCAAGGCGTCAGTTCTTAAGGCCCACATTTTGTTCATGTGGGTATTATGTCGATTTGAATTTTATTTTATTTTATAAGTGTATAAGTCTAAGTAAGAACTTAGAGGTCAGCTCCAATTGTCTAGAGGCAGGATCATGCGCATATATAAAGGTTTATTTATGATTTGTAAGAATAATAATTTTTCATATTGATATCTTATTCATGCATGATTAGTTAAGTTCCAGGATAGTAGGCTCACAGACCGGGGGTCCCACCTTCGGTCTGTGCCGGTCGCGTGCTCCCTGAACGGGGGTCGTGACACAAATTGACATCTCTCATATCTTCCATCTCTCCTAGTATATTAGGGAAACTCCTCAAACTCCAGCAAACCTTGAGGGATGAAAAATTTTAGACATTGGAAATACAAGATCAAGGCAAAATCAATTCAGAATCATATTTCAGTTCCAGCTACTTTTCTTTTCATGAACTGGGTAATATTATAAAGATAATGGGAAATCGATACATAGTTACTTGATAACAAATAGCCAGCAGATACAGGACAACCTTCCTGTGACACTAGTAACTGAAGCTATCATAACCGATATAGCTAACACAAACTGCAGAACTAAATACAACAACCAAAAAGCAGCAGTATAAAGCCGAAACCAAAATACATAAGAAACTAGTTCCAGATACTTTGATTCTTATTTGCTTAGCACATAAAGAATCCAAACTCTCTTATCCAATGTGGATGACAAATGAAAGAGTCAGACAAGCAAGAAAGTGTGAAATTTAGAAGCTTTTTCATTCTGTTTTCCAGAAAACAATAAAAATTTCATCAACTGCATGAATATAGAAAACTAGTAAAATATTTGATGGGGCATCATGGAAAAAAATTATATAAGTGAAAATTGTAGTAATTTAGTTTTATCTTAATGCTCTGCTTTTTAGTTTCAATCTAAAAAATGAGCAGTAACTAATGATTGGTTCCTATATTGCACCTTACATCATTTGCTTGAGATTCATGGTTGAAATCCAAATGTAGCAATTCTATGCAACAAGATGCTGTTAAGAGTGACAATTTTAGGTGCTTGGTTAACTGAATTTGGAAAAAGTCACTTATTCATTTACCTAGTTAATGAGTAATGAATAGACTTGCGTGCCAAGTGTTGTCTGCAATAAGGGTAGCCTAGTTGCCTTATGGTGGAACAAATTGGTGGCAATGGATATTGACATTTAATAGTTTTTATACATATAAGTGGATAGACTTAGAATGCAATGAACCACATCTCTTAATTGAATAATTAATTAGCTTATGGTTATTATGAAATTATGCTTCTACTGAGTTTCCAAAGCACAAATGAGAAGAACCAGTCCAATATCCACTATGAACCACATTCTGAAATTATGCTTCTATAGGTGGCAATTCAACCAGTCCAATATCCAAAATTTATCACACAACCTATAGCTAATATTAGTAATTTAATACCACTTCTAAATCCAATATCAAGCTGGAATTCACAACACTCAATAGGAATTCACAACACTCAGTAGAAACAAGTTAAGACTTACAAAAGCTATCTTGGAGTCATTCCACATGGCCAATAGTCCCAGAGACGCAAAAATCCCAACCCCCTCAAAGCCATGCCATCATAAGACTAAGAAGGCAATCTTGTTTACAGGAGAAGGGAAGAACACACCTTCCTGAGGAAGAATGCGCGAAGAGGTTGAGAAGTTCCCATTGTGTCCTGCCTGCATCGTTGCCACCAGAGTCATCGCCGGAGTAGGCCGCCGTTGAGAGATTTACAGCGTCGCAAGAAGGTAGAGAACGCTGGTAGGTGTAGCAAATTGTGCGACTGACGGCGTGTGGAGAGACTAACGATAGGTTTAGGATTTTTTTAAAAAAAGGACATAAAATGGCACCGTTTTGAGGGAATTGCAGCAAATTGCATCTACAAGAATTGCATGGGATCCGTTCTCCTTTATATTAAGAAAAAAATTATGAAAAAATGATACCGCAGTGATTCATGAGTTAGTAGTGAATAATATTAAATGTGTAATGTTATCTTATTGTTTGCTTTTAGTAATTTTTAGTGTTAGAAGTTAGAACAAAATGTGAAATTTTAAGAAAAGAATTGATTGCAATTCAAATTTTTTGCTATAAAATTGATTGCAGAAATAAGTTTAGGGATGAAGTTACAAATTATTTTAAATTTGGAGACATAAAAGGGATTTTTGTCTAAATTAAAAATGTGAAGAAAATTAAAAATATATATAATAATAATAAAATCTAATCTTAATATAATTTTGAATTTAAATTTAAAATAATTTTTAATACTAATTAGTTAGTGCTCTATAAAATAAGATATTCTTCATTATATATGTATGTATATTTTAATTTTAGGTCACCGATTAGTAATTAATTAATTAATTATTTATTAAGGTGTGGTTAAGAATAATAAAAATTTTAAATTTTAGAATATTTTTAGAAAAATCATTCTTTAATTTTTAAATTCAATTGGGACTCACTTAGAAATATATTATTTTTGTATGAAAAATTAACTTATAAATAAGATTTTTTTATTAATTTGATTGTAAACACAAATACAAAAATCTATTTAGTTCTATATAGTTTTCCAATTATCAATATTCATGTTTAAAATTAATATATATATATATATATATATATATATATATATATATATATAAACAATTAAAAAAATCAATATATATATATATATTCTATTAGACTTGCACGGTAGCTGATGTGATTACAGTACAAGTCTAATAGCTTTTATATATATATATTGATTGATTGATTCAAAGGAGAAATATTTATGTTTTCCATCAAGCGTTTGTTGCTGCAGTACCAGATATTCTCCAGCATAATAAGAACTGGAAGCATCTATTTTGAGTGATTCATATTCTTGATATCCTTTATATCACAACAAATCTTCGTAATACCCCGGAAAATTTCGAGGATTAAAGAATGATTATTTAAAAAATTTTGAGGATTTAAGAATGATTTATTGCGGGGATAGGAATTAAAACCTCAAAAAGGAATATAGAAAAAAGTATGAGAGTTAAAAGAGACCGGAAAGGAAATGATTTTTTCTTAAAGATTGTAATACCTAAGAAATTTTTCGAAGTTTAAAATAAAATAAAAGGGGAAGAAAAGAAGTAGAAAATAATTTTTAGATTTAATTCAGGACCTAAGGAATTGGAAACCTGAATTAAATGGGAAAAGAAAGTAGGAAATATTTTTGGGCATCTAATTTGGGACATAAGAGAGAATAAAAATTTAATTGGAAAGAGGAGGGATTAAATTGGGGATATTTTTCAAACCCTTCTTTAATATAATTATTATTATTATTTACTTAATGTATTATTTAATTATATATATATATATATATATATTATTTTAATTAAATAAAAAAGGGGGTGTCGTTTTGTTTAAGAAAGAAAAGAAAGAAAGAGAAAGAAGAATATAAAGAAAAAGAGATTAGAGAGAGCTACGGGCAGAAAGAAGAGAAAGAGAGAGAAAGAAGAGAGAGAGAGGAGGAGGAGAGGCGTGAGGAAGAAGAAGAGGAAGGGTTGGGGTCCGTCGGAAAAGTGACCGGGGAGAGCTAGCCGACGCCGAAGAAGTCACCGGAGCTCGGGTACAACGTCTCCTACACCTTCCACCAATCGAATCAAAGGTTGGTAACCCCAATTTCATTCGAAAACCTCAATTTTTTCATTTTTAGGGATTTCTTTGATTGACCTTCGATTGAGTTGTTTTGAGGGTTGATTGAAACCTAGGAAGTGTTCTTGAACACTTAGTCGGGGTAGGAATCGAGATTATATCTTCGGATTTAGCCAAATTCGAATTTGGAAGGATTTGGGGTTGAAATTATAATTATTTTCAAATTGAGGAAATTGTGATAATTAGGATTGAGCTTGGATTTGAGTAAATAGGCTTTGATTGATATTATTAAAATTATATGGTTGGAATATTAGCTGAACAAGACCCGTGAAGAGCTGGCCCGAGGTTACTAAGGTTGAACCTTGACGTTAACGTACCGGGTCCCTGTTCGGGTTGCCCAAATACACTTTAAGGGTGACGTTGAGAGTTTTAAACCTCTTCTTTTCAATCTTAAACACCCTAGAATAATTTTAAATATGCTATCAAGCATCAAGAATTATTTTAGGTACCATTTTGTTTCTCGAGGAGGGAAACTTGCGGAGCAATGAAGGCCAAATTCTAAAATCGTAATTTTATCCCTTCATAATTATTAGGAAGCCTTAAGTAGGATGAATTAGAGGTGTATTGAGGTTTAGAAACTAAACCTCTTAGAACCCAAGTTGGAACACAAGTTGAATCAAATGCTTAGACCTTCCTAAAATTAGGATTCCTTCCAATCAAGCTAGATAAGCTTCCTAAGAAATGAACACAACATGGATAGAGATTTAATACTCAAATCCAAGTATGTGGAACACTCAAGTAGAGTGTTATATGCGAGTAAGTCAAGTGTCCGAGGAAGGATACGCATAAGTCGGGATAGAGAAGTCCAATAAGACCAAGAGCTTGACTCTGTGGCAACCATGAACTACATGAGAGAGTAATGGAGAGATAAATAACAAGTTAAGCTAAGTAATAACCTTACTTAAGTAAATGTTGTTCTTATAGGAACAACGGCACACAATAGATTGCAACAGGAACTCCGAGGAGACTAAAGTTACAGGAGAGGACTGCATGGAAGGTTGGCCAAGATGAGGGTTCTTTCATCTCTGCTCCTAGGGTTGTATGCTTATGTGGATTACATGAGTATGTATATTCTCTGCTTGTCTGGTATGTGTTAGCTAGAGATATAAAATGCTAAAAGAATGAAAGAATTCGAAAATAGGTTGTGGAAAGTAGCTTAGATAGGAAGACATAGGAGTAAAGAGTAATCGTTTGCTATGATTGGTGTGTTACAAATCCACTCATACACTCCGGAGGCATGATGAGTATTTTATTAAATCTTTTCCACGACGGTGGCAAGAGTCTTTGTACGGAAGGACTAAGCTTTTATTTTGAAAACTCATCACGACGGTGACTTAAATTATAATCATGCAAAAAAGGAGTTGTTGGTGGGTTTTGGATTTGATTATGCTAGCGGTGCGAGACATCGACTAGAACAACGTCAGATGGCACTTGAGAACTCAGTTTTATAATCATGGACAAAAAAATACCTATTATCTTCACCTCTCATCCAATCACATATTTTATTTTATATTTTATTAACTATTAAAAAGATTATATGACCAACGAATTGTAATCAAAATTAAAATAAAATATAAAGAAATATTTTGATAACTACTGCCATATCGACATATCTATTATCTAAGTACTTTCTCTCTACCTTATATCTTCACACTATAAATTTCAGGCAAAACACTTTTTTTTTGTCACCCAAACTTTACACCAACTTTTAATTTCTTTCTTAAATTTTTGTTCCCAAAGTTTCGAATTAAAATCGATTTTCAATTTTTTTCTTATATCCAGTAACTCATATATAAAATTATAATTTCAATCTTAAACCTACAATTTTTTTCTCATTCACAATTTCACTCTCTATTATTTTTCTATTTTCAAACTTCATAAATGTTTTTTCCCTCCACAACCACTACTGTTGTAGACGCGTCGTTAGAATATCGAATAAGTTATCATCTTATCGTTCGCATAAGCTCATATTTGTTACTCCTGTCTTGCCGTCGTAATAGATGCAGGTTTATCATCGGTCGTTCGTAGCAAATATCACGTACGTTAGAAACGATATCACAGCTATTGAAGGTTGCAGAAGTAGCAGTCCAATCAAATAAGCTTTTACGCAGGTCTGATCTAGGTCTCCACATGCCTTGTTTTTGTAACATTTCTATCACAACCTTAACTTTATATTAACTACAAATTATCTCTAATCTCTCTATCGCCAATTTTATTTTAACTACCTATTATTTCTACTTTTTTACACCTCTCTCATCCAAACATATTTTATTTTACATTGCATTAATTATTAAATAGATATATTGTGAGACCAACGACCATATAAAATAATTGTAATCAAATATACAATTAAATATAAAAATATATTTTGATAACTACTATATTCTTTATCATTTTCGTATAAGCTCATATTTATTACTTACTATCTTGATTACATAATAATTGCAACTTCATTACTGGTCATTTGTAGCAGATATTGCATCTTTTAATTTATTTTATAACCTACAATCTAACATCACAATTTATGTTTTACTAACTTTAGGGTATTGGTTAAGTATGCATTTTCGTGTTAAGAGATAATATTTATAAAACCCAATTTATACTAAATGTGTTGTTTTCACTTTCTTAAAAGATTTAAATACACATTATCAAAAAAAAAAATATATTTAAATACACTAATCTTATTTTCTTATCATTTATTATCTTTCATTTTTTTAAAAAATAAGTTATTGATGACATTTAGGAGTATTGGATGAATAAAAATTCAATTTTTTTGAAGAAATTCTTTAATTGTATAAAATACTTAACTCCTTTTAGCATTATATATACTACACATTGAAAAATAAATAAATAAGTAAAACTTCAATTGTATTTATAAATATATCTCAAAAAATTTAATTGAGTTAAAATTAATATTAAACATTAATTTTAAGTTTTATTTCTGAAAAATAACTAAATAATTTTATATTAAAAATTATATTATATAATAGATTAAATATATATTTCATAACATATATTAAAATTTAGCAAAGTTGAATATTGATTTATTTGTGAAACTTCGTATTGATTGATTCTAAAGTCAATATATAAAGAAATTAAAATTTTGTAACTAATAAATATTTTAGGTATAAAAGAGTTAATATAAACTAATATTAGTAGAAGACAAAATTATGATTTTTTTTGTTGCATTGGGTGCAGACAGAATACAAACTAATTATTTTGCTGTCAATCTTTTTTGGAAGAGAATCCTCTACATTGTTTTTCTCTATCATTCTCTGCCATCCTAAAATAATACTTTCAATAGTTTTTTTGCAATAGAAAACTTTGAGTATGCTTACTATAAATACGTGTATATAAAGTACTGTAGAATAAAGGGAAGTATTATAGAGAAAAGTGAGGAGATAGATAAAGATAAAAAATATGATAAAAAGTGTGTTTGGTATGAATAAAATATGATATAAATTTTTTTGGGATTCGTGAAACACTACGATTTTACTGTTTGCTATCATTACCAAACGAACCCTTAGGTGCTTCAAAATATATTTGAAATGAACAAATTTTAAAGTTCAAGTTCCTTAAACCAATCATGAGTTGGTCCCGATTTATATGTTGGAGCAGCAACCTGAAAATAATAATAAACACAAATAATAGGGAAATGTAAATTTGTTAGAGAAATCATAAAATTCGTGGTACCGGACTGAGGCACGGGTATCTCGTTATCTTTAAGGTAATTCACGCCTCCCACGGGTTGATTTTGCTATATCACTCGGTGCAGGGGTACTCAGACGCGTTACCTCCAGGATACAACAGCCCAGTACTCACCTGTATATCTACAACCTCTGCACGTAGGATGTAGGCAAGACTCTGTCTCCCACACCTTTCTCTACCCAAATATTACACATAATAATATTTTATTCTTTCTTTTGATACACCTCCCGTAGGATGTTCCATTCCTCATCTTTTCAATATGCTTACTAAGCCATATCCAAATGTCTTTGGCTATCATATTTATAAATAAGAATATGTTGCCTCATAATTGTAGCTAATAAAGTGTAATAAAGATAATTAAAGGATAAAAAACCTCCAGCCACATTGATGTTGCAACAATACATTTTTAAGCTTTGAACAAGTCCATTTGTAACATATTATTATATTAATTAATTTAACAAATTAATGTTATTAATTTATAATAATATCCAACAATCCCCCACTAATTATTATAAATTAACACACACTTGACATTTAATATTTGTTTTTACATTTGGGTAGAGACAGACTATTATGCATAATATAGATAGCTAAATTGCCTTGAATCTATATTTAGCAGAAATATATATCTTGATCCAGTGCCATTGTATTCCCCTTGAACCATAACTGATTAAGGGAGACAAGACATATATCATGCACATAATAATCCAAGTGCAATATATGAGCCATAGCCCACACATTATGCGGCCGTGTGCGCACCCTGCTTCTTGAATGTGTTTCAAGAATATATGCCCTTTTATATTCTCATAGGAGCGGCCCCACTCCGTCACATTCAAATAGGTGAATTATGTCAAGGGTATTCCTGCAATTAAGATACCCCACTCTTATAGAGCTACAGATTTCATTAAGAGTTTTTGAAAAACTCAACCTCACATATCATTGCAGGAAAATGCACTTACACCATAGGGATAAATTAAGAGTCGAAACTCTTTTGAATGTGCATTTCAACAGCCACTCTATGATTCGTTCGTCCCTTTGAACCAAGTTCTTAGGATCTCTAATCACAAGGTAGGGTATCCTCATAGGTTGCTTTTAATCCATACGGGCTTTAAATATTTATCCCCCTCGATGTACACACACCAGATTCTTTAACTATAGCTATAGTTTTAGAAAATCACATAATTCAAAGAATCTAATAATGACGGTATTCATCACAATAAGTGATCACAATTTACTGGCTTAAAACAAACTCATAATTATTATTGGTAGGTATCCCAAAATTCATAAAATATATTTTTAATATATTCTTCCACCAAATAATAATATTAGCCAATAAAGTAAAACATTAATCCATTTAAGGAACTTTTCAAACTCAATAATGTGACAACAAATTAATTATTATTTTACCTCTTTGTACAATAAAAAATATTTAATTGGCACCAAGTGCTTATTAAATTAAATTAAGCACATTATCATCTCTAATTTGAGATGGTATCATCAATTTAATAAATTGATCACCAATAAATATATGCTTAATTTTACAATATCATTTGGGTCACATATTCACAATAAACTTAGTTCCAAGAAATGAATTACGTAATTCACATTATAAATTGCATAGCAATTTTTAATAAATATAATATATTGTCAAAAAACTTTGGTGAACTCATTTTTGAATATCCACAAAATTATATACCCCCACTATTGATGAGTTTAGTGACTTTTCACAAGAATTTCACAATTTCTTTGTTCACCCAAAATATAATATTCTTGTAGCACTTATAAAATATCACATATGAATTTTGAAATTCATTTTTGTGAAAATATCACAAAATTCACAATTATAAAAATTGTTTTCTGTCACGACCCCCTATCGGACGTCCGTGACCGGCACGGGAAGTAGGATTTCCCTATCCCGTAAGCCTCTAACCCCTTATTGAGATTTCCACCTATTTATAACTACCCTTTTCTAATACAAACATATAACATATATGGTCATCCCTTTTCGGTGACCTAAGCAGTTTGCAATCTACGGCTCGCTCAACGCCGCTTCAGTCTATACATATACACATATTCATTCACAAGTACGTATAATATACATATTGATCACGCGCTTCAGGGCAGGTGATCTATCCTATTCACATGCAGAAGTCCTGTATACAGTCATACATATATTCAATCCCACGCTTACATATAGTTTACATATTGATCACACGTCTCAATGCGTGTAATCTATCCTATTCACACGCGGAAGCCATATTTTCACACAAATAGGTATTCAATCACACATACATATAATTTACGTATTGATCACACGCCTCAATGCGTGTGACCTATCCTAGTCGCATGCAGAAGTCATATACGTATATACATGATATATATTATATCATAGCCTATATTCCCATCACCAAGACCTAACTTTAATCTGTATGAAGCCGACAATGCTAGAATATGATGAATATATATACTGCAGCTGTATCTGTATAAACGCTACACCGAAAAAGGATTCATATACATATACATCACAACATATGTACGTAATCAAAATAACTACCGACGCGGACTAAGCGTACGATCCTCAGATCTGTCCGCCTCCCTAAGAAGAAGTGGACGCATTTTCGACTCCTGAAACACCTGTATCTGAAACATGTAAATAGGGGGTGAGTCGAACAGACTCAATGAGAAGCTCCCCCATCCCTGGCATAGCAGCGGGTACCACTACGGCTGGGGGAAGTG